>VWZD01008227.1:2673772-3051350 GCA_013396695.1 Sakesphorus luctuosus
TTTCAATAGGTGTTCATGTGAATTGACTTAGCTTGCTCTACTTTGTAGCTTCCAGGTCAGATTTAGAGGTGATCAGTCGTCTGGAACCTGTACGGGCAACCAGTGAGCTTATCCCTGAGACATCTGAAACTATGCCTGTAACTGGCATAACTGTAATTGTCTGTAATTGATTTTTCACTTTTACCCTCTGGAAGAGGCACAGTGCAGGGCAGAGCTCACATTAAGTCTTGGGGGATGTTTTGATGTTCATGCTGCTTTAAAACCCCTTCTGCTGAAGGGGTCATGTTAAGCTTGCCCTGGCCAATAAGCATGTATATGAAGTGAAGGAGTATTTAAAATGCTAATAGTTTATGGCTTGGCATTAATGCAGCAGTGTAGTCTGACATAGATGCAACATAAAAGAATGTGAGGCTTAACAATGATCTCTTTCACAAAAGAAAACCCTTGAATTTGATAATGCACTTGCACTAAAATAAAATGTACTGCCAAAGACAAACACTCCTCTCATCTTGTACGTGCTGTTGCCAGTAACTGTGCTTTGTGCTGACTCAGAACATCCTAATCTTCCTGTACAGCTTCTGTAAAAGGCAGGAAATGCCAGGACAGGAATCTAGTTCTCCTGTGCAAATTGATGCAAACAAAATGGTGTCTTGAACTGTGGGAGATGTCTTGGAGCAAATTAGCTTCTGCTTTTGTAGATGGAATATTTCAAGGGATGCTCTTAAAACTGGATTCACTGATGCAGAGATACTTGTCAATGACAGAGCCGTGTGAAGTGAACTAGAAGCTTTCCAAGACAAGCTCCAGATGGTGAAAATTACTGTTAATTCTGGCTAGACCTCTGTAAAGGAAGTGTTTCCTCTCTTACCTGTGGCTGTTTGAAGTTAATAGCTTTTCCTAATCATGCTGCTGCAGCAGACACTTGGGATGGGACTGAGGATGTACCTGTTGAAATTGTCTGGAGTGTAAGCAATACCAAGTAGTCTGTTCTGGGACTTGATTATTCATGCAAACTTCTGAAAACAGGTATACGATGTGCAAATGTGGCAGCAAATGTCTTGAGGATTCTGTTAATCTAGAACTGTCACTATATAATTTGAGACTAGGTAATGTAGAACCAGTATTTAAAAGGGAAAATAATTAAATGAGAACTACAGACAGTATCAGTAGCAAGCAGAGCTCTAAGTACTTCTCTTGTCTGCAAAGTATGCTATAGACATAAAGGTAGCCAGTGTCACTTTGTCAGTTGGACAGGAGAAAGCAAAGACTCCAGGTATAGTTTTTCAACAATGATCACTGTTGCCTATTAAAAAAAAAAATCTAGGATGCTTAAATGCCAGCATAAACACCACAGTGTGTATAAATCTCAGGCTGACCTAACTTGTGGTACTTTCACAGCGCTGGTTTGTCACAGCTGTAAAAGAGAGAAGGTTATAAAAAGTGATCATAGAAACAAGTGTATGTATCCTGCCAGAGCATGGTGGTTTTACAGAAGAGGAAACTTGTATGGGTAAGTACTGTGACTGAAAGCATTAAGTTGCAAGACCTGTTGCTGTGAAATGAACCATATGCTGACTGTTAGCTTGGATATAAGAAAGTTTTTAATGATCAGTGCAAAACAGTCTTACATAGTAGTGAGAGCAGGAAGGAAGAAGACACTTCAGAGTGCCTGAACAGCATGTGAAAGGGGTGCCATGATCTGGTGAGCTATGATAGCTCAGACATAAATGATCTCCTCTGTGTGTTTGGTAGAGATTAGGCTCTCTGTTTATGGTGGAATTAATCACCCTGTACCTGGGGAGTGTTTGAAGCTTTCTCCAGGAGAACTCATGGAAAAGATGAACTAGAGCTCATCCTACTTGTTTCCCCCTGGCCCTTCACCCTCAGAACCAACCAATCCAAGAATTTATCTTTCCAACATCCCCCCCTCGTATATATGTACCTTTAATCAGTTTATCACTAACTGAACAATATAATTTATGATGTTGCTGATCTGAATTTTTTCTGGTCTTATGCAACATGTTGCTTTTGTGTCAGCATTGTATTTTTGTCTGTCTGAGGAATGACACTTGTGTGCTAAGGTGTTAGGAAGGAATAAATGGCTTTCACAAGGAATATCCCGGGCTGGTTCAGCCTAGTGCATTCCTGTCACGTGCAGTTGTTCTCTAGTTTATCAGGGAAAGAATTTTGTAATTTAAAATTAATTGAAAAGAGGTGAGAAAATAATGCTGTTGCGTTTGTTTACTATTGTTTTTATGGTCTCAAGTTAAATGTATAACCATATTTTACAATGGAAGAAGTGGCCCCTTTGTAGTGTTCACCTAAGGAAACAAAACTTTCCAAGTACAGCTTTGAAAAACTTTTATCCAAATGTAGCTATGCTAGAGTCTTTCACTCAGAAGGTAATAGTATGAATACTTTTGAGGGTCACATTAGACTTTGTGCTGTCTATAGCCCCTCAATATCTCCAGAAGAATGTTCAGTAGAAATAATTCCATGGGATGGAGAGAGTTATCTTATGTTACCACTGTAAATGTTTCTGGCCTTCACAGTGACTGAAGGACTTGAGTTGATTTGAGGAGCTCCAGCTGGATTCATGCTGGATATGTTGAAAGACTTGACAATATGCTTTCAATTACTTGAAACAAGAATGATCTATTATCATGCACACATTTTCCTGAGACTAGTTGAGGGGGAAATGCTGAAAAATGACAACCATTCAGCTTTGCATGTAGGGTGGTCCAGTATTATTCCCTAATTCATTCAGGCAACAGACAAAGATTTAAAGTGCTTTCTCTGCAATATGAAAACACCCTAAACTCACCAAATATAAAGAATATTGACCTTTTCCCATTAGAGAAAAGAATATCTGCCCTAGTCCCTAACTGTTATAAACCAAGGGAACTATTGCCAAAACTTTATAGCTTGAATATAAATGGAATATTGCCTCTCCAGCAACAGCAGCTCGGAGCTGTTAAAACCACACACACTGAAATGCCTTGACCACACAGGGGTGAACCAGCTTGAGCTAACAGTTCCCCAGAGCTCGGGTCAGCCACAACTATACTTTCTTCCCATCACCTTCTTTCCCAGGGTAAAAAATTGTTTCCTCATGGCAGGGCAGGGCCACTGGAGTGGTCCTCAGATATGATGGGACTTTTCTGTGGGACAAGCATTCTGGTTATTTTTGGGATCTGAGTTTTTCATTTGGCCTGTCGTTTATCTTGCTATTCCTCCCCTCCACAAAAAGGTGTTCAGAATTAATTTGGGAGGGATGGTTTTTTTAGATGGCAGACATGGAAATATGCTGAAAGATAAGTAAAAGTATGAGAGTTCTGGCTTACTGGTTTAGACAACAGAAGAACCACTCCCCTCCTTCCCAAATAGTTTGAGAAAGATAAATCTTCACAAAACTTTGAACTTTATTCCTCCCTGGCTGCGGGAATACCCCTCATTATTCAAATGGAGAGTTGGCAACATGTGGTGGCAGCATCAGCCAAGCTTCCTGTTCCTGAAGAAGAAATAACATTGGGATTCAGCACTGTAAATCCCTTCCTAAAGAAGGATTCAGGCAGAGAGACAGTGTCTGGAGAAAACAGGGAGTTACTTTGGTTTTGAGCTGCTTCTTTTGAGTCCCTGGGATGAATAAGGCTCAGAACTGTAATCTGTATTCAGTGTTACATGTGTGTACCTTAGTTGATCGGATATCCAGTCTTTCTAGTTTGCATGTTCTGAGAAATGAGTAGAGGAATATTCCTAGTACCTGGTTTCTACTCAGCCTCATGTCCAAGTGCAACTTTGAAGGGAGATGGGATAAAACTGCAGCAATGCCTGGGCCTGTTGGGGCACTTGGTGTCACTCCTCTTTGCTCAAGCCAGTCATAAAAGTAAGATGAAAAAGGGATGAGTTTAAACTGGTAACAAAGAACAATAACTGCTTAGGTCTCCTCCTGATCTGACTTTCCATCTATTTACCAGATGTTTATTTCTTTATGTTTATACAGTTTTGAGTTGTATATTTCTGATGTCAAAAGTAGTAATGGATGGAGAAAGCAGGTCTATTTCACTGAGTACATCACTTTTTCTAGAAGAAAACTGAAGTTAGCATTGCAAAAAACTCTTCTAACTATAACATCTGCAAGCATCCTGAGCAGACTGACTAAACAGCATTCTTGAGACTGAGCACAAAGCCTGGTAGTCTCTGCTAAAGACAGAGTAAGGGTGGAATGTCAGCAGATTTACCCTGTAAAATAATAGGTGTGCTAAATATGAGAGTGATGGAATGGTTTAGGCTGGAAGGGACCTTAAATTCATTTAGTTCCACTCCCCTGCTGTGGGCAGGGACACCTTTGACTAGACTGATTTTCATACTTAACATGGCTAATTCACTCTCTCACATGAAATGAAGGCAAAGACAAAAGAAAAAAAATGATGTATTAGTCAGCAGAGCTTTGCATAAGCAAAAATGGATTCTCAGCTCACCCCACAGCAGGGGATAATCTAGCAGTAGTGTTCTCAAAATGGCTTATTATGCCAAAGTACATTTTTAGGGATGTTATGGTTCTATGGAAAGGACTGATGAGGTGACCATAATATGAGATGATTTAAACTCTCACTATGTCAGCTGTAGTCTCTATGGAATTGTGTGGAGGGAATTAGGATTATGATTATTATCCTAACACTGAGTAGTGTTAATCATGAACAACATGGTCTAGTGGGAGATGTCCCTGCCCATGGCAAGTGGGCTGGAAGTGGATGATCTTTAAGGTCTCTTCCAACCCAAACAATTCTGTGTATTCTATGATCAGGACCTCTTTGTGTAAGACACGGATGTGCACCTTTGCAATGTCAGTTGCCTTGTAAGCAGGCCCCAATTAATGCAGAATATTTTAGGTTACTGCTAATAGATGCAAATTAGTTTTTTGCAAACTAAGTCAGGGAAGTGGTGTACTCAAACTAATTCCTGATTTAGCTTCCTCTTGGTTTAGTTTTTGAAGATTTAGGGGTGTTAGTGGGAAGAAAAACATTTCCACCTGTAATATCTGATTTTATTTAACTGAGCTGTAGTTTAGCCTATTAATTTGAAGTGTTACCAAGCGGTTCCTGGTGAAAAAGCAATGTAACTCCAGGAGACGTAGAGGGACCCGTGAAAAGGTGCCTACTTTTGTAAAAGGTCATTCTGAACTTTTGATTCTGAAATTGGGGGCTTGTTCTTGACCTTGGATTTGTGGTCCCTGGACTGATGGTGATCAGGATTATTGAAAACAGAGCTATAGAAAACTACTAATTTTTACTTAATATGAAAACTGATAGTTTTGCAAGTATGTGAAAATTTGATCCAGTGTACAGCTTGCTCTTCCAGCCAACATTGCTACTCGTGCTGGAAATGACTTTACTTCTCCCTCTGGTCAAAATGATGAATTTGTTCAGGCGCAAATATGTCTTTTCATGATGAAATTTTACCCCCTTCTATCAAAAGCAGCTTTTTTTTATCCAGTAACATGGTTTCCCCACTGTTTTTCTGGTCACAAGAATTTCAGTGCACAAACAGTGGTATGGTGTTCTGGGAATTGCATACCAGCCAAAGCAATTCCAGGCATTGTTCTCTAAGCGCTTTCTCTCCCCTCTGAGGACCCCACTTAAACCTTTCCAGGTTAGCGGGAAGTCAGTAAGATGGAATTAATGAAGGTAAAATTACATGAATTCCTAAAAGATTAATTTATGCTGATTATTTCCTTGTTTACAGGCAATCAAATATCTTCTAATGCGAACAGGTCTATAACATGATGAAAAGCCCAATACTGCCTAAGAAGGCACTTTGAATGTTGAAGATAATGGTACAGTCAGAATTATATGCAGCAAGGTGGGGGTCACCAACAGTAAAACCTGAGTGTGTCACAACACTTATAGAAGTACCACATACATTCATGTTCAGGAATAACATCTTCAGCTCTGTAGGACAGCAAAGGAAGTATGTTTGAGGTCTTCTTATTTTTTTCCTCAGTGTGTGAAAAATTATGAGTATTATTTCTTATTTAGGGTGACTAAGTGTAAAGAGATGTACATATAAATTACTAAGTTGAAGTTCTTAGGGTTGGATTGCAGTATTTTGTTGAGCTTGTGGTTGGGGGTTCGTTCTGTATTTGTAGTTTCTAATTGCTAATTAGGATGACATAATCAGAAAATCTTGACCCACACTACTTAAAGAAGTATTTGGCACTTAACAGAAAGTTTTAGCATTAACAAATCAAGTGAACTCTATTTTACTTCCTACTGACTCAGTTTGCAGAGCTGTCTGTCTGAAATGTCCCTGCCCTCCAGAGATAAGAGCATAAGACACTAGAAAGAGATGAAGTTGTTTAATATAACTAGTCAATATGCAAGTGCCTATACGAGTGGAAAATCCCTAGCAGGAACCCTGATATAAGTGAAGAATTTGAATTTTTTTCATCACACACTTAGTAAAGTTTCATTATTGTTATTTTGTATATAGGTTGATTTTAAGGAAAATATTTGATAATTCTGGTAAGTCAGTCAGCTGCTTATGAGATGGATCTAACACCTTGTCGTACTGTCTATGGCACTGCTGTTTTTATAGATCATAATACAACTCCCAGGGATTTCTAAAACTTGCACAAATGGGACCTTACTGTGGGGGTGTAGTATTACTACCAAGAAGCATTGTGATTTGCAGGCTTTTTATAGTTTAAAAGAGTCCTGGGGATGGTGACAGCAGACTACCTAGGAAAAGCTTAAAAAAAGGTTGAGAGGTAAGCAGTTTGTCCAGTTCAGAAATATCCTTGCCAGCTCTCCAGAAGAGGCTTGTCCACTCACCTGGTGTAAACCTGAGTTTGTACAGTTCTGTGCCTTCCATGGGAGGGCTGAGTAGCAACCACGGCACCTACAGGCACATAAGAAATTAGTCCCTCTGTGCTTACAATGCAGGACCAAACAGGGATTCTTGTATGATTAAATCCAGGCCCTTGCTGTGGGAACTTGTGGCCTATACCATTCATAAATTTACCACACTTCATCTTTAAACTAATTAGGTTACTTGCTCTGCTGGGAGGTTGCCTCAAAACCTGGCTGTCTTGTGTTGAAGCTGCTCTAATTTACTGTCCTAGCAAAAGTCCATATAAATTGGTATAACTGGTGAAAGTAAGTGCTGACAGCCCTCTAAAGTCACCTGTGTTGTAGGCGCTTTGTGTTGAGGCCAAGCAGTGTCCTTCATTTCCTTTTTTCTGCTGGCTTTCTTTTTTGCTTTTGAGCAGCACAGGGAAATATCTTACATGTGGAAAAGTGCCTTGGGTTGCCTTGTTCTTGGATTTGCGTAGTAATAACGTCTTTTTTAATTGTTATTTTAAAATAGTTCATCATATTTGTGCAAACAATCTGAATAATCAGTCAGCTATTGCGTCCTGTAGCTAACAAATAGCACAGCTGGCTCAGCCTTCGTGCATCACAGCAATTAGTTCAGACTGACTCTCTCAGATTGTTTTTGCTGTATCTTCTGTCTAAATTGCTGGTTTGCAGAAGTGACACACACACTTGGTGCAAGATTTTCTACTGCTGTATAGACACTACATTTCCTCTTGGTTAGACATGAAATTATAACACCATTGAAATACAACTTTGCAGTATTTACTTGCATCTTTCTATGGGCCTGATTCTCCTGTCCTAACCTGCCTAAGCAAACCTTACTTGTTTGATGCCATCATGATAAGCCTGCCCCTGCACAGTAGCACCTTGGCATTTCAGTAGCACAGTATAAGGCTATCTTGAAAAAACACCCCAGTGATTTTTAGCTCTTCCTCCTCCTTGTTGCACATACACAACTGCTCCTGTGACACTGTTGTTCTGATGTTATTGCATTGTGTCTGTCTGACCTTCAAGACTGCAAAGTACTTCAGTGGCTGTGTTGTTTAAAAGGCATGAGAGAGTCAGCACTTCCATTCCTGGCTCTGCAGCTGTGCCACAGCCATCAGCCTGCCTGGTAAATCACATTGCCATCTCTGGAGAAATTAGCCATGTACTGACAGTCTGTGGATATAAATAACAATGTGTGTGTAATGTAAGGTGGATTCAATTGATCTGTGGGATAATAAAATAATTCAGTGACAGCTGGTCTTTATTACTGTTATGGAAAAAGCTAGTTTTTATTCTCCCTTTTTTTTTTCTGAGAAAGTTTTCTTTCTCATTTTTTCCTGTTGAGAACTATATCATTCATAAAACAGGTGACTGCACTGTATTGATTGAGGCTATTGCCAACAGAAAGAGTCTTGAGGAGGGAAGAAAGCTCTTCCTGTAGATGGTTAAATTACTGATTCTTATTTAGAAAAAAAAAAGTAAAACCAAAACCTAGATGCACAATCTCTCTTCATTTGCACTACTCTCGATCCTGAAGAGAAATAGATTTACAGGTGTTTTAAAGAACCACAAAAAGCTGTCTCTTACTTTTCCCTTTGACGGGAATATCTTCCTGCTATTTTCAGAAAGGCTTCTGTGTACACTATACTTTTGTTTCTAAACTTAGACTGGTTTTGTAGACTCACCTAGATAAATTTGTTTCATTCAAAAGGGATTATCCATCTTGGGCTCAAAGAGCCTTTAAATTAGAGCTGCCTAAGTGTAACTTAATTTATGCCAGCTTCTTCTGTCCCTCAGGCTATTATCCTGTACCCTCAGGTAAGATACTTTCACCCAGCCAAAGTCCTAACACTGATAAAAGAAAGACAATGTGAAGGCACTGCAGTTGCCTGTTCTTGAGCCCTTTTTAACATTTAATTAGAGAGGATGTGCTGCCTTTGACTAGGTGGTAGTTGCAGAATAGGTATAAAGAATGCAGAAATCCAGTCATGGGCTCTGAAATCTCCAAGTGATGTGTTCAAAATAACTTTCATCTCTTCTCTCTTGCATAAGTGAAGCCATTAAACTCACAAGACCAATGGGAAAAATATTACAGATGCATAACAGTGAAATGAGAGACTTAAATGAGCCAAATCATAGTTAATTTTCCTTTTTATAATTGGAATTTTGTTTGGTTTATTTGGGGGACTTGGAGAATCCTCTGAAATCATTTGATCATTTAATGTTTATCAGTTTGTGAATTCTGAATATTTTTTGAATATTTTCACCATGACACCATGTGAATGGACATTTTCACCATGACATCTAATTGCCATGCTCATGCTTCAAGTTTATTTTCTTCATGATATGAAGTTAGTTTATCATTGGAAGACTACAAAATTCAAATCAGTAGCAGGTTCTGTGATTCTAGTGTTGGACTGCTTTCAGTAGGACTTTTGTTTTTCATAATACAGTTGAGATTTTGCAGAGAAAACATCTCGCATTTTTGCCCCTATCCTGAAACAAAGGAAGAGGGATAGTCTGATGTAACCAGGAATTGCTTCAGGGTCTATGATAAGTGAGCACATTGGAAATAATCTGTTTTCTCAATATGGAATAATTCAGAACAGGACTGGCTTTTGTCTGAAGCAATGCTTTGTCATCAGCTCTCAGCACACTTCCCTGCTCTGATTCTTTCAGTCAGACACTGTTTTAAGGACAAGTCCTGCACAGGAAAATGAACTGGGACGTGGTTGAGGTGTCTGAGAGTGAGAAATAATCAAAATATTTGAAAAATATCATACCTGGTCTGAAAAAGGACAACTCAGCATCTTCATGGGATGGACTTCCAGGGAGCAAGAGGGGGAGCAGCTGAATGAATCAGTATTTAGACTATTTATAGGCTTGCTTCCAAAGCGTGGTTGGAAGGCTGGCTGTCTTCCTAAATTTTAGTGAAGGTATGGGATCAGCTGTATTTCTTGTAAGGATTTTTATTAATAGAACTTTTGGAAAGTTTTTTGGTTTCTTGTTTCAAAACGTGAAGAACTGTCACCACAATGTAAAATGAAAAGCAGAATTTTTAAAGCCACCACATAAAAACGAATGGTTCTGAAATGCAAATATAAGTAGACCCAGAGAACAATTACAAAAAAGCACAAGTTTTGTTGCATCAAACATACTATTCTGAAGGAAGTTGTGAATTCAGCTTTGAATATTGTCTTTCATAGGGGTTGCTGTGACCTTCACAATAATGAAGGGGAGTGAACTGTAGATTGAAGGGAACAGGGACTTCTTTTCCTTGCATGAGTGTCTGAGGTTCTCCAGCTCTCCAGTTTTCAGACTTGGAGGTTGTGTTGGACCATTCTGCACCTGAAAGTGGGTATATCGTAGCTGTACTTTGAATGTTACATTTTCTTTTTCCTACATAAATAGTAGTTAAATACTTGTTTTCCATTGAAAGTCATCCTGAAAGTGAGGAGCTAGATATTTAACTTCCATTTGTCATTGGAAATCTCCCCTTTCATTTTCCTAGTGTGAAGGCAGGGTTAAAGGTCCAGCAGGCCCAGCGAATTTTGAGATACTTAACATAAGAAAAAAAATTTATAATGTGAAAACACTGTTAAATGTTACAAATCTGCTTTGCAATGCAAAACTCATTCACAGTAAAGAAGTTGATTTAAAGGCTCACCACTGCCAGCTAATTATTTAATGTTCTCTAGCTAATGTTGTTATGCTGCCAAGAATGTGTGCTTCCATCTTTTTCTTTTCTCATTAGGGGAGGATAAGCCCATAAATTATTTTTCTGCTAGACTTATTTGATTTGGACTAAATTTTCTTTTGTGAAACACTATGTCTGTTCCCTCTTATCCTCAGCAAACTTGGAAAAATGGCTGAATCCAGAAGTAAATACATTTTTCACTGGATTTTATCACACTTTTCAAACAAAATATGTTTAAAAACCTTCATTCATATACGAGATCCAGAAACCAAAATGAATGTATGACTTCTTGTTTCTACAAGGCTTTGAATATGATGGTACAAAATAAGTTGGTGCTTGGTTGCCTGTCAAAGACTTGAGAGATTTGCCTTTAGTTTGCTGCTGTTGCAAACCCTTACAGGTCCTGTAAGATTTCTGGCAAGTAGTTTTATCTTTCACCATCACCTTAAAAAGGCTTTTCTTAATTTAAGCAAGGGGGCAAACACTCTGGAATTCAGGGTCAGTTTGGAGAGTGGGTGGTTTAAAATCTGAACACAGAACATCCCATGGTACCACCTGCCACCAAAGTTGTGTGGTTTTGCTTACACCACTACTGAACAAACACTGGCATTTTGCCCACTGAAGGCAATGGGGAACCTGCTGTTGGTGTGAGTGCAGATGGGATCCCCTGGGTGATTCTTCAGTTTGATCATAATGTAAACTCACACCAAATTGATGTGTCTCCTTGTTGCAATATCCAAAAATAAGCCTTTTCTAGCACAAGTTTACTTTTCAGGTACAGCAGGAGCTCACAGCTCACATCTGGAGCTATGATTTCATCAGCTCTTGGAAACAAACTGTGTTTTGGTCTGGTTTAGAAGCTGAGAAAGAAGTCCTAGGATGTTACTGCTGTGATTTTAGTATATAGTGCTATCCTTCTGTTTCAGTGCCAAATTGTGCTTCCCTCCAAAGGGGCAGAGTATTTGTTGGATTGCAGACCATCAGAGCCTTGGTTTCCTGGCAGTACACACTTCCACACAGTCACTCGTGGCGTTGGGATCTCTATGGTACCCTATGAGGTACCAGCCAGCTGCTCTGTGAGTCAATTCCAGAAACCCTTGCAGACCAGGTTCTCAGCTTTAACTATCACTGCAAACTGATTTGCCTCCAAGTCTTGCTCCCAGGTTCTGGCTATGCCTGTGTTAAGCCTATCAGACCCCTGGAGATCACAGGTGAGGAGAATACACCTGTAAGGTGATGTGTTTATAGGCTTCCTGTGCAGTGTTTAAGTGGTCCAGGGTTACAGCAGTGCAATGGTTTAAACAAGGGCAGATCACTGGGGAAAATAAGAAGATTTTCATCAGAACAGGTGGGGATCTCTCCCATATACTTGGTGCAGAAACAGCTTACAATTGCCATTTGCAAGTAATACTGCAGTTCAGCTAAAGCAAACAGGAATTCATTGAAACAGAGCTGTTCCTATGAACATGAAGCATTTGTATTTGTTTTGTTGAGAAGTAAAGCCAGCAGGAGATCCCTCTGGGCTTACAGTCGAGGTCTGAGATCTTCAAACTGAGGTTTCATGACAAGGCATTTCTAAAAATGTGTAAATAATCAATCTGTCATAATTTTGGCAAAGCTTTTGCACATGTCTCTGTGGTGAACCTGACAGTTTTAGTATATATGAAACTGGTCAGAAAAATAAGTAATTGAGGCATTAAACTGTTGTACCCCAAAATATCTCAAACCTGTCATGGCTGCTGCCATTTTATCTAAATTTAGCATAAAACAGTCTATAGAAATCAATGTCTCCTGGAAAATGGAAATGAGAGAGGGAGAGTTGAGGTTTTGGTGATGGTGTCTGAAGAATTTGAAGCAGAATCTGGCAAAGCTGTATTAGAAACTTGGATTTAGGAGATATATTTCAGCAAATGTATGTGTGAGACAGTCTTCTAAATGCTTGAATTTCATTGGCGGGGGGGTGAAGGGATTATTTAATGCTGAGTTTATAGACATGTCTTTGGGTCTCAGCCCACTTCACATATTGTAGTGAACCAGGGGCACTTGAATGCATAGCAGGGAATATCAGATTATTAGCTGAATTCCAGTCCTAATGAAGGCAAGAGTGGGGTTCTTTTTTTAATGGTTAAACTGGATTTTGGATTTACCCCTCTTTTATGGCTTCTGACCATTTATTCACACAATATGTTTGATTTCACACTATATGGAATTTGTACATTGTGTTCCTAAGAGTCCCTGGCCTGCAATGTGGATGGTTGGAATTTTTTACAGTATAAAAGGGAGGAAAATGTTACAGACACTTAAGCGGTAAATTACCTTTTATAGAAACATTTTTTCTCTATCATGGGGAGCCTTAAAGACCAAAACCACCTGTCTCAAAACTCAGGCCTCAAAACTGTGGTGTCATGACAGTGATTCAGATGGCCTGTGCTTAAGTGTGTTTAGTTCTGGCTCTTTAGGGGCATTACAGAGGCAAACACAGCACCCAGGAGAGAAACTTGGGTTGAGTAGCTTGAGTACAATCCTAAATCATCATAAAAGCCTCCTGGCAATGTGGCACAGATTTGGAGTCTTGATCTCTTGTTCTCAAGTCTGTATCTATCCATCTTAGCTGCAACTCTTACAGGCTTTTTAGTAGAGAATAACAACAGAAAATACTGTGAGTAGTAAAAATGTTACACTGCTGTTAGACATAGCTGAGCTTCCATGGCCTGGTTGCCATCTTTAACCATGGGCTTGCAGGCATTTAAGTAGAGCTGTGTAGTCAGGAGGGATTGATCAGTGCCTCATCTTGGGTTCCTGGCATCAAGAGGTTCAGTGCATGTTCTGATCTTGATGGAGCTTGTGGATGTGGAGGAGACTTGCAGGGCTAAGAAACTGGGAAAATGGACTCAGTGAAAATGCATCCTCACCTCCCCTTGTGTCAGCATGGACGTGTCGATGTACTCACTGAAAACACAGAGTGTAACATGAGAAGAGAGGACAGGGATCTAATACATGCAAAGAAAGAGATAAATTTCCCTTGGGTTCTTCCAGGTCACTTGCCAGAGTTTGACAGTCCTCTTCTTCCTTCTCATCTCCATGACAACCTTTCAATTGCAGTGGCCATGTCCGTATCTAACAATCTGCAGAAAGAATCAAATGGTCTCTGTACAGTGGATATTTTGCAGTCTATACACCAGGCAGTAAGTGCCCATTTAACCACTCAGCAGAAGGCTGAAGTAAGTCTAAAAATAATTTTTAGAGAAGCTGCAGTAAAATAATTCAAAGGCAGTGCTGTCATATTTCCTGTCCTGAGGTTCTGCTGCAGCTGAGATACTCCTCTTGCTCTAGGAAGAAATAAGAGTGAGGGCAGTCAATGAGCCAAGGTAAAGATGCAGAGATGTGCTAGGAGATGGTGTCATTTGTGGTGATGCACACAGTGCCTGGCATTGTCTTCTCCCCAGTATTCCAGCCTGCAGAATATATTTCCCTAGCTGATGCTCTTTTGTGGATGGTGACTAACGAAATGATATTCTGAGCAGTACTACCACGTGGCTTAGGATTGCTACCTTTTTTCTAGAACCATCATCCAGGTCAGGAGCTGCTCACAAGGAGCTCTGAGTGTAACCAGGCATTTCTATCAGGGTGAGTAGTGCTCATCCATCTGTGTCCCCAACAAGCTGCTGGGAATGTCCATTGCTAGTTGTGATTTCAACTGACAGAAGCAACTAAATACATAATGCAAGATTACTGTCTTCCATTCATTTTACTACATAACTCTGTCCCATCTGCCTGCCTCCCAACTGCAAGGCCAGCACAATCCCAAGATTCTTGCCACGGATGCTAAATTTTAAGGGCAAAAATTCACACTGGTAATGACAGCTAACATTCAGACTTGCACAGCACAGAACAATCTTCCAGATCAAGCTCAGACACTTGTAGCACTTGGAAATCTTTTGCTTCCTCCCAGCTGAGAATCAAATAAATGGGTAAAAATACTGAGTTACTCTGTCAATTCAATTCTTGCATTTGTTTGCTATAGCTCAGAAATAGGCTTGTAGAGTTTGTTGCTGGTTTTGCTTTTCATTTGCAAATGCACTCTATGTAGAGGAACCTAGCTTTGAAACACAATAAATAACACATGCTTTAAAAAGAAGTTCAGAAATCATTGCAGTGATGAGTAAAACATTTATTTTGTAAACTGCATGTTTTATTCTAAAATGCTGCCAAGTATTGATTATGGTCTTAAAAAAAAATCCTAAGAACAGAGAACCCAAGTCAGGGACAGGATATTAATGAATACGTTACCAGGTAAAAATAACAACTAATGTTTGTGGAGAGAGGACATTTTCCTCTTAGTTCACAAAATGCCCTGTAAGCAATACATTAAACTCGTCTCTTCCGCTCTCTTGGCTTTCTGGTTTGCCACACATCTCCCTGGCCCAGCCTTGTAAGGGAACAAAAGGCAGAAAGAGCTGTAGGGTTTGCACCAAGTCCCGTTGCACCCTTGACACCTCTTGTTTAAAATTTGTGCTGTAGCATTTGACAGATAGGAGAGAGTGCCTCCAGGTAACATAATAACACGTACTGTACTTAAAGTCAAATGTATCTGCTGCCTGTGTCATTTGTGGCAAGCAGGGGGCTGTGCTAGAGCAGCTTCCAGTGGTTTCACAGTGTAGCTTGCCTTGTAAGAAGTCGTCCTGCTGGGACTTCCCACTGAATCTCCTCCACTGCAGTTGCTTAACCTGGTTTTCAGCTGTCCTTTGATGTGTGCTAACAGGCAGGTGCAGTGTCATAGACTGTCTGTTCTCTGTAGGCACCAACTGGCTTCTGATCAGACAGTGGCAACCTCTGCTACAATTATGGCAACCTCGCCACTATGGCCTTGCCAGTCCTGTGAAGGTGTAGAGTACAGCTCATTTCACTTATGCAAATTCATAAGGAAGCCAAGCTCCTTCAAAAGGGCTGTGTGGGTGGTTGGGTCTCACAATTAGTCCTTTCTCCAGACAGCCTTGTTTTCTGGGAGCTGTTCACTTGTGGAAAGCAGGGATGGAAGATCTAATACATCTCGATGCACTCAAGTACAGTCACTTGAAGGGTAACACGTTTGAGGTTTTATTTAACTGAATGCCATTTGAAGTGTAATCCAGAACTGACATGAGCCAAGTTTAAGATGGTGGTGTGGACTGAAGTGTCAAGGTTGAGACCAGAGTGGGCCCATTAATGGGCTGTGAAAACTTGCAAATAGCATTTTCCCTGTTGATAACACAGATGGTGCTACTTTAAGGCTATTCTGTTTGACAGTATTGCAGCAGATAGTGACGAAAGAGGATTATGTTAAAACTGAGGGCATGTGCTATCTCATTAACATAATAAATATATATTTTTTTATTCTCTGCATTTCCAGTGATTGGTAAGTTTGGCACTGTTTTGAATTTCTTTTTAAGTTAAATTAACTGTAAGTATCTTACTCTTTAGAATCATGCACATTCATTTTCACTTACAAAGCTTATGAATTGCCTTAGCCAAGAAAAATATATTTGTACAGACTGAAAAGTCCTTCTGAACTGAACGGGAGTTTTATCTTTGGAATGACTGCATCACACAGAGAGTGCTTTTTGCAAGAAAGATGTTGAAATGTTTCATTTGTGTGCTCTCTTTCATGAAAATGTATCCTGGATGTCTTTGCTTAAGTTTGAAGATGAGGCTTAGAATTGGCTTTCAGAAAAGGACAGAAAATTTGCAGTCTGTAAAAGTGTTTGAGGTACAAAGAGTGCAATAATCTGTCTGGACCAGCATGCACGCATAACTTACACATAACTTTACCTCTGGTATTTGCTGAGGGATTTTTGTTGTCATTGCAGTTTCACCCCATAGATACATGACAATGTTCTGGCTAGATTGTGTACAGTTCTGTGCTAGGACAAGTAGATGGTGTTGCAAGAGATCCTTACACTTATTTTTTTTTTCTGTAGAAGCATTTTTAAGACTTTCAGTTTTGCTGGATTTTGCTCTTTCCTGAATTTAGGGGATGGTTGCAGGACTACATAGAATTTTGGGGAGGTATTTGGTTAGTTAAGTCTATTGTGAGGGTTAGGATTTAGCAGGGGAAAGGTAGAGTCTCCCAGGCTGCTGTTCAATCACTTGTGTTCCTTTAGTATGAAATAAGCCAAGTTAATAAGTCTATGCCTTATGTCATAGGTTCACTGTAGATATTGGTCACCTGGGATTGGGATTTGGGTTAGGGTTTGGCTTTTAAAAATGAAGGGACATTTAGCCCAGTTTTAGCTGGGCTTGGAGACCCAGGGTGAGGGCTGGTGTAAGCACAGCTCAGCTTCCATTAATGGGCTGGCTCCATGCATTTGTTTCAACTAAGGCTCATTGGAAATTCCTTTCAGGAAAGGACTGACAATGTTTGCTACTTTGTTTGGCTCAGAGATTAAGAGCAACAGCTGGAGTTTGTGGGTTCCTGGACTTGTTTTCCTTCAGATCTGGTGCTCAACCCCTTCGCCACACCAGTAGCAGTTTGGTACAGGGTCCAAGGGAGGTCAAGGCGTGAGCCCACAATACCTCTGGCTCCAACCTGTTCTCTGAAATCCCAAAAAGGAGCAGAGTGACACAGTGAGAATCGATGCACCTGCACTGGGAATACCTACTGTGCAATTACCACAGGAATAGCAGGTGGCTTTTCCAGGACTCCCTTCTCAAGCAGTTAAGCAAGATGTGAGCAGAGAAATCTCATACATACCATGTTCATTGGTACAGAGGGAAGTGTCTGTGCAAAGGCAAAATGTCAGAGCACAAGGCTCACTTGAGCAGCTGGATTAAAAGAGCATTTATTTTCAAGCAGTATCCCTATATTTAGATGCATACAGAGGCACTGGTTTCAGCAACACAAATAGTAAGCTGCATAAATGTGCAATTTATGGGCCTGAATAACAGTTATGCCAAGGAAGTGATGATAAAGCCACCAATATTCTTGTCTATATAGATGCAGACCATCTTTTAATCAAATAATTAGAAAAGAGGATGTGTTAATAGCAATTAACACTGAGTGGTTATCTTGGAAAGGATGAGACTTTCCTTTATAGAGCCACTATGGTTCTGTTGGCACAATAACAAATATCTTCCACCAGAAGAAAGTTTGTTTTCCAAGTTTGTAGTTTATTGTTTTTAATGGTAACTTGATTCCTTAACTGCTTTGTGAGCTCTAAGTCAGAAAAGCAGGGTCTTGAGGCTCTCGATTTGTGCCCATCTTCATTGAATCAGACTAGGGGAAATTTCCTTAAATCAGGTTTAACAAGGATTAATCTTGAGTAACATCTGAAACAATGCAGAAAGCACTTGTTATGCAAAAATCTGCAAACAAATTGCAAGTACAGTTCCTCTTTCTGTTCCCACAATTGAAAATGAGAGAGCTTTTGTGAAGTCATGGAAACAAAATAGCTGCGATAATCTGAAAAGAGCAGCCCCGCAGAGCTTTGCATGGAGAAGAGGAGAAACCTGATGCCTGTGAATGGCTGAGTCTGTCATGTACCAGTTATGGACTGGAACTTTAGTGCTTTTTCTCCTCTTCCCCTAATACTCATACATGAGCCCATGTTCCAGCAAAAATAGTCTGCCTTACTGCTATCTTTTGAGAGGATAAATTCAAACACATTTGTTAGCCTGTTTTTTATGCATTTGAACTATTCCAGAATCCAGCTAGTTGAACTGGTTTGCCTTCAAGAACCCTTTTCTCCATTGCATGAGGGAGAGACAAATTTGCCTTCTGATTCTCTCAATGATAGCAAATTATGGGTGGCTTAACAGCTACCAGGGTTTCAACCTGGAGTCATTAAAGATTAAGTGAACTTTCAATATGTATTTCCTATTAGTCCTGTTGCACCACACAAAAGTAAGTAGCACGTAATAAACATGCAAATAGTGTCGTAAGAACAAGTTCATCATGGTTATATTTCACAGAATAACAATATTCTGAGTTGGAAGGGACCCACAAGTATCTTCAAGTCATTTGTTGTAAGAGGGATCCTGATTTCTCTTTTCTGATTCACCATGCAATTTGTGTGTAAATTCTCATCCTCTCACCAGAGTTGTGCTAAAATGAATGTAAGAATATATTCCATCCATCTATAGGTAGTGCTTGGTGAGTTTATATACACCAGTGACTGTATATGTGGGCTCAGCACTCTACTTTTATGTAGCGATAATGGGGGAAAACAGTAAATTATAAAAATTCTGTGATGAAAGAGGCATTTCCAGCAATGTATAGTGAGATGGACTCAAATCCAGGAATAAACACTATTTTGTGTTTCAGCAACTGGTATTTTAATTTGTACTGTGGCAATGCTCAAGGTCCCATTTAGTTGGACACTGAAGGAAAGGATAGAAAGCCTCCAGAAGAGCTCAGCCCTGCAATTTTTTCTAATTTCCTCTCCTTAAATAGTTTGTAAAATTGGCCAAATGGTGAGAGAATTTCTCATAAGTGAAATGTGTTTTATGATATAAAAGATTTTCAATAATGTGTCATAGTATTTTCCAACTCAGACTTCTTGATACCTTTATGGCCTTGTAAAGTAACCCACTTGCACATGAGAATCGTAAATAGACAAAAGTCAAATTTACAAGAGACATACTTGATCCTTAGACAATTCCAGTGTGAATTCATACTGAAGTGACAAATAAATTAGGAAATGAAATATGGGCACTATTGCAGATATCTGAGGGGATAACTCTTTCACCCAAGGGAACATCCATAGATGAGTTAGTCTGCACCTCAGAGTTCCTATGTTTCATGTTCTGGGATTTTGCTGTGTTCAAATGCTATCAGACAACTTGTGCTGTCAGATGACACCACGGAGAAGTAGAACAAGCAGAAAATAATGTCATTTCATAATGTCTCTGCTTTTTCCCTTGTCTTAGAAAGTGACTTTGCCTCTGCATCGAACTGAAGTGTTTGCATCTCCTCTTCCCCTTTAAGAAATAAATAGGTCACTTGCCTGCAACAGGGTGGAAGAGCCATTATGTCCCTGGTATTGCCACTGGCATGTGATTAATTAGAAAATATGGTTATTAAGTGGGAATTTTTGTGTTTATCTACCATATTTTTCCAGTGGTGGTCTTGTTCAGTAGTCTGTTGAAAATGTGCTTGATACAGCATAAAGCAATGCTCTGATAACGAGGTTCCCTGCCCAGTGCTTCTGTCCTTTCCAGTTTCCTGAAGGTCACCTTCAGCTGCCTCCCTGTTCACGCTTCAGGTTCTCCCGGTTCCGTTTCAGTGCTCTGTACAATAACAGGTTGCAGAATTCAGTTTCTCAAATTGGCATCTTTAAAAAAACCTGCTTTGAAAATCTAAACACTCTAATCATCATGTGCATCCACTCTGCAGGCTTTATATAACAATTTTGGTTTTCCTCTTGTTGACATTCAAGAACTAAAGCAGCGTACTGTGCTTTGAAAATCCAAAACACAGAAGCAGCAAATCCTTCCTGTTTTGAAAGCTCGTCAGCAGCAGCTACTTCACTTCAGGAGCTTTCTCTCATGATACCCTCAGAGCACTGCCCCGTTTTTTGAAATGGTACTTAAAACTGGATGATAAAATGCATTAATGTGTCCCCTATCTCTAGAGAAGTAGGATCTATGAATGCAGCCAAACTACGCAATTTAAGTAGCTGAGTAACTCTGACAAGTTGCCTCAGAGGAAGCATGTGTAAATCTAGTTGGCTTTTTTCATGATTATGCTTTCTTTTTAAATTATCTGTACCTAGTAAATACATAACTCATTACAGTTAATACCTGGGTTTATTTCCTAAATGTTTTGGGGGTAAATGCTGAAGTGAGGAAAGGTGTAGGGAAATAACTGTGTCGTATTCACAAAGGCTGCAGGTTTTGTATCCATTCAACTTGGGCAGCTGCTTGATTACACTGCTCACAACTGAATGATGACAAGCTCAGGAGAGTTTGTCTGCACCCCAGCTTGCCTCACCTCCATGTGATTTAGGTAGATGCTGCTGTGAAGACATATGTTATGTCTTGGGTGTGAACTAGATATATTAAAAGTGTGTGTTGGCTTCCTCATTTATCCCCTGTGGGTGTGGACTGAGTAAATCACAGTGGTGTCTTCTGGAGGCATCACGTTGTTGCTGAGGTCTGCTAAGGTGGCACTGAGCCTCCCCTTGGGACAGGCATGTTTAGACATAGTGTCAGAATAAATAGTTCGCCAAACTGGAGGTTTCCAGTGAAGTGACTGCTCCAAACTTGCAGTCAGGAAATGCTTCAGACTGTTGCTTCATCTCTGGTCTGGTTTCCAGGTGGATATTGCAGAGATAAGTCTTTGCTTCTCTAACTGAATTCTTTAGTTTATCTAGTTTTCTTTTAGAAAAACATGTATCTTTGTCTTCTGTGAAGAATTTTTTTTTTTTAATGAGGTATAGAAAACTCGTAACCACTATAACATCAAAAAAGACACTTAACTGTTAATATGCACTAAAGGATTCACCAAGGATGACATTTTCAAAATTCTTAGGTCAGCAATTTCATACACTTTTGTGTGCTTCATGCATAGAAGCCATAATTAGACAGATTTGAACATGGCAGTGTGCCATGCACTTATTAAAATGTAAGGGCCTGAAGTCAGCCATAAGCTTTGGGATTTGTTTTATTTGTGAATATGATAGTAAATTTGGAGTTATGCTGAAGCAATAATTATTCTTTCAGATATGTACGGAAAACCTGCCTGTTTTCTGCTTGCTTACACTGGTACTATGTATCTGTAATTTCTTGGGATTAGGCATTTTCCCCTCTGCACAAAGCTTTCATGTAATTATCAAACATACCTCAGTGTTGTGGGGTTCTTGTTAAAGTTCTACAATATTTCAGATGGTTCACGCCAGAGTAAAGAAAGTGTAGGGGGCAAATTAAAAAAAAAAAATCTAGGTAATTTGTTTATCCTATCTTTTCCAGCATGAACTGGACAATCAAGGAGCTTGTGGGTGAAGTACTTTGTGCTGGTAAAGCCAAAACAGAAATGACAAAGAAGGAGGCTATAATGAACAGTTGTGGTTCAGCTGAGGCATGCTTTGGTCTCACTACAACATCTGAGGTTTTGGGGAAACAAGACATCAAGATTTTTGGAGACCTAGACAGTAAAGGCCATCTCTGCAGGCTGAGAACTGGCACCATGCATTTGCCTTCTTCAGACCTTGTGATTGATTTCATAGTACTTTTCATCTGGCAGCTATTAAATATTTTTTTGTCACTGGAAAAACTGGAAACATCAATCTGGAGAATTAACATGGATGTTCAGAGCTTTAATTTCAAAGCATATTACTTCCTTAAAATGCTCAAAAGGGCCTAGAACCCTTCAAAAAAATTAGCTCAGCTTATTTTGTGTTGCTCTGTTATCTGCATCATAACCATAACTGAAGTTGGGCAATACTGTAGGTTTGTCATGCTTCCCAAACTCTGAGAACTTGCATTGTGATTGCTTGTCCAAGTCATGTGCTAACACATTTTCTTGTGCAGACACTGCACAAGATGCCAGTGGGGAATGAAAGGAGAAGTGCCCAGCAGGAGCACAGGAGGTGCCACAGGGCTCTGTCTGGACAGGGCTGTGACCTCTTGCTCAACATCTGTAGGATAAGCACAAACCTCACAGAGCTGGACAAACAGCTCAGCTGGCAGCTCCATGTAAGGTATTCAGTGGGGTTTTTTCTGCTGCTCTCTTCTTATTTTGTCTTTGTAAAGGTTTGAGAGAGAGAAACTACCTGGATGTGCTGCTTTGAAGGTGAACATGTTTACCTCACCCAACAGGAGTGATGTTACTGACAGAAATATTTGAAAAATAATAAATACTAGGGAAGACTCCAATAAAATGACATCTTAGTGTATATGTTCAAATACTAAAGCTCTTTAGTCATTTACAGGAGAAAGGTTCCCAGAACGAATTGCTCATTAAAGATTTGGAGATTTTGTAGCTTCACAAATCCAGGGCACTTCCCTGACAAAAGGCAGGTAAAGTGAACAATGCAGAACACTGACTAGAAGTTCTGGAAGAGAAATAGCTGGGAAAATGCCAGAAATATCAAAAAATTATTTGCCACCAGACAGCCCTTAAAGAAAATATGCACTGGGGTGAGATGTTGACCTTGTTAAAGTTATTGGGAGCATTTCCAGTGGCATTAATGCAGTTTTGCCCAATGAAATGAGGATGAGTGTGTGTGGGAGGGTTGCATTCCACTGACATTTCCTTTATTTCTCAGGTTTCTCTGAGGCCTAGAAGAACCAAGGAGGGGTAAGTGGTGAACCCAGAAATGTGTGAATTCCTCAAGGTGCTGGAGCTCAAGCTGTTTGTATCACTGCTGTGCAAGTATCACCTTATCCATACTCTCAATTTCCCTGTGAGGCTCTGTGAGTCCTGAAGTGTCTCCCAGGGCTGAAGTCAGTGAGTCTCCATAGAGGAATGGAAACCTGACTTTACTAGACTCTCTAAAAGTACTCTGTTAAATTACTTATGCAAGCTCAACGTAAAGCAAAATGCTACATCTACTTCTTGGAATAATTTTCACATATCTAGAACTAGAGTTTAAATTATTTTTTAAATTATTGATTTAATAGATATTGCTCAATATATTTTATTGTAGTAATAAAATCCTTCAATTACCAAATTAATATTTCCCAAGTAAAATCTGGTAAGTCCTAAGTAAAGAGTGAATTGCTGCCCACAGCTGATAGTTTAATAGTGGAAATGCTATTTAAATTTATTATTATTCAAATTTATGTTCAGTTTTCTCAATTAGCATATAAATACCATAAATCACTTATACGGAAAAAGCCTTATCCTGGAATATTTCTAATGATTATAAATAGCTGGGTAAGGCAAAGTCTTGGCAAGCACATAGCAGTGAACACAATTAGGCTCAACAGGGTTGGGGTACACTGAAAAAGTGTTCATTTTCTCCAACTTAGTTTCTGCGCAAGAATTTGTGGAGCCTTAAGTAGGGATCAGAATCTTTCCACCTTTAATCTACTCATGTAAAGGAGCAATGATTTTCTTTTATGTGTGTGTTTGCTTGTTTGTTTATTAATTAATTAATTAGCTGGTTTGCCCATGTAACAGAATTCTTTTTTAAAGGATAAGTTCAAGCTCCTCTTTGAAATCTTTGAAAATTGCTGCTGAGAGGATGCCATTCCTGTAGCCACCTTTTGCCCAGTGTATGTATAAATTAGTAATTCAGATGAAGAAAATATGCTAAATCATTTTGCTCTCTCACTAGAGGGCCAGAGTAAGAAAATAGATTCAGAACCGTGGATGTTTATGAATGAGCACCATTTTAGATCAATTAAAGGGAAGTGACAAAGCCAATGATTCATTAAGGAAAATTTGCTTTCATCCTTACTTTGTGTATGTGGACTCAAGTACTGACACCTTCATGTATAGCAGCAGAAGTAGCTGTAGCTTTCAGGCCATTTAGTGTTTTTAGGTTAAAATGAACACCCCAGTCTTTTTTCCATTCTGAACAGATAGCCAGATTAGGCAAAAGAATAACAACTTAATTTCCTCCTAGAAAAATGCACAATATACAGAACAACCTATTGATACCACGTGTAACTTGGACGAGGAGGTATCAACACCTTGTGTGTGCCTGGGGTGCCCCATGAAGTTGGCAGCGTTTGTATTGGAAAAGAGGGAAGCAAGTTGTTCTGCCTGCTTGCAGTGTCTGGGAATGGTTATGGGTGTGTGAAGCACCTACATGAGCTCAGCTGAGCTGCTGCCCTCAGAGGGGTGAAACTTCTGTCGCCCTGAAAGCACTGAAGCTCTTCAGCCAAAGCCAGACCAGAGCAGGTTCTGACTTTCCTTGTGCTTTTTAACCACATGAATTTAGAAGGAGATCTAATTAAAGATGTGCAAAGCCTCATGCCCAACTTTATTATGAATGCAACTGTGACACAATTTTTCAGGTAAAACCTACAATGGAAGGGAAGAAAACATGCATTTCAGATGAAGTAGCTCAGCTCTCAGGATGAAAAGCAGATGAGATCTTGACTAGGCAAATTAACCTACCTATCCCTCTATTGTGTGCTGAAAAAATTATTTTTAGCATGCCTGTGACACATTTGATAATTACTTTTCGCTGTAGTCAAAGGCTCTATTTAACAAAACAGAGATGAAATGGGGAGTTAAGCATGAAGGGAGAGATGTCTGTGTAATCATCTTTATCTTGCTCATATTAATGCCCTGGGAATGCATTGCTTCAGAACCTATAGTTACCCTCTGAAAGCAGAGCAGAAATAATTACCTGTACTGAGTGCTTGTTAATATCCTTTGTAATAAACTTTAAAATCACTTGTGAAGGATTTGGTCCCAATGGGTGCTTAGTAGGCTGCAGAACCAGAGCAAATGGCATGGAATGTGGCTACCTGCTTTCACAGGTAGCTTCTCCTTTCCCACACAGACATCATCTAATGCTAAGATCTTGTGGAATTTCCTGAGCTGTACGGTCTGCTTCTTGGGCAGTTCAGCCTGGATTGTCCCCAGAACCCAAAGGGTAACACTTGCTAGGGGAGAATTGTTAGGATCTCCAGCACTGGGGAAGGGAGTTTCTGCTTTGAGCTAACACAGGGCTGAAAGCTGTCACAGCAACCCAACAGCTGTGACATTCACAGCATCTTCTTATATTTGGTAACTGGCAAAAGACCAGCTTGGAGGGAAAAAAAAATGAAAAATAAAGCCCCAAAGAGGATAAACTCCAGTAATTAGCAGAAAACCATCAAATTAATGAAACCTCATTCGAAAATCAGTATGAATTTTAGATCATTCCGTATGCTTTGTCTGTTTACACTGTATTTATTTATTTATTTATTTATTTATAAATTAACATCTTTTAAGTAAAATACTAAAAATTACTTTGACTGGAGGGTTTTGGGATGTAATGACAAATTTAATGTGTAATTTGTCAGCAATTGGGAATAGAATTACTCCAGTCCCATTTTGCTAGGGGCATTTTCTCTTTTGTTAGTCTTTTTCTGATCATCTTTACTGCCTGACAAAGGAAAAATCTATATTTTTATTACCTTCACTGAAGAAGTTGAGTGACAAGGTGTTTGCCTTTGATTGATGCTGAGTAAAAAGAGAAGTTATGGCTGGGTTATGACAGTTTTCTTCTGCTGTGATGAGATTAGGAAAAAGTTGAAGTCAACACCTAGTTGTGGATAGTCATCAATACAGAAGATACCCAATGAAAATGAAATCTAGTATTTCATTCACTATTTGACCAGCATCTCAGTTTCTGTGCTCACTTCCTTATTAAGAAACTTCTCTTCAAAGAACCATCATAAAATTATGTTTCTCTGCTTCTCATGATGACATGCACTTCCTAATTTAGCACTTACACAGTAGGAAAGAAATAATTTTGCGCTTTACAGTTCTCTCCATTGACTTGCAAGAGGGAAAAAAAAAAAACACTTCTTTTCAGGTCTGAAAACAGGGTGAGAGATATACTTATTCATCAATATACTTGGACAGTGTGTCCCTCCACCATGAACGTCTACTGTGTTTTTCAAAAGTTTATCATCAACATTGGTCAAGTTTGTGATAAGTATGTTTAGTTGAGTAAAAATAGCCTTTACATCTTTATCTTTTTTGTGGACTTCTGGGAGTGTTCCAGGAGGGGATTTTACTTGAAAAGTAAATGTAGTTATTTAAGCTGTATTTTGAAATATCTGAAGTGAGAAGTTTTGGAGGGCATTGGAGCCCAGTAAATTCCCTATGTTGTGTTAGAATTCAGCTCCCTCACAGGAGGTGTTAGTTAGAACTATTAGAAGTTTGCACCTGTGTTACAAGGCTTTACATGTCAAGCATCAGCTTCAGATGGAAATTGACAATTGGAATCTAATTTTCTAAAATTAAACACAATTTTAGCACAACACTCACTGTGCAACATCAACACGAATGCCCTCAGATGCCCACAGCCACCTGTACTGTTGAATCCAAATGGCTAAAATGTTGTAGAGTAATTAATAGTTAAGTATTCTATTTTTCATGTTCATAGAATGGTCTGGGTTGGAATGGACCTTAGATCATCATGTTCCAACTCCCTGCCATGGGCAGGAACACCATTCACAGACCAGGTTGCTCAGAGCCCCATCCAACCTGACCTTAAGCACTTCCAGGGATGGGCATCCACAGCTTCTCTGGGCAACCTTTCCCAGTGCCTCACCACTCTCACAGTGAAGAATTTTTTCCTAATGTGTAATCTAAACCAGTCATTCACAAGCTACCTAAAATAGGTACTGTTATCTTACTTATTTTAGCTTAATTTTAAATTCATTTTCATTGTCTGAATGATTCTCTTCATCAGGGGAAATGTAAGTGTGAAGAACTGACTGGGAAAATTTCAGTAGAGGCATCAGGTATTTTATTAACTATGCATTTGAGCAAATTAATTTTCTTCAACTCATTTCTTGAGAACAGGCTGTTGTGCTGCAGAGATCCTGCTTGTGTTACTGCACCATAATGCAAACATTGCTCTCATTGTACTTCCCAGCCTACAGATTTGTCAGTAGACTATTCTGTTCTGCTCCACTGTCTTTTCTAATTATACTATACATTTCTCTTACATTTCTCATCCCATACAAACAATCTATATTAATCACTTGATGGAACATTATTTCAGTAGCTTCTTCGTAAATTCTGGTTGCCATTATTATTTCACAACACAAAGTCAGTTCAAAGTTAAGTTTCAGGTTTGATTAGTAGTTCTGCTTTTGTCAGTAGTACCAAAGACAGTTAATATATTTCACCTGGACTGGCTTTTGCTTCCAAAGCTGGACTGACTCTAATGGTATATGGAACTTGAAAGAATAAAAAAATATGAGTGTGACAAGCTACATTTCTGCTTATTACATTAACACTGGGGTGTTGTTTGGTGGCTGTTTATTCATGGCAATAATCCATCTTTTCCTCAGCAGCTGAGGCATACCTAATGCCAATTACAGCTATTACCCTGATGCAGACAACTCTGAAAATTGTGTTGCCATACTTACTCTTCACAATTTATATGGCAAGCTCTGGGATTCAAGGGAAAAAAAAGGTGCAGGTCAAGAAGGGAAAAGAAAGAAAATATACCTGTAGAATTAGAGGGCTCAGTAGTTTCTGATGTGAATTGAAAAAATTGCAGTGTGTTACTTAGTCACCATTGCTATCCATCAGTATTAATGTGAGGCTTACTCCAACTAGACATGAACCCCCCCCATATGGAAAGCAATTAACAAGGAAATCATAGCTCCTAAACCCTCAGGGTTCAGGCAGTTTTATTGTAATCCAATGATGATTACCACACAGACTTTACTATCCATTCAGGTAATTTAGTTTACAAGCTGTTTGGAAACTCATCTTCAGTTTAAACCTGAGTGTTCCATAGCGGAACAATATTGCTTTGCTGTTTTCAGATTTGGTTTCATTGATGATTGTGTTATGTAATGGCACCAAGATAATTAATCCACTCTCCATGACAGGATCTGTTTCAAAGTTCCCAGTGAAACAGCTCAGTGAGAGCCCTCTGCCCCTTGTGTTACACCATAACTCTGCCCTCCCTCAGTGTTTCCTCTTTACAAAAAAAAAAAATTAGTTGAGGGGAGACGATGTAATATGAGAGAGCAAATTACACATCTTGCATTCTCTTCATTTCTGAGATTTGGAGTGGGTGAACTCTGTGATTCTGCCTCCATCCAGAGCCCCAAAGTACTCTCAGGTGTCAAAGAGGTAAAGGGCAAATCCATACAGCCAAAAAGGCAGGGAAAGGGTTTATTTAAATTTGCCAACAGTGCACTGGCCTCTGTAGATGACTTTCATGGATGTGCACAGGCTGGTAGCTTGTGCTGGAGTAGACTCATTAAATCCAGCATGGGTTTGCTGACATTCCTGGTCAGGTTCTCCTTGTGTGTGATGCAGCTGAAGGACATTCAGACTCTCCTCAGAAACATCTGACACCAGCGCATGCAGGGCTGGAATTGCCCCACCAGATCAGTGCAAGGTGTGCTTTGGTCAGGCCCTCAGTCGGTCCCTTCTCTCCAGCCTATGGTCTTGCAGCTTCACTCCTGGGAGAGCTCTGAACCCACAGAATGTGTGGAACCCACGAAAAATGTGGAACAACATGGAAGGAGCCAAAAAATTCTCCATATCCAGCCAGGACACAGAGGTTGCTTTATAGATAAAGAATTAGATTTCATCCTCAGGTAAGGTGCCCTGGGCATTATGTCCTGTAATGAGACAATGAACAGAACGTTTTCATCTTCTCCTTTCTCTAAGGGAATTTACAGGTGACTGACTCCTGCCTCTATTTTTAGTAATTTATTCTTTAACTTAAATGAGCAAATTAAAATAGGAGTTCTCTTCCTGGCTGACATTTGCACATTCATTAAACATTTCATTAAATTATTTCACAACATTTTTAATGATGCTCCCTGGTAGCTCAGGACGTACCTATCTCATGGCAATCTAAACTGGCAGGGCTGTACCTCACTGATTTGAAAGGGCACAGTCACCCCTACCCATTGCCAAAATGCAGCAGTGTCTGAGAGGGGCTGAACTTCCAACAGGCACTTTACCATTGCAGGCTGTCTTCCCTTCAGTTCCAATTTCCTTTTAAATATTTCCATATTCAGCAGCACCCAAATTATCTTCGCTAGCATACAGGCACAATGGGAATGCTTATAGGTCCTGACATGTCATATTCTGATTTACATTCATGGTTTTGACACTAAAGTTTATTTTATATTTTTGTTCAAAGACTTCATTAATGGGAAATTAGCACGAATTGCAGTCAAATAATAGGAAGAATATAAAATGATGGATTAACTGTCTTTTTAATATCTGACTTGAACCCCTCTGGCAAACTCAACATTTTCTAGAAAATAACCTTATTGAATACACTGGATTATAGTATATGCTCCTGGATTTTTAAGGGCATCTGTAATAGCTGGAAGATTAATCCATTCAAATGAGAAAATAAATTACAGTAGTAATTTATTGGGTTTGGCAAACTATGTGAAAGATTGACTCTTCTTGGATGTTATGTAGAAACACATTGATTGTGTTCAAGTCAAGCACTGTCAGGTGAGATTGGTGTAATCACAAGGTAGTTGCTAAATCAAGGAAAAATAGCACAGTGATAAAACTTCATTTGTTCACTCAGCTCCTTATTGATTAATGTTTATTTTCTCATTTCAGCTCAGTACACATTTTGTGAAAAAGTTAACTGCTTGTGACAAGACAATGTATATGATTTGGCTGTAAATTAAAATTTATTTGGTACCAAACAGGACATTTGGCACTGAAAAGAGTTTGAGTAAGAAATTTAGATATGACACAGAGAATGAAGTTGGAGCTATATGGCTGAATATTAAAAATATATTCCTTTAACTTCAGTAGGGGTTCCATTTTTGTCTGGTTTCATAAGTCCCTGAAGGATTTACAACTCTGGCTCTCTCCCCTAGAAATTTCAGAAGTTATATATCGATGAAAAAATATGTTATAATAGAAGGTTTTGCAAACCTCAACAAAAAGCAGTTCTGTTTGGCTCCTAATAGTAGGAATAAAGTAGATGGCAGTAGAATAAATGTTTTGATATATTTCCTTCCTCAGTTAAAATGTGCAAAAACTTCAGCTGTCAGAGATTTGTAAAGAACATAGGAGGCTTCTTTCCTACTTCCATGCCACATCTCTAATTTTGTTAAAATACTTTAAAGATACATTGCAGGAAGTAGCATCTAGTGTTGGAAAACAAATATTTAGTTTGCCCAGAGGGGTTCAAATATTTAGCTTTTCCTACATTAGAATATTGCAAAGTCACCTGCAGTAATGTTGCTTTGACTGGAAACAGACTCCAGGTTTTTATCTCTTACATTACTCATGCCTGTACTTGAATTTTAGTCATGATCATGGTGATATAAATGAAGACAAATAGATCAGTAACACCATCAAAGTTGACTTCAGAAGCGTCTTTGTAGCTTTTAATAAGCTGGATGAAAATCACGTGCTGCTGGGGATGGTCTGGACTTCTGATACCTCTTTTATTTATGAAGTCAGGAGTGGAATAGGATTATCATGCAAGATCAGTAACAGTGGTATGATTTGTGAGGCTTATGATGACTTTAAAGTTTGCTGTTAAAATCTTGCTCAGGCTCAAGAAAAGCTCTTTATGGTGTTTTTAATGTGGAATGGAATATTGTGCTAAACATGTATTTGTTTTTATTATGTACAGAAACTGCAGTGACATGAGCATTTTCTAGAACTGGGAAATTAAAAAGGTTATTACTCTCTATTTGAAGAAAATTAGTGCTGTCATTGCCAGGCTATTATTTCTATTCATTTTCAGTGCAGTAAATTGGTTTTGTGAGATTTTGTTACTCTTCCCCCCACCCCCACATCTGTCTTCTCTCTGCTGAGCTTAGGTTAATGAAGGGCCACATGCATTTTGCCTATTTTAGGCTCAAAAATAAATTTTCTTGCAAAGCAAATCAATGATGTTATTAATCACACAGTGTCTTTATAATGTCTTTGTGTTAACTGTATTTTTGATGCTTACTCTTATGCTAATAGGCATAGTTATTCTTTGAATAACAAAGAAAATTATGCATACATTGATTCATTCGTGACATTTGAAGACTATTGTTTCCTAATGCAGTTATTAATAGTTGGTTTTCTATAATAGCTTTTGAGTTTTATCAATGAACAGTGTCATAATTATTATTTAATAGCAAGCAAAGAGCCCCATCAGTAACAAGACTTTCCTGCAGATGAACCTCTTCTCTGTATCACTGTTCTGCAATTCTGTGTTGAAGAACAAAGAATGGCAATTTGCTCTGATAAATGCAAGAGTTAGAGCAAACACGAAAATAAACTGCCATGCATCTCTGCTAACTCTGGAATGGTTTGTTGATACTTTCTAAGACCATCCTGTGTTTTCTTTTCAGCAGGCAGATGCTCATGGTTGAGGCTGAGTTAAGTCTCCAAAAGAATCTCTAGGCTAGCCAAGGCTTCACTAACAAAGGTAAGTTCTGTTTAAAATATATGATCATGTCATGACTAACAAAATACATTTTAAAGATTATTGGCTTTAATACAGAACTATAAACTTGTAAATTCTCTAATTGTGCATGTCCCGTGTACCAGTCTGTACTAATTTATATGTGCAATGCTTGGCTTTTAAGTTTATGGCATCCCCATGACATTTCCTAACGTGAAACGATGAGCAAATTTTCTGTTCTAATTCCCCTGTAAAGTGTTGTCTTAAGAATTGTACTCTGCTTCCTAACCTGGACTATGCAAAACCTGTCAGGAAACAGAATATTTGATTCTTTTAAATGCTAAAAAGATATTTAAAAAGAGAACAATATCACTTACCTTTTTGGTGAATACTTTACCACTTACGCTATTTGCTGCCCTCTGGGCCTCTTCTAGCACAGCTTCAGTGGCATTTCAAACTAGTGAAAGTTTTGAGCCATCATTACATGTTAATAATTTTTTTTTTATTCCAGATATGGAATGTGTGAGGTTCAGGACAGGAATACTCAGCTTTTGATAAATGAAATTCTTAGATTCTGGTATATCATGATTCATTGATATTAGAGTTAGTTATTACCATTTAAAAACCCACATATTCCCACTTTCTAAAGATCAAGGTCCCCTTTCTCCTACTGTAATCGTTATATGAAGCATCATACCATTTTCAAAGCAGAAAGGACATTATTTGTATGTATAAAAGCCATTTTTTACACCTCAGAGGGGAAGTTACGAAGCAGACAGATGTTCATAACTCAAATTTACAAGTAAGTTCCTACCAGAAGCCAAGGCATCCCATGCTCACAGATACCAACCTGTCCCAGTACCTGTGTCCCTTGTTTCCATGTATGAAAGGACTGCCTTTCCATGGTGATCTGCAGTGGAATGACTGCCCAGGGATGTGATGGAGTCACTGTCCCTGGAGGTGCCTAAGAGAAGACTGGACATGGCACTATGGCACTTGGTGCTATGGTCTAGCTGACAGGGTGATATTCAGTCACAGATTGGACTCGATGATCTCAGGGTTCTTTTCCAGCCTAACTGATTCTGTGATACAGAAAATTATTCAGTAAAACTCTCCGTGGTCCATAATTAAGAACTTTACATACTTGAAAAGAAATGTTTGTTAAAGTGTTAAGTGTCACCCGACGCTATTTGCTGTCAGAAGGGAGAGTTTAGCAGCACGATCCGAGAGGAAAATGCTTGCTGGGGACTGAGGGATGTGTTGAGCCGCGGCGGCTCCAACGGCGGTGCCGGAGCGGCCGCACCAACCCCCGGGCGCGGGCGTTGCTCCGCGAGGGTAATTGAGAGAACGCGGGCCCGTTCGCTGGCCTGGACGGGCCCCGCACCTCGGCGGAGCTCGGCTGCTCCCGGCGGGAGCCTCTGCCGCGGGCACAGCCTGTCCTGGCCCCCGGGCGGGCTCCCTTGCCCCCGGGAGACGCAGGAGCCACTGCGGTGCGGGGAGCCCGACGGGGCCGTGCCCGCGGCCGGTGAGTTACTGCGGCGGACCAGGACGGGCCGGGGGCGCTTCCCGCAGCCCGCGGGGCTTTCCTGCGGGACCAGCTGGGGGCTCCGCTGCACGAGAAAGTGCCCTCGACATCTCCAGGCACCGCCGCCCTCCTTCCCCGGCGATTTGCTGCTCCTTCCGCCCGTCCCCTCGCAGCGCCCCGAGGGCGAGAACGCTCCAGTCCCAAAGCCTGGTCAGCTGTGCACTGAGCGCCTCCAAAAGCTGGGGCGGAGCCACTTGATGCCGCCTCTTTAACCAGCCTTGTTCAAACAGAAGGCAATCAACAGTATCTGGTGTGATTTCTTCCAGCTTTGCTTTATTGCTGCCACTTGTTATCTTTCACATATTATATAACGAAGCCTCCAATACCCAAAGCGCGGAGGGGGGGTCACGGGTTAGTGCCCTGCTGGCACTCGGGGCGGTGAGGCTCCAGCTGGAGCGCTGTGCTGCACCCTGCAGCTGCGCAGGATGGCCCGGGGAAACGACTAGCCGGAGCTCCGTGGGGTATTTAAACAACGCTAATGAGGAGGCTGTGCAGCATCGCCCCGCGGTGTCACGGGTGGCCTCCTTTCAAAGGGCTGTCGGCGATAGCGTCTCCCCGGGATGGTGTTTTAATGCTCATTCACGCTTGCGGCAAAACGGTATTTTTGCCGCCCCATTTTTCTCATAGCATTACACGTTCTGCTGCTGTCACACCGCACAGCTTGGCGCTTCCTTCCGCGAACTGGAGATTCCATTCATAATTTTCTTCAGTCTGTCATCTCCTTAGCTGTTTTTGAGTGCTGGCAATGAAGTTGAAATATCTTAAACTTGGACTTTTATGTTGTTTTTGAAGACACAAAACACAAAGGGCTTTAAAAAGTATGTTCAAGGTAAAAGGAAACATTTGTCTCCGGTGTGTTGCAAATGTGTCTTAATGAATAATCCTGGTTTTCGTTTGCCTTTTGTCACAAATACAGTTCCTATGAGATCACAGAGAATCTGGAAGACGCAGAGACCTCTGGGTGGAGTTTTCTGATCTTGTGTTAACTGCCTTGGGAGATCAGATAACTGCTGAACCCTCTCCCCTCTCTGGAAAGGGTTTGCAATGCAAAGAAATAAGTCCTTTGGATTTTTGCTTTTCTGCTTCCCTGTGGGTGAAAATCTGTGTGCCCCTTGCAATGGTTAATGGTGGCACCAGATGTGTCACCAGAGGCTCCTGCATGGAAAGATTTCAACTTGTATGCATTAAAACTTGCTATGTAAGACCTCCTATTCCATGGAAGTAAATGAGAGAGTCGTGTACTTAATTAAGCGCCTCTTCTAATAAATTAGAATGAGGCTCTTTCTTGATGATGCCTTAAAATAGTTTAGATGCCTTTGTGCTATTAGGACAAAGAGGTTGGTGTCACTGAAAACTTACTCAGACTTATCTTACCTCTGCATTTGATGTTAGTGGCATTCGATCCTTATTTAATTCTAGAAGGCTTTAGAAGTTAAATGATGCCACAGAAGAATTTGTAGAAAAGATCAATACTCGAGTTGCATTGTGTTTTGATTCTGAGTTTGTCAAGTGAAAAGTGAATTTTGTCAGCCTTTATAGTGGCAGAAGGGCCAAACCTGAAGAGGCCAGAGCTGGGCTTATTGTGCCCTCTACAAGGATGTTCTTATTGATTACAACACATATTTATGATGATGCAATGACTATAATTTAGCCTGGGACTAATATTTTCTAGATGTTAACCAGTCCTAGAAGAATTAGAACTGACTGATCAAACTTTCGGGTTAGTTGTCATCAGGCCATAAAAATGCTCCTTTTTTTTCAAGTACCATTTTGCTTTTCCTTGTGTCCTTTGCTTTGGTTTATAAATTTAGGTGTATTATGTAGGTTTGGTTTATTGTATGAGTTCACCAGCTACTGATAAAATAAATTAAACTCACATGTTAAAGCAGTGTGAAGCAAAGTAACTCAGCTTTCCATCAGAATTAAGTATTTTAGTCTAGCTTTGAACACTCATGACTTAGCAACTTTAAAATATCAGTTCTACATCTACTCATCTTCAGGACTAGAAACACATAATCCCACACATTTTCTTAATCTCCACAGGCAAATTTTGCAAGCAGTTCTCAGTGCCCGTTTCAGATGCTGAAGTGGGTGAAAGATCTCTCCAGTAGTTCAGACCTTGCTTAAGGGAGGGTCAATTCTGAGTAAGATGCATTCACCCAGGGGTTTTAAATGATTTATCCAAATTACTTTAAATTCACTCTTAATTAGTCTAAATTAAAGTGCTTGTCCCTTTGGTTTGTATTAATTTTAGAAGTGCAAACTACTTTAATTCTAAATGAGAGCAACCACATTGGGATTTAACAAGCTCACTGGTAAGTGGCTTTGCCTGATCAAAAATGTTGTAAATTTGTCAGTCTAGACAAATCTGCGCATCCTGATGATGGAAATACTGATCCCTCTTAAAACTGCTGATAAAGCTCCTAACAACTTTCCCGAAAGTCCCCATCTCAAAGCCTGTTCATTGGTCATGTGTTAAGCAGCCTTCAGACAAAATTCCATAGGCAAAGCTAAGTGTGAAGGACAGCTGATTTTACATGGAACAGGGGCAATGTAACTGATCATATAGAGTGACTTTGCTTCCTGAGATAATTATTACTTGCATTCAAGGCTCTAATTTTGAGTATTTCACTGGACATGATTCTCATAACAGTCATATGAAGTTAGTGCTTTTAATTAAATTATTACAGATCTTCTTTTAAGTGAATTCTTATGAGAGTTCCCCTCTCAGATCCCTTATCTGAGAGGCAGGCTCTGATAAAATGTACACAGATGTACCTATGTCTGTGATACCAATCAAATGTGGTGTAAGCCTGCAATTTGTCCTCCTTTCCTTTGGACACAGCTCCTTGGACCTGGGATCTGACCAGTACATTAACAGTAGAGGCTTCTCTCCGCTCTTCCTAAGCACACCACGCCTGTCACGAGGAGGAGCAACAGCAGCCCTAACATCCCACAACGTGAGCAGCAAACCTCTTCATCCTTGGGCTTGCTGGTTTTGCCACTGCAGTTAGGAACAGATTACTTCAGAGCCATTGCAACAATGTATAGGAATGGACCCTTTTGTTACATGGGTTTACAGGGAAAATTAGCCCTCTTCCTACCTGATTGAAACATTCTTTCTTCTCAAAACATTAGAACCAGGAAGTTTTTAAGTCTTCATTTTAGTTTTTTGGCCTTTCAAAGCTTCAGTGTAGCTATTGCATTAAGCTGCAGCACAAAACAGAGATTACAGCAGACATTTCCTAGATTATTCCAGAGACCTGTTGTGGTGCATTCCAGTAGCCATGTAGTGTTAGTTGAATGTCGTTTGCCCTTTTTGCCATAGTCAATTATGGATCTCTTAAATCCAAACCTGCAATTTCTCGGTGAGAATCTCCTACTGTCTATTTATAAAACTGCCCTTTAAAACTCTGCTGAGAAATGGTCTGGTCACAAAGCACTGGTGAATAATCAGCTTTATAGTCTGCAAATACATTTTAAACATCTGTTGAACAACATAAGTGTGGAACTTACCAGTTATAGCCAAATATGCCCTGGATGCTTCCTGTCTGCCCTTGAAGGAAACCAGGGTCTTAGTCTTTTGGGTTTGAGACAGAGGAACAAAACCACTTTATTGCACTAAGGTTGGATGTTATTTTAGCAAATATGAGGAGTGTCTGAAAGACCAATTAACCTTAATATAAATGAACTATGCCGTGTTGCATAGTCTCCTTTGTGAAGTTTGCTAATGTTTATAGTGGCTGCTCACAACGATAATTAGATTTTGAAGTGCTGATCCTTGGATATGTGCAAGGGGCTGTAAAGCATTCTCAAGGGATCAAGGCCCTGCAGAAGTAAAGATGATAACCTCCAGTCTGAAGGTGAGGCAGAACAGTGCTTAACAAATACCTTTCATTTCTATTTTGTTGGCTGAAAATAATATCCAGTGTAGAAATATTTGAATGTTTCCTGATAAGCAGATAATACATTTTTAAAAGATGGTTAATAAGTCATAGGTTGTTTCTTTGTATATAATTGGTTTTCCTCGAAGGATGAAGAGCATGAAAAGGTGGGAGATTTCCAGAGTAAAACTTACAGTGGGATGAAGTTGCAATGAGGTGCTGTTTATTCTCTTTCATCAAGGTGCCTGAGCTCTGTTCTTTACCATGTTAAGTCCTTTCTTCTGGAGTTGGCCTCCTCTTGCACAGCTCCAGTGTGATGTGAGCCTACTTTGGAGGAGTCTTGAGGGGGCAGAGCCAATGGGTGCCCTGAGCACTCGCAGGAGGCCACTGATGTGGTTTGAGGTGTCAGCTCATCTTCTGTGTTGGCTTTGATAGAGCAGCAGATGGAAAGAAACAATGGGAATGTTCTCATGAGGCCTCTCTGGTGTGGCGCAGGGCATTTAGTGACCAATGCTCAAGTGAAAGCTGTCCTTTTTGTCTGGTCATGCCATTACATAAGTAATGGTTTGTGTCAGAAATCAGGTGCTACAAGTCTGCAACTACAGTTTTTAATATATTTTCATCTGTTGCTCATTCATTGCTAGTTTGTTGCATATGCTCAAGAGAATTAGCATTCTTTGTCCTTCAGAATTTTCCTGCGGTTCCTCTTTTTTTTTTTTTTTTTGTCTCATGTCAATCTAGTTAACAGGTCTTGCTTCTGCTTAGCCAGCCTGCCTTATTCAGTGCTTATTTCTTCTCTCTTTTGCATGAATAACATAGATAAGTTTGTCCTTCCCTTAGGAACAATTATAGCATTTTTGATACATGCATATTTACTTGGTGCCCAGAGAATGTGAGGGAAAAACTGATGGACTGAGGAATGGAGTGTTGTCTGTTCATGCAGAGAGCCTGAGCAGCAGTTCAGAAATGCAGTCAAGGTAGGGCTGTGTTTAACACTGAGGGGCAGAGGTTCCTGCAACAGCAGATCCTGTGCAAATTGGGTTTATCAAAAATGGTACATTAATTCAATTGCAGCTTGAATGATGTTTGTTTCTGTCTATAAAGTCAAATAACATGCTATTGACTCTTCCTGGGTAATTTCATGGTTTCTTCTTCCTTCCCCATATCTCACCTGGACAGCTGAAACAGGTTTAACACTTTATCTCATTATTTGTTCTGTTGACAGCAGAGGTGATACTTGCAGAAGAAAACGAGCTGTGTGCACTCTCCTCACAGAGAAATACCTTAGACTTTTCTCCTTTCCTCTGACTTCTTATGCAAGTGGGTTTTTTGTGATGTGTTTTTTTTGTTTGGTTGGTTGGTTGGGTTTTTTTAATAAGAAATTGCTTGATGCCATTTTCTCTGCTATGATAATAAATAGAAGAAAACAAATTGTTTGGGAATTGTCAAGTTCCAGGGGTGTTTTTTCAAGAGTGTTGGCTACTTAGTACTATGTGAGGAAATGTAATTTCCCCAACAATTCTGTTGGCAACGGATGGCATGTGAAACATTCAACCTGTAGTTTCTTGAAATTTTTTATGTTCTACTTTGTTACTGAAGTGTATTTTGAATGGTCATCTTAATTAGATGTGGAAATACTCATCTATATATCCTTTATTTAGGTGCAGATGTGTTTGGTGTGAACACACAGAGCATGCATGTCATGTTTATTGTAGAAGTTTTCCAAATACTTCTTTTTTCTTCTAGGATATGACTCAAAGCATGTGCTTTTATGAAATACTGCCACTTCTTGAGCCATTCCAATACCCTTATTCCTCTTCAAAGTTAGATCCTTGAAGACCTGTACATGCTTGCAGTTATGCACCCTGAGATGGCCTTGCTGGCTCTGGTGTGTTTATCTGCAAGAGATTGCTCAGGGCATGTGGATGTGCAGTTAAACATGTATAAATTTTGTAGCAATGGAGACAGTTGTAATATCCCATATCCATTTATGTCAGGGGGACTTGCACAATACGTAATTTGTGCACCAAGTTATTAGTTTATGTGAATAAAGCTGCTACAATCTTGACTGTTAAGTGCAAGAGATGTACGAATTATTAGTTAATGTTCACAGATCAAGGTATGTGAAGATTTTGGGGTTCAGAAGAATCACCTCGTGGTGCATTCAGATGATTGCAGTGCATTTATTTACTCTATAAATATCTGAGTATTCAGATTTAAATGACTTTTGGAAAGCAGAATACAGGAAAAATTAATGAAAATAAAACATTCACTTCTGAAAACTGTACATCATGAAATATTCATAGTTGTTCTACAGATAGGACATAGTTTATGGAGAGGAATAAATAATTTTGTTGCAGACTTTGCAGCTTGATGTCTGCTGATTAACACTGGAATGTAATTATTCGACATTTTCAGAAGGCATGATACTTTGGGATAGCAGATATGGATGGTTTTGACTGAAAAGGTGAATTCCCAAGGATGAGGATGCCCTGCCAGCATTCTGTGGGGTCTCTGCTGGTGACTAGGATGAGAGTTGGAAAAGTATGTTACTGTTTCATTTGCTTTACAGGTATTTTCACCAGGAGAAACATTTGCTACTTTAAATACTCTAACTATATTCAGTATTCTGCCCTGGTTTTGACTCTGTTTCTTGCTACCACTCATTAAAATACTTTTTAGTAAGAATAATCTAGAAAGATTGCCCAGTGGATGCACTGCTACTTGAAACTTCTGTGAAGCAGAGCCATTAGCCTTACCTGGCTTCTTTTAGCTGCTTGTCAGCTCAATTACAGGTTACCAGTGCCAAAGAAAATGCTCTTGTTAGTGCAGTGCAATAGAGGGACATGTTAGCACCTGCTCTTAACGGAGTTCCTCTTCTTACTGCTACACAAACCCACTTGGTTTTAGAGAACAAGTTGGTCTGTATCAAAGATATCGCCATTTCTTTGAAATTCACCTCAGAGTATGTTAGACTAGAATATTGTGTCAATTCAGGTGCTGGAATGCTTTCTTGTATCTTGTGTGGTTGTTTAGCAATGTTATTTCTTCCTCTCCTGTAGTCTAGATTGTCAACAAAGTGCTGCAACAGAAATGCTCTAAGAATGCATTTATTTTACTACTCTAAAGGAAATTGCAGTATAGATAATTTGCAAATGAATATATTTAAAAATTCTTCTCTTCAAATCTTGTACTATTGATCTCACAAGCCAGTGTAAGAGCCAAGTCCTTGTTCAGGATATTCTTTTGAATAAGGAGGAAAAGTGAAGAGGCAGTAATTGCAGCTGTGATTATCTGTGGTTAATTTGAAACACTTTCAAGAACACCTTAAAAGGCTTCTGAAAGTCAAGGTGACTTGGTGTTCAAGTACCAAACTTACTTATGGCATTTAGGAAACTGAAACATCTGGAATGCGGAGTTATAAATGTGTTTGTATTACCTTCAAAAAGGTTTTGGCACTGACCTGTAAACCCAGGTCCAAACTGTGGACTGTAGAATCATTTGTACATATCTAGAAAAACTTGTAAAATGTAAACTCAGTTGTCTTTATGTCTCTCTTTGTTTCAGAGGTGTCTAAGGTCTGGTCATGGATGCATTCGGAGTTGCCAGAGTTCAGTGGCCTGTTGTGGGGATTTTGCAGCAGAAGGGGAAAAGAAAGGAGAGGTTTTTTGGTTTTTGTTTTTTTTTTTGACCGGGGGGCGGTCCCGTGGCGTAGTGGAGAGTACTCCCGACTCCGGCTCCTAGGTCGCGAGTTCGAGTCTCAGTGTACGGACCGCCCCCGGCAGTTAAATGCCTCCCTGCCATCTGATCCCGTCAGATCTCGGATGCGAAGCAGGGTCAGCCCCGGTTAGTACCGGGTGCTGTAGATAGTCCTAAGGACCTCAGTGTCACTGTCCAAGCTTGCTCGGCCGTGGCAAATGAACCTTAGGACTTAAACGGTGGGGCCAGTTCTGCGCACGCTGAGCCTCACCTAAAACATCCACTGCGCAGGCTCGGAGGGCACACCCAAGGGGAGAGTGCCCTTCCCAAATCTTCGTTCGCGAAGATTGGCCATTATTTTTTGACCATGTTCTTTTCTTCCTCACTGAGCTTCCTTTCAGTCATGTCTTCTGATAAGCATCTTAAATGGAACTTTCCTAATGAAGGGACTGAGCCTCAGGTGCTAAAGGTTCCTGTAGCTGCTGGAGAGCCTGATTTATTTGCGTGGGCTCAAAGAGATAAGGAAACTGCTGTGTAAGCTCACACGAAGTTCATGCAGTTCACTCAATTAAGTGCATTCAACAGAAGTTAGGGAATCAAATAAGTAGTAGTTTTGAGCTCTCTTTGGCCCAGCACTGGGAAAAAAGGACTCCATTATTTGTTTTAAAATGAATATCAAAGTTGCATTATTTTATCAGAAAAACAATTATGTCCTTAGCAAAACAAGCGGGAGTTTATTGGAAATTAGTACATATTTGAAGCAAAAGCTGGCTCTGTTTGGGATTATTATTCTGCCGAAAGTTTCATTGCTGTGTATGCTCCCTGTGGCAGAAAGGAAAGCAGTGCATGCGGTGAGTTCCTGTTATCAAGAGGTGTACTTTAAAAATAACGGTTGTTTTCATGGAAGTATAAAGTTTTATAATCCCTATATTTAATCATTTATTTTTAATGAAACAGATGTGCTGTTAATGCTTTGCTGTGAATGTGCTGATAGTGAAACAGGGGCAGCCATGGTGAGTTATGTGTGTATGGGGGGGGGGCAGAAAATATGCTCAGAGTATGTTGCATTAGTTTCTTCTCCTTGGTTTCCTGCTTCAGCTTACTTTAATTTTTAAATTATCCTTTGTTTAACCACTTTTCCCCAAAAGTATCCTGTATACTCCTTGCACCTCTGTGTTGTATCATTTCTATTCATCTGTTGACTTTGCAGGGTGGGGGGTGAGGGGACCTTGCTCAGAGTTTTGGAAAGTAAATGAGGATTTTGGCCTTTTCTTTTCTGGGGGCACAAGTGGTGCCTCCTGTGGAGCCTGGTTTCTTTCTTTTGTCTGGGCCTCTCTCTGTCAGTTTGAAAAAACTTCTCTGGGAGTTTGAGGTTATCCCAAACACTTGGGGAAAGACTTGAGGATGTGTGTACTCTGTTGTGTGAAAAGACTGCTCCTCCAGTGACACAATCTGGCCTCAAATATTACAGGCTTTACAAATTACTTACATAAATTTTTTTCACTAATACATATTTTTGACTTGCAGGCTTGTCCATCAAATCTCCTGTAAAAACTTACCAGAATTCTTCAATTACTACATCAGTATCTTTTTTTGCTTTGCTTAGTGCATATACATGATAGACTTCAGGAATTTCCATATTCTGTTAATTCACTTTAAGTATTTTAATGTCCACATTCAGCATAAATGCAGCCATTAGCTGACTTAAATGTCACCCTTGTGGCTGTATTTGGGTTTTTTAAGGTTAAGTTTTTAAACAGAAAAATCCCTAAACTAATATAGTTCCTTCAAGTAAGCCAGACTAAAGTGTGAATATTTATTGCCTTTGATCTGTTACTTCCATTTATGTAGGGAGGATACAGATATTGTTGTTTCACAGCAAGCAGGTAGAGATAAAACTGCCCTTAGGTTCTAGCTGAAGTTCTCTACTCTATTTGTGTGAAAGTAGTTGGAAATGCACCACAAAAATTTGCTTTATGTCCAGTAAAATATATGCATCCAAGGCACCCACTACAACCACCATTAAGGTGTGAATACCCAACTTCTCCTTTCTCCTTTTGCTGAAGTTACTTATGGTGGGCAGAAATACACAGGGCAAGTGGCAAAATATTATAATTATGCAACTAATTCAAAATCCCTTTCTTCCCCAATAGTAATAAAGCACTGTCAGCCCAGTGGCTTGACAGCTATTGATCCTGAATTTTAGATGTAACTCAGTTTTGCCTCTTACTTTGAGGACTTGGAATTGTATCTGCAAGTATTTCCAGGTCCAAATAGCATTATCCAGAAGTTGGTTTGGTGTTTTGTTTGGTTTTTGTTTTGTTGTTGTTTTTTGTTGTTGCTGTTGTTGATCTGCACTGTGATATTTAGGCTGTATTTCACCCCTGCTGAAATCAATAGGACCTTTTTTTTTGTTGACCTCAGTAACTATTGGATTGTGCCCATAATTTACACTTGCAAATAATTGTGGGCACAAAATGACATCTGCAGAAATGGAGGCAATTCCTCAAAACCAGGCTGCCTTCTGCTTCTGAGGATTTTTGGAAGGGAATTCAGGAGTAGGCTATGTTTTATTCTTCATTCTCTGGGCTTGTCAGAAACACAGTAATTTTCAGACATTGTTGGGTCACAGTGACTTGATAAATAGTTGCTCCCTTGAAATGAAAGCTTTCTCTAGAGTTAGGGGGAGTTCTGCTGTTTTGCCTTCTGTGATGAGTCACAAGGACCTTCACCAGAGAGAAATTGCTCCTTTAGGGTAGATGTGAGCGATTTCGAGGTATTACTTGTGTTTGCTGTTTGCATTCCCATCAGGCCACAAAGCAGGTGATTCTTTCCAGCAAATGGCAGCATAACTAGCTCAGGTGTGATCAAAAGTGTAAGGGACAAATGGCTCCTCCTTGGGACAGAAACAAGGTGGGTTTTGTTCTTTGAACCTTCTCCCCGCTAATTCAACCATGAAACTGTAATAATGTTGGCAGTAGGTTTAGCTGGCAGACACCAAACTTTTGCAGAAGCAGAAGAAAAGCCTCAATGTGCAGATTTAAATGTTTGCAAGACAAAAATCCAGTGTATTTCCAATAGATTGTTTACCTCAGATGAACCAGAAAGTGATTGACAACTTGAAGTCGTACTCTAGAAAATATTAGAAGTACTTCTTTATTCTCAAGTAGAACTTTATTTAGAAACACTTTATTTGGAAATATGCTCTGGTAGAAATTTCAAGATTTATCGATGACCTTTAAACAACAAGCACAGGATCAGTGAAAGAGGCAAATGGTTTGATATCTCCCCTGTGCTGGTGTAGAAAGAATTACAGTTAGACAAAGTATACCTTCTCTGTACAATACCAGTGGGCCTGGAGCATTAGAACTGATGCTTTCCAGTGTTCTGTGTCCTTTATGACCTTTAAAGTTCAGGAGGAATTCATAGTGAAATGTTTATCCTCTAGGATGGGCTCTGAATGGCTTCTTTAAAAAATATTAAAAAATCTTATTGCAAGGTAAAGGAAGGAACTCAAAGTGTTCTAAAAAGCATAAACACCTGCAGTTCTCTTTGCACTGTTGTTTGCCTGCATTAATTCCAATCATGCAAGAGAAGCAGCACTGCCTTTGTATATAGAGAATAAATAACTGTCAGTGTTGGGACTTTCTGGAGTTTTCTTTGCAAATCCTCAGTGTTCACAAGCATGTAATTGGAATTACTTTCATCATATTTAATGCTTTTAAGCTGATCTGTAATTATTACTGGCAAGCCTGAAGATCTGGTGCTTTGCACCTTGGTTGATGCAAATCAAATTCTGCTTTGCCATGGGGGAGTTTTTTGTGTGTTTTCATATTGCTCTTTGCTTGTTCATAGCTGTGAAGGATATAACCTTGGAAGGAATCCAGGGATTCTTTACATAATGATATGATGTGGTTTTCACCCAGAACATGCAGGTGAAGAAGTCAATACCTATAGATTATTTAGTCTATTGCTTCTCCTGTCTGTTTTCAAAGGTCAGTTAAAGTTGGTACTATCTTTAGTTGTGGCAATTAGGGTGATGAATATATAATTTTTAATTATTTCTGTTTTCTCTGGAAATGTCACTCTTCAAAAACAATGTGAGTAGCAATGTCAGTATATTTAAATGTTATTAATAGGTGAGGCATCAATTACAGATGGCTTCTTCCTGAACTGACATGCAGAAGAAGGAAACCAGGACAGCCCTTTTAGATTGAAAAGGCTGGCCACAAATCCAGCTGTGACTCTGTCAGGGAATTGAACTGAGTTTGCTAGACAAAAATCATTTAAATCTTGGAATTTTGGGAGTTAAATATGATGAAGAAGCTACATTTCAAACCAAAATAGTGTGCCCATTTCATCTTCAAATATAGTATGGCATGACTTTGCCTGTCTGAAATGCCTTTAGTGTACTCACCACCATTATCTCCCACCCACTTTGGGAAAAGACATTCACCTGAGAGAGAGCAACATCCTGTTAGACTACTTAATAGTAAAAAACCCCTGAGCACAGGAGTTTTAGACTCTCTTCTCTCCTCTATACCACTGCTAGGAATACTTTTGGGGTTCCATTCCTGGATGAAATCAGATATATTCAAATTCCTGAAAAGTTTGAAAAGTACATTGTAGTGTCTCACAGTAATGGAGAATATGTCACTTCACTGTTTTGGAATGGAGCAGAAGGATTTAGGGAAGAATGTGATAGTGTAGTGAAGGAGAGTAAACCCCTGAAGGTATGTGCAAATGGTGAGCTCTGTGCCCTGGGAAAGAGTCAAAATCTGTTCCAGCAAAGGCAGCTGCTCTTTCTGCCTGCACAGGGACACACTCGGTCTGTGCTGATCCTGAGGGCCATGGGGATGAGCCCCAGCGTGCTCAGTGCCTCAGTACAGGACCAAATTCCCCGGCTGGGATGGATCAGGAACAGTGACAGCCAGTGCTGCAGTAGCACGTTATCTGTTAGCTCTGTCTTTTGTCCTTTACGACATCATGAAATTGCATTTGCAATTTTCAGATTTGCTGTTTCAGGTTCTGACTCCCAAATCCCTCGAGCCCAAAGGAGGGAAGTGAATGGAGCCTGCAGTGCTGTAGAGACACAGAGCAAAGATCTGTCATGTCCAATAACTCAGAGCTGGCTGGACTCTGTTTGGCTGAAGGCACCGGGACTGGCAGTGCATAGCCCCATTTTGGGGTTTGGTTTGGGTTTTTCCTCAGCTTTGTTATGTTCAGACAGGGCAGGGGAGGAAAGGGCACAGTGAGGAGCTGTGTTATGGAGTTCGGGTGTAAAGTTTTCCAGATACACGAGGCCAGAGATATAAGATCCCGTGATTACTCCAGGCCACTTTGACTCTTTGGTTCCCGTGTGTATCTTTTTGAATTTGGCTGCAAAAATGTAAAAGGCCCTTTTAACCAGTCCCAGTTTCTGTACAGTTCAAAGCAACAATTTGGTGTCTTGGGGGCTTGGAGTTTTTTTAACTGGCTGGGGCTTTTTCTACTGTCTGGCTTAAGGAAATTGTACAAAAATGAGTTGTAGTATATAAGCCAGTTTGGTTCAAACAAACACAAAATGGATGAACAGTTTGAACTGTCGATTTGAACTGTCCCTGTGGGCAGTTCTTACAGAGTGTCCTTTGAAGAGAAATGTGCTGTGAAATGCAAGCTATGCTGTAGTTTGTGGAAGTAACCTGCACTCAGCATTTGAGAATGTTTTTCTAGTTTTTCCCCTTGTTTCTAATGGGAAATTAATTCAGCACAACTTTTTCTCTTTCTTCCTGTGCACAGCTAAACTGGTCTGTAGAGGGTATGTATACCAGGCTGGCTTCCTGGGGCAGAACTAATCCAATCATTTATGAGTTCAGCAGATGTTTTTGCTTTTCAGGCCAGGTGTAATCTCATGCACCTTTTTTTTTAATTCTTCCCTGGAGTAAACACTAGCTGGGCTAATGGCCAAATATTTAATTACCTTTTTTCTTTTTTTCTATTTTCCTTCTAGATGTGTATAGTGTCACTTTACATCAGAATTCCCCTCTTTTAGGAACAGTATGATGAGGCCTCTGCTCATGCTTCTTGCAGAAAATGATCACTGTTGCTTTCCCTTTGCAATAGCATTTACTGAGCTGATTGTGTCTGGCGTACCTGGAACAGCTGAACTGGTGGGTTTTGGTCATAAAGATTTGTGTTGCATACTCTACTGAAGGTGTTTTTTTGTTGTGTTCATACCATTGTCTGCTTACACTGCCAAGGACTTAATTTATCATTTCTTTACCATGGTTTTACTCTGAAGTGAATGTAGAATAGAACTCAGATCAGAACTGGGCTAGAAAGTGAGACATCAGGGCTGGAGATATTGAAGCAACACTTTGAGATTTGCACAATTACTCTTTGGGAGTCCTGCATTGCTCTAGAGCTATTTGCTCATCCCCCTCAGAGTAAGAGGGCTGTGTTGCTGCTCATTGACTGTGTCAATAGTTGGACCAAAAAAAATAAAAAAGAGTAATGGTAGCAAGAGAAGTGTTGACCTGTTGGGAGGCAAGAATGATACTTTGGGAATCACTGTTAGCTCTGGACAAAGCCGTCTTGTGACTTTCCTGGTAGGAGAAACTGTCATGCCAGGAAAACTTCTACAAAACATTACATTGGGAATAAAGATGCATCAGTGTCAAGCTGTACAGAGGTTAGAATGTGGACAAATAACAAAAGCCTCCAAAACACATCAAACCTGAAAATATTTCCTGTGTAGTCTAAATATCCTCTCTTCATCTCTTCCCCTGCCATATCTCAGGTAATGGTAAAACTTAAATAATAGACCAAGGTTTGTCAATGTTGCTGGAAAAACCAATCTGCCAGTATGAGAAAGAAGGACTTCTTTTTTTAGACACTGAATGTTACTTGCTACAGAACTTTCTTGCAGAGCTGTGGTGGGCAGATGAAGGGGAGTTCTCAACTCTGCCTCTTGTCTGTACATGCAGAAGCACTGGCTGTTGTGGTAATTACACTACCCAGTTGCCTTTTCCAACACAGCTGATTTTGCTGGAGAGAGGAAGCCTATGCTGTGCTGATGATGGGGTTCCACATAAAAATAGTTCATGGCTGCCATTACACAGGCACAATTAAACAGAACAAAGAGCTACTATTGTCATACTGGCAAAATGGTTCTGCAAAGAGCTGGCATTGGTTGGTTTAGAAATTAATTTTAGGTGGATTTATTCTCTACTATTGTAACTAATTTTACATAATGAGCTACAATCCCTAAATGAAAGTCTTGGTTCTACTGGCCTCAGAACAGAATGATGCATTCAGAAGCTGGTTCAGCATTTTGGTAGTTCTGGATTGCCTATAGGCCTTTCTATTTCTGATTGATGTCCAACCACTTGAGTTAGGAGCTTAGGGTTAGGTAATGTGAAAGTACATGCCTACATTTTAGGGCAAAGGTGTGTGTCCGGTTTGCTGGAGTTGGCAGACGTGCTCTCCTGTGCTCATCTGCTGCTGCAGCACCAGCCAGTGTGGGCAGGGAGGGGGCAGCTGTTCCTTGGGCTGCGCTGAGCTCCAAGTGAACTGCCACAACCTCACGATAAACCAACACCCTGCTAAGTTTATCTGGATCGGCAAGCCCAGGGCCTGCATTTCCTAACACTTTTAACCATCTGGAATCTTAGGTTTTCTAATGGAGCAAGTACAACTTGCTGAGGCTGCTGTTGTTTCTTCAGGTACTCTGCTGTCAGAGCAACACAGCTTGATGGTCTTCTGTGTGCAAGAAGATTCATTGCCTCAGCCCCTATAAACTTGCAGGACATGTGGCATTTAAAAATGTCAGTAAGTTAAGTGGGATCTGTAAACATTTCTAGGCAGATTTTTGTTCCTTGGCTAAGTATATACTTACTGTTTGACCATTTTGAATGGAAACATCCGTGTGGTTTTATTACATCATGACTTGATTAATTACAGTAAGTTGAACAGTAAATTAAAGTTCCAAGATACCTAAACACTGAAGAGCTTTCAGGAGAGAGAATTCTGAATACTGACAGAATTAACTGTGGCGTTTTCTGGTTAAGATTGCTGTGGTGCAGATGTTAACACTGCCACTGCTGATTAAAACAAATTGTAAATAACACTTGTAGAAAATTCTGTGAAAGCCACAGTTGCTTTAAGTGGTTATTTTCATGGTCATATGTATCCTTTTTAGAGGACACTTAAGGTTTCTATAGTTAACTTCAAAAAATGGAAATGGAATAGATTGCTGCTTACTCAGTACCTCATTTTGTCCAAAAGCAAAAACCTTCAAGGGATGTAAAGATGGAAATGCTGGTTCTTCCACAGCATGTTTTTGTTTAAACTAGAATTTTTTATAAAGATGAAAAATGCTAAGGATCTCAAGGACAGTGAAATTGTGGAGAGTCCAAGATTGTTTTACTTGCCTCTCTGATGCACAAGTATAACTACAAAGGGTCTGCTCTCTTGGCAGTGTCTGGTCTTGGCAGTGTCTGGCAGTGCCATGCTTACAATAGGTACAGGGACCTGTTTTCATGAGGCTGAACACATGATTTTTAAAACTGAAGCCATCCCTGCCATGCTGAGCCTTAGCAACACCTTCAAGCAACTCAACTCTGCTCTGTAAATTTTTGCTGCTCTCTTTGTTAGGAGATTCTGGGCTGTACCTCAGCTGCTGCTTTCATGAGAAGTGAATATGCAAATGTGGGGTTTGTCTCACTGGTAGGTGCCAAGTGTTATATGAAAAGCATTTCAGAAAAGTAATAACTGTAAACTGACATTTGTTGGAAGAGAATGAGGATTCTATGGGTGTGTGTAGTCCAAAAATGCTGCATTTATTGCTGATTCAGTAATTCTGCATTATCAGATAATTAATGATGCTGTGCTGCTCCCCATACTGAGTATAATTTGGTAATAATAATTAGGTAGGAAGTTAATTTGTGCAGTTTCAATGGCAGCACAATAAAATGAGGCAGTAAGTTTAATGTGTGAAACCAGTAAACTGTCAGATGTTAAATTAAACAGCATAACTCTCCTGCTAATGGGAACTGTAACTTTCTAGTGGTGTATATAAACCAGGGTACAACGTGGTGCAGTTTTTCCATATATACTAATTTCAGTATCATTCCAGCAGCTATGGCCTTGGGAAACATTGGAGTTGGAGATCAGTGCTGTTCACCTCTGTGGTGCCTCCAGTGCAGAGTTCAAGGCACAGCAGATAAATAGCAAAATTGGATCATGCCAGTATGGAAAGACTGGGCTGTTAAGGAGCTTGTTAATATGTCACAGTCATGTTATGGGACAAGGTTTTCCATCAGTGACAAACTGGCTTATTTTCTGGAATAGCACTAGTTTGTTTAAAAGCTGTGCTTTAACAGCAAGACAATTTTCAGTCACCCATATTATATATATAGTCGATTTTTTTTTCTGCTTTGATTCACCTGTTTCTAATAGACAAATCAGTTTTAAGTTTATTAGTGATAACAGCTAATGGCTTAAATGCTTTCCCTCCATAAATAGTAGCATTGCAACCATATAAATAACTGCACTGCTTTGATGCAGAGATGTGGTTGTGTCTCATAATTAATTCATTTTCCAATAAGAAATCCAGTTTTAGAAAACAAGCTTTACTTTCCTGTATTTCTTCAAAGGAACTTAAATTCACAGTAATTCAATTATGTAACCACACTTAATTCATTGTTAAAGTTAGTAGAGTAAATATTTCTAAAATAATTGGGTAACTCTAAGTGTTGCTAATGATTTTGACTATCTTACCTTCAAAATTTCTCAATTAGTCAGTATTTCAAATGTGCATGACAAAAATATTTTCATGCTTTCAGTTTCCTCTTTTGTTTTAGGGGCTTTTTTCCTGTTAATTTTTGTTCTCTTTTTTTAGGCATTAGATCTAGAAAGTGTCTGCTATGCCCAGGTGTAGGTTTCCTATCTACTCTACACCCTTTTAACCTAGTTTTGCAGAGTTTTAAAACATTCATGGTGTAACATTACAAAAGATGCATGTGGGGGTGATTTCTTCATGTATTAATTGCTGCTAGTGGAGCAAATTGCAGCATGTCAATTGGGGCATTTGCCTCTTTGTTTAGCATCAAAGCTTAACCTCTGAGTTTTAACTTATATTTCAGGAAGGCATCTTTATGGTGATTTTTATTTATGCAGAGCAGGTATGAGAGCAATGTGTGACCTGGGAAATGGCCTCAGATTCTTGTTAAACCCAGTTCCTGAGGTGAGGTATTTCCATAAAACTTTCAGTGCTAGGCTGAAATTCCTGACAGAGGAGGTTGCTTGCATCTTATCAATCTAATAAACATGCTATGCAATAGACACATAAGGCAGACTTAAAATCCTGCCTCGCTGCCTGATTTCCTACCAGAGCACCAACAGGGAAGAGTTGTCTGGTGCTGGATGTCACTGGCAGAGCTGTCATGGCAGTGCCAAACAGACACACTGCCAGGAGAAAGGGACTGCAGGGACCAGGAGCTCCTTGTTGTGGACTGACTTGTCAGGGGCTGATACTGGTGGGATCTCTAACCCTGAGGCTTACAAACCCCAGAACAAATTGCATTTAATTGTTCAGTCTCCAGATATTTCCTCCCACGTATCCCTGACTGTGCTAAATGCTCTTAAATGAAGCCCCTGCATTAGGTGAGGCAGCTCAATGTTGTATAAAGCCAAAGAGGCAGCAAAGAGCTTTTTTTTTTTTTTTTGGTAGAAAAACCACTAAGATTTCATAAGTCCTGTTTACCAAGGGTGATGGATGTGCCTCATTTGTCTGACTGCATGTTGCTGCAGCACAGGGCAAGCCTTTGCCCGGAGGAAGGATTTTGCCTTCTCCTGAGGATGGGAACAAATTCACCTTCTTCTGTGATGGAGAGCTAATTGCCACTCACTGATGGGAGAGCAAATTGAAGCAAAGGCAATGAATAAAACTTGGTTGTATTATGTTTTGTGGGGGTTTTTTTATATAGTTTCCCCTTCCCACCCCCTCAACTCCCCAAAAACCCAAGTACTTGACTCAGAGAAGTTAAAACAGTTGTTTGATGGAGAAAAGGTTCTGACTCATGAAGCTTTCCTTCATTCTCATCACCCTTTACAGTTGCATTACTGAGTACTTTTTATCTTGACTGAAAGTTTTATTTAGTTATTCCAAGGGATTTTTTTTGCCAGGTCAGAGATAAGCGGGAAAAAAATCAGTTATTTTCATTCTTAGATGGTAGGTGCTTAGAAAGAAATCAATAGCAGTGTCTGTGAATGAGCTGTTGGCCAATTGGCAGTGTAATAATAACCTATTTTGGGAGAAAACAGAAAAAGATGCAAAATAGAAATAAATTGCATTGAAGTTTAGGTTTAGGATAAAGAAAATTATTTTGAGAGCTGGTCTACTTGGCCTGATTTTTAATTCCTCCCCTATCATAACCTGTCATAAAAATCTTAATCTTTACTATAACCAGCTACTTGTCATTTTGATTTGTACGGATTTTGATGGATTATTAAAAATCTGTTTGAAATTAAGCTTTCTTTCCCATATTGGAAATACCACCAAATTAGGCAAAACCGATTAATGTTAGTTTTTAGTATTAATCTTAGGAGAAAACATATATTAACTGTGTTTAGTCAAATTCTCTAGCACTTTTTCTAGGCAAGATATCAATTTAAAAGTGAACAAACAAGACTTTAAGATTCATCATTCATGCAAGGATCAGATTTAAATCAAGGAAAGATGCATTCTTGGAGAGTCTCTTTTCCTTTTCTTTACCTTTTACTCTAGGAAATTGGAGATGATTTTGACTTTTCTGTGCAAATACAACTGACATAATGTTTTAATTCCCCCTGCACTCCACATGCATTGCCTGCACCAACTGGCTTGGGAAAACCCAAGGATGATCAGAGAATTGGAGTCTCTTTTAACTCAGCTGAGCAGTATTTTAAAATAAAGGGAACCAGCATAGCTTGTATTGGTTATAGTTTTTCTGAAAACAAATGTCTTCTACTGTATTTTGTCTGTCTAATAATTACACTCCAGTTTAGAGGGGTTTATGAAGTAGATACTACCAAATACTGTATTCCAGAAGACCAGTGGTAAAATTCTTGTCCTGTTAGAGTTATGTAGATCCTGTGGCTTCAGGAGGATTAGAAATCAAAGCCTCCCAGTTGAATGAACAGATTTCCTTCAGGAAACGGGTGGAAGATGAGACATCATGATTTCTGTGGGATGAATTCTGGGCAGATGTTTGCAAACCCTCTTCATTTGGCTTATTACCAGAAGAAAGCCCACTGCTATACTGCCAGCTGGCAGTTCAGTAGGTCCTGTTGCCTCTGTATCTCTCTCTTTTCAGTCAAGCTCAAGTCACAAATGTACATTCTATACTATGGCTCGGGGTGGGCAATGTCAAGAGAAAATGTCATTACAAACCTTGTGCTTGCAGTGGTGGGTCTATTTGCCAGGATCCACAACTACAAACTGTAGTTGCATGTTGTCATGCAGGATAAAATTAGGATCTTGATTTCTTATTTCTTCTATAAGTATACAACACATACAATTTTTTTCTCTGTTCTATTTCTGTCAATCTGAAAGATGCATTTTATAAAACCAAAGTTTGAAATGAACCTCAGTTAGATGAGTGATTAATTCTAGAAGTTTTGTTGTATATCATATGGAATTTGGAAATTGAGGATAATTATTCACCAGCCATCTTTAAGAAGGGGAGACAATTTAACATGGAAAACCCCTCAACCTAAAAGTATTTTGTTCAGGTTTTTTAAAGAATTTGGTGCATTGGTAATTGATTTCCCTTTGCAAGCTATGACATAAAGGCAGTTATCAGTTTCGTCTCTGAAATGTTTATAAACCAAAAAATGAAAAGATAAAAAAGTTTCCTTTCAGTATCAAACAAGATGCTTAACATAGAGGTTTACTTTACCTGGTTAGAATAAGCTCTGAACTCCAATCCCTTTCTTGCTGAGTATCAGCCTGTGGCCAAACTGAAATAGGTTGAGGTTGTAGTTCAGGCCCATGCTATGTGGTTCTAATGGTTTATTTCTCTGAGAAGTTAATGTTTGCTCTGAGAGAAGTAACTGCTCTGTGGTGAGTAAAAGTGATGTCTCACTGCAGAAATCAGTGCTGGAGAAATGAGACTTCATGCAGAGAGATTAATTTTTGGGAACAGCTTTCTGTACCATTGACTTCTTCATCTGCAGCCAGTTAGATCCATGTCTACGTTTCAATAATTAAATCTCTGTTTAGTCTTTTAAATCCAATTTGGGCTGTTTTTCAAAGAACATGGCTCCTTTGGCTGACATCTGGATGTTTAGTTTATCTGAGCTCTGAGCTGGTCATGTAAATTGAGTGTCTCTGGTTTGGATCTGCTTTTTGATGGGTAAACACATCCTTGCAAATGGGTTACAAATTCGTGGCTTGAGTGCTGTGCTGAGATGATTTCTTGATGTTGGTTGGTTTTGTTGTGGGTTTTGTCTTTTATGGTGGTAAGGAGGAAAGTTGGGGAAAGCAGTCAAGGGCAAACAGTTAAAAAAGTAGTACTGGGATGTGAAATGTGTATCCTAAGGTGTTAATAGCTGTAGTGTGGATCTGCAGCATGTAAGCCAGTAAGTGCATTTCTCCTACCTACACGAAGTAATTGCATACTGTTTGTGATAGATCAGCTTCTTCCAGTGTTTCCATGATTAACTTCTGTTTTCATGGAATTGTACTACAGGCTGAGCCTGTATCTGGGTAATTTTATTAAAGCAGTTTTCAGCAAGCTCTTCAGCTGAACAAGCATGGAAAGAATATTAAATTAAAAGAAAATTCTGAACCGAGGGAACCTAATGTTCTGATTTGGGATGTTAGGCTATGTCACCACTAATACATTGTATAATTTCTGGTTTGCCTCTTATTGCATGTACAATCAATTTGTCAGCACTAGTAGCTTCAAAATCAAGTGTTTTAACCACTGCAATGTTAGCTGGAAAATCACAATAAGATCTTAAATAATGATTTGGCTCTTTATTGCCTTCCCTTCCGCTTTGAAGAGGAATTTGACAGTAAGGAGTAGCTGATGAGCCCCAGCACTGCTGCATCAACTTCATCTCTCTTAGCTGGAGTGTTGGAGGGGTGGCTTAGCCATGACTGCCAGCAACACATTGCTCAGATGATCTTCAACCACGGCTCCTGTGTGAGTGTGGAAATTTTGGTATGGGTATCACAGTGTTTACAAGGTTATTTAGGCTATTAGGTATAGAAGTAAACTAACCAGACACTTGACTTAATTAATAATTTTTCCAAGATGATAGCTGGGTAGAGATATCCTCAGTTTTTGTGTCTGAGCATAGGCGTCATCCCAGGATATGATGGGTTGTGGGGAGGGAGGCTGGGTGATCTGAGAAAATCCTGGCAGGATCAGTGGAGAGGTTTCAGCCTTTTACATCTTCATCCCTGTTTGTCTGTGATATAATCTGCAATGACGAATCTGAATTATTTCATAATCCTCATCAGCACAGTAACTGTGAACTGCTTAGAATGCCTCCTAAAGGTTTTTTTTCATTCTCTAAATGAGCGTAAAATCTGGGAATTTGGCTTTGATTTCAGTGTAATGAATCTGAATGAAGTTGCCACTGCAGAGCAAGAGGACTGCTATGAATATGTATGCAGAGCTGCTGGCCTTTGTGAGTGCAGAGACTCTGGGGACATGAAATGGGTGAGCTCCAGAGAGCTGATCTTCTGCATCAGCTCGTGGTGAAGGATGTTTGATAACTTATTTTTGAGGGTTTCAATTGTTTGCTGCTTTCTTTTCTTTTAAAAGAATTCTTTAAGAGGGCTCCCTAGTGATCTCTCATTGTACCAGTGCACAGCTTAGTAGTATTTTACTTATTCCAGATTCAGGCTTAATGAATTAAGCCTTCCTGTTTTCTAGGCAAACTTAAAATTTGTATTTTTTTTTTCTAATCTAAAGACTTCCTAGTTAAAACCAAAAAACAGTAAGGCATGGAAATGTCAGAATTTCATTGCTTTTGCTTCCCCCCACCTCCCACTCCACATCGAAATATGAATTATATTTCAATTCAAGTTAGTTAACTGATAAGAAAGATACAGATTTATGTTGTGCATTTTCCAGTATTAAGCAGTATTTAGTGTATTTTTAGTCCAGTTATTAAAGCTGACATGAATTTATATTATTCCTTTGTCAGGTTGTGCTTGACAAATGTTTTTTGACCTATTTTTAAAATATCAGTGTAATATGTATATTGCCTTGCAAATGCCTCCATAAATACAGCCACAGTCTGTAACTGTAAACATAGATTCTGACAATCAAATGATGGGGGTTTGATGGGTTTTCTAGTTTATATTAGTTTTTCCTACCAACTTCATGTAACTAATTGAAAAAACCATTAAACTATTTTTTCTCTCTCAAATGGAAAAGAAAATATAATCAGAGGAATTTATATTTTGCATGGGAAAGCAAACCAATGTGTGCTGTATTTTTTTTTTAAATATTGAAAGTATATAGTATACATTTCCTGCAGAAACTGCCAGTGGAAAGAAAAGGTATTTTGGGAGTAGAGTAGAGTTCAGTAGCTCTATTGTCACATGAAAGATAGCTGGAACTCTGGAATAGTCTAGTCAACTGGAAGAGTTTGCTTATACTATGTAATTATGAAATTACCCATGTTTTATTCAATCTGTTGTCATCTGAGCTTCAAAATCAACACTTGAATTTAAAGAAATGGTTTTTTAATGAATATTTAAAGCTATGCTTTAGATAACTATAGAGTTTCGGGTTGTCTTCATGTTCAGTGGGAAGCTTGTGTTTTTAGCTGTTCCCCATAGTCCAACGGGCCTGGATTGTGGGATGTACAATGTGGAGGCTGCTTCCTGCACCTGTAGGAGGCTTGGGAAAGTCAGTGGGAGAAAGCTGGGACTGCACAGAGAGCAGCAATTGTAAAACATCCTGCAAACAGAGGTGCTGGATGCAGAAAGAAGGCAGATGAAAGATTGTATTCCGACACGTGAAGTTTCCTGAAGTGTTTCACAAGCACAACTTAAAATTACAAAAAATCTGCTTATTAAACTCTGGGAGAATTTTATTGCTTATAGAACTCCAGTCTGAATGTCACAGCTGTGACTAATTACAACCAGGAGTAATTACAGCATGGAAGATTAATGTAATCGTACATTTTGGTGCATACAGGATAATGGGGACACAGAGGATGCTTACAGGGTGGCGGAAGTTTAATGCAGTGCACACATTCTTGGCTGATTAATAATTTTATGCCCTCATGTAATACTTCACATGTCTATACCATTGTCCATGCCTTTAACTCATAAGTCTTTAAAATATCAAGGAAAAGAAACTGGCTTAACATCCCAGTCAGCCACTATCTTTGGATGTTTCCTGTTAGTAAAGACTCTTTGATCAGGAATTCCTCTCTTTTTTCTTCATTATGTATCTCACCTTGGTTTAGTTTTGTGGGTTTTTTCCATGAAGTTTTCAAAAGTAGTAGATACTAAGAGATATTAACTGTTCCTAGATGATGCTCTGTTTCCATTTTTCACTTTTTTTAACATGTTGCTCTTGGGTTTTAGCAGGGATTTCATGTTTTGATTTTTCTTTCCACCATGTGGCTTTTTGAAATTACTTTAATTTCATTAGCCGTTCCATGCTGCTTCTAGATCTAGAGTTATGAAACTCTGGTTTGCAGACTGCTGGTACCTGCCAGGCTGTGGTAAATGGTCTGCAAGGACAAACAATCCAGAGGGTCTTTTGATGTGGAGTTTGATGAGAGGGCATCATCATTTGGGAAGAACCAGAGGAGGAAAACACATGGCGACACTTTTCTTGTGATATTGAAGTCAAAGTATTTTTATTTTATGATCTAAGAATATTTGTGCAGGCAGTCCCTCAGATCTGGTGGTGTTTGGTAACTTGTTAAGGAGTAGTAAACAGGTCACCTGCTTACCATTGCACCTCTTTTGTAACATGTTTTATCTATCTCTGCGGTGGACCTAGTAAATCACTTCTTGAAACTTTGCCAGTACTCTTGGCATGGAGGTAACAGCACACATCCTTTGATGCCCAGATTTGGCACTCTCTTGCAGGTGTTTCACTCTGCCATCTTCTTTTCAGAAAATGGATTTCATTATGCAGGTAAGGCTTCACTTTTTTTTTCTTCTCTCTTCAGTGCCAGACTGTCTTGCAGTCAAATAAGCACAAGGCAGCTCTTTTCAGTGGGACTTTATGTAACCATTTTTATTTTCTTTCTTACTCTTTTGTTTGTTTGTTTGTTTAATCTCTATGATGGGGTGAACGTCTCACACCTTATAGGAAAAGGATTTGGAGAACCTTTTCCTCCATGAGGAAAATGGTTATACCCCAGCTGTGCTTCCCAGGCTTGTTAATGGATATGTTTTATTCTGTTCTGTTCCAGTGCCAGAAAATTTTGTCAGGCAATCCACAGTGATTGATTCTATGGAAACAAAACACCATTTCCTTCTGTTTTCAATCTCAAATCACATTGTAGCTCTCACACCAGAGGCACTAAGCAGCCACTTAGGTTTTTTCCCAGCAATTTCAGAATTCTTGCACTTGTCTACAAACAGCTGTACAAAATTAAGTGAAAAATAACTTTCAGTTTTGGTCTTCACACCTAAAAGACATGACTCAGAGACTGACAGAAATGGCCTATCATCCCTCTGGATTTCATATGGAATGAAAAGAACCATATTCCAGACCATGGATTTTCTGTAACTACCTGAGTTTCTTATTGCCTTTCTTGATGTAAGGTCATCCAATGCTGCATGGAATTGATGTAAAGTACTCCAATGCTGCATGGAATCAATTTTTTTGTGATTCCAGCTGCTGGTCACCAGTAGCAGAATTTGTGTTGAAGAATTTGATGCATCATTTTCAGTGTACTTTCTTATTTTCCTTGTAGATGGACCTTTGTACTTTATACTTTCAGATCAGAAAATCCCAGAGAACATGAAAGTTCTTTGCATTTGCAAACTGTGTAGAAAGCCCCAGTGTTCTGTCACTAGTTGAAGCTGATATAGAAATATTTGCAATGGCGATACATTGCTCTTATTCACACATGCCAAGTGTGTTCTGCTAAGTAACAAAATGACAAATTCAAGTGATGGCTGCAAGGGCCAGCACAGTATCTGTTAGGCAGCTTCCTTCTCAGTAAGCTTGGCTGTGAATTCATTATAAGCAATGGTGGAGTACCACCCTGTGGGAGTTGGAATGCAGGATTTGGCTCAGTCAGTGTAATGTAGTCTTATAAATACGTAAGTAAAGAAAAATCTCATTCCATGGATATAAAATATGAACACATCACAGCATGCAGGCAAGAAAGAATCTACAATGACGTATTTTATATCTCCACCTTAAAATATCTACAAAGAAGCAGTAATAATTGCAGTACATTGTTTCTAGAGCAGTTTTAATTCTATGGGAAGATCTGCCATGTTATTGGTAGTGCACCACATGTTCTGCTGTATTTTGTGAAGACTTTAAGCCTTTAATATTTCTCTGGTTTTTGGTGAAGTTCCCTGTTGATTCATCTTTAAATTCTCCATGAATGAAAAGACAAAAATGTCCTCCATCAAAAGGTTTTTCATTTGTTAACCATGCTGTCCTAATATAATGCCAAATTAATTCTGCATTATGTAAAATGAACCATTGCTACATTTCCGTCATGGAATGCTGGAGTATTTTGATGCTCTTAGGAGTTTCATCCTTGGGATTTTGTACCTGGTGCATTTTTCCCAAAGCACTCTGGCTATGCAGAGCCAGCCAACATATTTTCACAGAGCATGGTTCTATTGAAGACCTTCTCACTGGGTCTGCATCTCTGGCTGGGTGCAGACAGCTGACCTTTGGGTGAACTTCTTGTAATTGTCTTCTTCTATTTGTTCTCAATTTGAGATTTTGTAGAGGATTTGTATGGCAGCAGAAGGAGAGATGAACAATAATGTATGTCCTCATTAAGTCTTCAGTATTTCTTTTTCATTGGACTTCTCTTTGAATGGGAAGAACTAAGCCCTCATTCAACACTTAATGGCATCAGAATTGTCTTTCTTAGAAGCAAATGTCTACTGTACTTCTTAATTTGCTCTTAGTGAAAGGATTACACAGAGGCATTATTTGGAGTTTAGCACAGTAGTTAGCAAGCATATGTTTGGTTGGGGCGTTCTTCTGTTTTCCCTGCCACGGCTTTTTCCCCTTTCCAGGCTGACAGAAAATTGTTTGACTATACATTGTCCAAACACCCTGGGAATAGCCAGGGATCTTTTTGTCACTTTTCAGTCCGGTACATTCCCACACCTCTTGTTTCCCATCGATAACCCACTATTTTGTCATTACCTTTCAAGTCCCTTTAATCAATTAACATCAAAGTGTTTTAGAATATTATGTGGAGTTTCTGGCACTTCTACCTTTTTTTTTTTCCTCACTTCTGGAGACAGTATATTTTGCTGACTTCTAAGGTGTTTTTTAATTCAACACCCTTTTGTTTTTCTTTCCCCTTGGTCGTTCTCACTATCCCAACCTCTTTTATCCTATAGCAGAGTGTGTTGGGTTTATCTTTGAGCTTATATTGATGATCTTCCATTGATCTTGCTTTTTTATATAAGCATAAATAAATTTCAGTACATCATTACTGAGTGGTGGCATTCGTTTGCTGTAAAATGATTGTTTAGATAATATTGCAAAATTACTGAAACTTTTATTAAGCTGTCTTTTTCTATCATCCTACACGTTTAAAAATGAAATTGCAGACACTGGGAAGTTTGAATTCAATGTTGATCTGACATGTTCCTATGCATTTAACATATGGCAGCTTTTCTTTTTCTGGCCGTGATCCAGACTCTTGAATCTCCATTCCTGTTTCTTTGCTCATTGAAACATCCACTCACCTTGGGTGGATTTAAGGAAAGGCTATTAGGAAATAAATGGCAAAATAATGGTTCATGTAATGAAAACTATATGAAATGTAGTCTAAACTCAGTAGTTAACTGCTTTCAGGTGCTCTTTATTTCTAGATCATCAACATCATTCCGACAGGTTTGTTGGATTTTTTTGAAAATTAAAGACTGCTTTGCTTTGGGATGGATTGTCCCTTTTCCATTGCAAATTAGGCACACTTATTTTTAGTGGTTTTGTCAATGGTAACTTAAGAAATTAATGAAATATCCCTATCTTTGTGTGCAATTACTGTGTTGTGTGCCATTATAATTTATCACACCTAGATCACTTCTAGGATTGTGCTAATGTTTCCATGTAACTTCTTACATGATCAGAACAGCATGACAGTTCATAAAAATATTTTTTATGAAACTTAATTTTTTCTCTGTAGACAAATAAGTACTATTCAAAACAGACCCAGGTTGGTTTTCTTTTTCAATTCAAACAGTGCATTGGTCTTTAGAGCAATGCACTGATCTTAAGCCATACCCCATGATTTTATACAAAGTTTCTTCTCTGGGTCTTTCTTGAGTTATTTTGCATTTGCGTTTGCAAACCTTATGATGCCCACCCTAACCTTTATCTCAATGTCAAATAGGACTGTTCTAATAAGATCCACTGATGGAGTGAAAAGGAACCAACAAATCCATCAGCTTGCGAAAATGAGGGTTAAAAAGCCTGGAAATGTTAGCATTTAAATTAGAAAATGCTGATCTCCTGCCAGCCTTCTACCTTCAGTGCTCCATTCGTGTGAACTGGTAGGATATCGAATTAGGCAAGTTAACCTCTGGCGCTTTTAGGGGGAAGCTGATTTGTCTCCCTGGGTTCCCTGCTGACTCTGGGGAAAGAAGCTGGCAGGTTGAGCTGGGAAGTGCATATTTTTAGTGGACAGCATGCTCAGATCTATTTTTCTTCCAGCTCTGCTGCAAAGTGATGAATACATTTTAAAAACTGATTTTAAAGTAGTCAATTCTTCATGCCATGTGTATCCTACTGTTAAAAGAATTGGAGCACCTTTAAGCATTTATAGGCAGGATATGCGGAAGACTCTGGACTTAAGCTACCTCCTTCTTCCTCCAGCAGAATGAATAATTCAAGATCATGAGCTTGATAGCTTTTGTTCCCAAATCACTCTACTTGTTTAATATCAAGAATCAGTGGGCCAAATTTCAATGATTGTTTTCCTTTCCATTCCTCAGTGAAATGTACTGCTTTGTCTTACAGGGTTCTGTAAGATTTGGGAGCCGCTGCAGGCTTGGCAAAGTCAAACAAAATTGTTATATTTTAGTTATAATTACTTCTGTCTGGTAGCAATTAGGAAACCAGAGAGGCTAGACCAGTTTGTAAGTAGCACTGAGTCTACATTGATTGAGAACTTTGGATTTTCCTACACTTTAATATCAATTTTTCCAAAGAAATCTATCAGCAAGAAGTCTTTAAGGAGAAAGGTAAACTAATGATGAAAACTTAAACTCTGACTGGAATCCAGTTGCACTACCAGTGTGACCTTTCAGTCTTAAGAAAAAATAATCTGCTATCTTTTGTTTAATAGTGAAACTGTAGAGTATATTACCTTGCAGTAGTATTTTAGTAGTCTCTATAAAGATCATTAACAGGGAAATGTAGGAAGAATTGCATGATGTAGTTGATCTTAGTTTAGTATGAGAATAAATGAGAGGGATGGCTCCATTTTATTATTCCTTAGCTGAGCTCCAGGAAGTTGCTGCTCAGGATTCTGAAAGGGCAAAGCTGCTGTTTCTTGGTGATGTGTCATAGCTCGTTTTGTTCTGTTCTCTTCCTTTGGCCATCTAATTATGGTTTGCCTGAGAAGAGAACTGGATGATCCATGATGAGTGCTGTGCCAGCAGATGGGCATTGCTGTCACACTCCTGGGCTTTCATTTGCATGTTTCTTACTTCTCTCTATTTGCAGGGGAGAAGTCTTAGAATGTGTGAAAATTTCAATTATTTCTTGCGTAGTAAACCATTTAAAAACTATACTTCAGACTTTTACCATTTAGCCAACATTTATCTGGGGTTTTTTTACGGAAGGTTAAGCCACTGCAGTTCAGACTGGGGCTGTACTCCCACCCTGTTTTGAACTGGCACCACATCCCAATAACCCTTGCTTCTCAGCTGTGGATGCCTGAGCCTGGTTATTGGAAAGAGGATGGTGCACTCTCATCTGTATGGAGAAATTCCTGATGCATACTCATGGCATCAATTTCTCTGATTAGTATCAAGAGCAGCCTCCTACCTCTTCCGAGTGTGTGTCTCTCCAGTGCTGCCAATGTGCCTGTGCTGCAGCCTCCCCCAGTGTTAGTGCCCTCTGGGGCCGCCCTCAGGCATTCTGATGTCAGCTTAATGCTGTCCTGCACACCACCAGAACTTGCACTTACCTCTCTCTCTGTAGCTTTTTTTTAAAAAAATGTATAAAAAGCTGACTGTTTGTAGGCAATGCTACTGTAGAAACCCACTGTATATTGAATAGGAAAGGATGACTTTGCCATGGAAATGTGTTGAACCCAAGTGTTAGAAGTGACAAAACTTGCTGATGTGGCTGAAGGAGAATGTAAGTTGAGGATAGACAGGGATTCCTACACGATTGATTGATGATACTCTGATCATACATTCACATGTACTAGACCTTGCTAAGTTACTTATGAAATATAACCCAGATGTATATTCATGGGTAATAATAATTTCCTTAATGTAATGTTATGAAAAGGACTTCATCCAAGGAGACACAATGTTATTAATTAGCACTGCTTCCCAGTCAACAAAAGACAAACCATGTTTAAGTGACATCAATAAATGGCTTCAAGAACTAGATGAGCACATGTGAATGTAAGAAGTGTAATTGTCTTTAAAATAAAAAGCATAAATCTCCCAGATTGGAATGAAATAGTCAAAACTTCACTTAAATATTTTGACAACACATTCATATAAATAACCAAATGTGAAGATCAACTTGCAAACCTTGAGTGAGTGTGGAATATTTCTGAGAGAGGTGAGCAGAGGAAGGGAAGAGAGCAGGCAGTGAGGGCATCCATAGGCAGTCCAAAATGAAATTTGATGTGGCAGGTTTCTACCTCAGGGCTGCCAAAATTCCCAGCACAATGAGCGTTTTTCTCTCTCCAATCCATAGTTGTTAGAGTGAATCTGAGCCTTTCACCACAAAACCTTTCTCTGAACTGAACTAATATACACTGCTGCTTGTCTTCAGGGTGGAAATGGTGCACAACAGGAGAGAAGGAAAGGATTAAATGAACCTTGACTTTAGTTCTCAGTGTTGGAATTCAGTTTAAAAGAAAGTAAACATCTTAAAGTTTTGGTGCTATTATGGACTTAAAACAAGTTTATTTTAGGAGTGGTTTTATTCTTATCTTGATTTCAGTGGTGAGGAGTTCTCTTATTTGTAACCATTCCCTTTTGTTACCCTTTCCCCCTTGTTTCTGTTAAGCCTTATAAATTCATAATCTGCTGTGCCTTTACATCTGTGTAAACACAAACGGTGTTTCTGATGTTTTTAACACCCTGAAGGAATTTATAAACTCTGACCCAATGGTTGTTACTAATGGTTTGTTTTGGGCTGGCTGTCCTTCGAGTGCCTGGGTACAGTAGCACCGATGTAAGGGGCTGACACACCAGTTTTAGTTGTAGGATTTAAGAAGTAATTGATTTAAACATGAATTTTCTTTGATGTTAGCAATAACATGGGTTGGCAAGCACAGTGCTTCTATGCTTGTGCTATTAATAGCACAAATTTTCTTTTTAAGCCTTTGATAAAGACTTGAACCAGTTGAAAAGTCTGCTTTCTTGTGTTCCAGCCACTAGCAATGAAATGGCTTTAATATTTAAGTAACTTTTTTTATTAGACTCTGGTAGGCTTTAATAGGTGTTCCTGGAGTGCTGTTGACTTGTTCTTTATTGGTTAGCTGAGAGAAAAAGCTTTTATTCTTTTCCAGCAGGACCCTGTGGGTGCCATTCAGCAGTTTAGGGCAAGATGCTGAGTCAAACTCAGCCATAGGAGGGAATGATAAATCAGAATTTGAGGGAAATGTAGCAGGGTAGGTCTCAGCTGCTAAGCATCATTTCGGCAGGAGTGGATGTAACGGATTTTCGTATTAGACTGGAAAACCAAAACAGAAACGTCATTTCCACTAGTGTATGTTGAGTCCTTTACAATTTTTTGTTGGTAGGATTGGAAAGAATAAGAAACTCCAGGCTTGTTTATAAACAATGACAACAAAAAAGCAGCAATACTTTTTGCTAGTTGGGGTGTTAAGCTTGTATGTTATGTTTGGGCTGATCATTTGAATTTAGGAAATAATCCACACTTAGTATCTAAGCTGTAGAATTCCTACTTGCTAGATAAATATTGCATTCCAATAAGGAATGTTAAAGCATTACTTGTTCCCAGCGTTACAAGCCTGTCCAAAGAGATGCTGTGCAGTTGGGACTTGGCCTAAAGCTTTGCCTTAGGGAAGGGAAGTTGTGCCAAGGTTCAAGAAGCAACCAGAGCAACCAGCAGGGCTGGTCAGTGCAGAATGGGATTTTGGAGATGCTGGAGCCTTCTGCTGATGTGATATCAAATTCTGGGGCAATTGTTAATAATGTAAAATATTTGCATTCAAACCTTTTCAGCAAGACTGTTCAGAAGAACTGGGTGTATCTGATGGGAGGGTTTTTTACAGAGAAAACAACTTAGATAAGGGACTGCTTGCAGAAACTCCTTTTTTCAGAAGTGTGGGTACCAAATGAATTGTTTGTACCACAGACATGCAATCTCAAGTAAGCTATCTGCATAAATATGTGAGCTTGATGCATTATTCCATGATCTAGGGAAAAACAATGCAATTTCAGAGTTTAAACTTTAGAACTGAAGTTTTTCCCTCCAACTTGTAGAATAATTTTTAGTTTTGCAATTTGGCTCTAAATGTCTAATAGAATAATATTATTGTTCAGTGAGGATAACTTACATGTCTTTAAAACATTTTTCTGAAAAAAAAAAGCTGTAAAATACTTTTACAGCTAAAAGACTAATTCCAACTGATTTTCCTGAAAATACTAAAGGAAAAGTGTCATCTCATACTTAATACCTGGCAGAGGAAGTACCATCTGAATAAAGCTTTTTTTATAGAAAGCTTTAAGCATATGTATCTAGGTTATAATAAAGTAATGACAACATTTGCTGTCAAATTCAGATTCTAGGCTACTAAACAGTTCAGAACTGAAATATGAATGTGTGTTTTTCTGACTTTTCAATTTATTTTTCTGTTCTTGCTTTCAGCAACTCCTGTTGTCAGCTGGGCACTCAGGATATTTTTCCTTCTGCACAGAAGTGTTGATGGGTTGGGAACACCCCTTTAGGGTTAATTTTCTGAAGTGATGTTTTGAAGTGAGGTTATTTTTGTAAGTCACCAGTCAGAGCAAAGCAGACAGACTAACAAAATGTGAAATATTGGGGCTGCTGGGGATGGGTTGAAGACTAAATATAATTAAATTGAAACAAGAGGATGAATGATGTCAAGCTCAAAATAGAACTCACGTAATTTACAGTCCAATTTGATGCACTTAATCTTTCTTACTCGAGCAGGTCTAGGATGTTGAACAACAGGAATTCAGTGGTTAGTATTTTAAATATTACTAAATAGAGGAGTTTAGTAACAGAATTCATTGTTTAGTAACAGAATTCATTGTTTAGTAACAGAATTCATTATTTAATATGAAGGATAAATTTTGATATAGAAGCTAAATAATTTGAAGCTCAACTTCCTAAACATAAGAAGGAATATATATTTGTATATTTATTTATTTGTGGTGGGGAAGTCCAAAGACATGGATGAAAATATATTATCCTTTTCAGAAGCATGTCTTTAGGATGAGATCAGGGAAGCAGAATCTGATTTCCAATTGTTATTTCTCCCAAAACACTTTTTGATCTCCAAACTGTAACTCCCAGTGGCATGGTGGGATATGTTCTATAGCAAAGCATCGATGTGTGACTCCCCTGGGCCTCCCCTGGCTGCTCTGCTCCATCCCAAGCTGCTTTGTCAGCCCGGGCTGCCTGCCTGTACCTAAGGGAGCTCCATGTACAAGGGACCACAGAGAACACAGTGCTGGGATCCAGTTACTCCCTATCAGTCAAACATGAGAGGAGATGAAGAGTACTGGTTGTTTAGCTCATTCACACATGAGAGCAGCTCTGTTCTTTCAATCCTCCTTCTGTCCTCCTCACGGAGGTGCATTCTTGGGTCCTGGGTGGGGTATTTTACTGCAGGACAGCCACAAAAGTTGAGGCCCATAGTGGAGCCTCATGTGAGATGCAGATGCTCCATGACTGCAGGACTGGCTGGAGAGAAAAGTCTTCCCAGTGCTGGAGTTGCTGTGCCTGAAAAGAACTTAATATCTTTTGTCTCAGAACTCACTTCACTTTCACATCACTAATTAGCGTATTAGAATGTGCCATGTGCTTGGGTAAGTGACATTTGTAACAAACAGGGGACATTTTATAATGGCCCTTTTTTTTTTTTCAATTTCCTTCAAGACACCTGATGATCATCTTTCCTGATACTGAAATTAGGCCAAATTTGAAGGCAAAAACCAGTTTCTTCTGCCCTGAGTATAAGGTAGGCTACTGATCTGTTAAGATAAATCAGAGATGATCACAATAGCCCTAAACTGGCTGCTGGTACTCAGGATGGAGCCAAGTGCATTTGCACAGGTATTTGCTCTTCCTGCTCCAACAGGGTGTTTGTACAATGTGCTGTGGCTGCATGTCCTTGTGTTGAAAGGATGGATACTCAAACACTGTGTCAGCTTCGGCCTCTGAAAGCCAATTTCTCTCAGGTCTCTTCTCCCTCTAGTCTGATCCTTGTCTAGCTGTGCCAGGATTCATTGACAGCAGAGTGGATTGACTTTCACCAGGCTCTGTGAGGAATTCAGGGTCAGCTCTAATTATCTAAAGTACATTTACATATGACTATTAAAGGTGACCAGTATGAATTATCTATGGGTAAATATGAAACCTTTGGCCAGCTAAGGACACTTTTGCAAATAGTAAGAAAACAGATTATTAATATATATACATATGCACACGTAAAATAGCATATAAACATTGTATATTATGGACATTCGTGTATTTGCATGCATATATTTGTAATTTTACTTCTTTCTTACTGTAGAATTTCTAAAAACATAGTTGATTAGCTTTTCAAAAAAAAAACCCAACAAATTGGATGAAGAAAACTCTAGGAAGTTGGAAAGATTTGTTTGGCTTTCAGCAAGAATAAACATGTCAAGTTAAACATCCTAATCTAGGCAATTTAGTTCAGCTCTGACATTTCTGCCTTAGGCACTGATTGGAAAATTGTGGCTTATGTCACAACCAGCCAGCTAAACTGCCTAATTTTGATCTTGAAATTTCCACGATCAACATATTTTCTTCTGTTTTGTCCTTGAAATTCAAATGTCGTTACTCTGCCTGTTTTTAGCTAATTAATATTTTCCACTCTCCCCCTGTGTTTCTGCTTACCATGAAGTAATGAGGAGTTGGCTCTTCTGTAAGGCAAATATAGTTTAAAGTGAATTTTTTACAAGTGCTGCAGGGTTTATTCATGGTTCTTCTTGTCAATCTAAGAACTTTCCTGGAAATCTCCCACATATTTTACCAAGCAGCCACAAACTTCTTGGAAAAAGTGTGCCATTCCTTATGAGGCACCAGACCTCTCACTGTGAAGGGATGAGAGACAACAGACATAAACTGAAACAAAACAGATTCAGACTGGATAAAATCCTTATTGTTTTTTGTTTTAATATATGAGAGCAAGGCAGTGGAACAGGCTGCTTTTAGGGAGATTATGCAGTCTCCATCCTTTGAGAGTTTCAAGCCTTGACTGTATAAACCTTGAGCAACCTGATCTGACCTCATAACTGACCCTGCTCTGAGTAGGAGTTTGAGGTTTCCTGAGGTGCCTCAGGCCTCTTCCAGAGTGATTTTTGTGTCAGGTCACCCAGTTGCTCTGACAAACATGCAAACCCAACCTTTTTTATATACAAGGAGTATGTACATATGTTACATAGAAAATACTTGGTCTGAAAATCAACATATCTGGAAAAAGCTGTGCCTGAGACACTTCAGTAGAAAGAAAAATTATAATAGGACCTGCTTTAAAAGCACTTCTAGCAGACACTTGCTTCCCTCTACTGCTGTTAATTTTGGGGATCTTTTCTGCTTTTTCCTGCCCTAAAGTCCTTAAAGTTGTCTTCATCTGACTTGCTTAGTCAGACGTGGAAGTACCTGTCTCAGAGTTGGTTGCCATTTGACAGCATATTACAACTTGAGGCTCCTTTTTCAATGTATGAACATGTTAAAATACGTATCCTGGGATATGCCTGAGAAATTATATTGAAGCTGTTTCTGTTTTTTGTTTTTTGTTTTTTTCTGGGAATGTCTGTAAAGGCCTGTTCAAGATAAAAGAATGCAGAGTTTTAATAGAAGGGAGATCTGACAGCTGTGTGTCAAATGCACTGGAGCACTGATAGAGGCATCCACTTATGTGCACTCTTAGAGAATGTCCTTTAGTTTCATTCAGGGTCCAACATGCTGAGGATGGATGTAAGTGTTTGTAGACCACACCTGCTATAATGGCTTTGTCACACACAGGACCACTTCTGGTAGGGTGCATTGGTGGAAGGCAATAGCAAAAGTGCAACCAACAGTAACCTCGTGCTGAGAAATATTCTGTCTCTGAGCAGCATTTTTCTCCTCTTGATTTCTTATTTCTTGTCTCCTTTACCAGGTCTCTGGCACAGACCTTTTAACCTGCTGCTTGTGGCATGAGGGGCTCTGGAGCCAAAGGGAGCAGCAGGGTCATGCTGCAGATACACGTGGTGTGGACACCAGCTCATGGGAGTGTGGAAACCAAAATCCTACGTGTCCATGTGTGATAGCTAAGAAATTGTATACATTAATTGAGGTTCTGAGAGGACACTAAAATGTTTACTGTGAACTGTTCGTGGTAAAATGAACAGTTCATAGCTGCATGTATTCTCTTGTCATTCTAAATGCAAATAGAAACAGTATTTCAAGGTTTTATAGTTTAGACTCAATTCACTTTCTACATCATCCAGCTGCAAACAAACCAGTACCAGAACCCTGTTTGTCTCTGTTAGTGAACATCCTGTAGGACAACAATTACCAAACTCAGGGGAAGATGCAGGACATAATTGCCTGATAAAACAATTACAGGACAGGAAAGGAGGAAAAGTGAAATTGCAGAAAGAGCACCTCTTCACTAGGAAGGATGGAGTCATGCCAGTGTGGAATGGTTTATTTCTAATCCTCCAAGCTTAGGATTGCTTGGTTTGCATGGAAAAATAATCCTGCTCTATTCACACAGACTTTCCCCCCCCCCTCTTAACTACAGCTCTGTTCAATCCTTTGTCTGTTGTCTCATGGGTTTCTCTTCCCCAAATTATTTTGGTTTTTAATGTAATTGCTCTGTTACTTCTTTTTTGAAATCTGGTTGGTGATTTAAGTTGCACAGAGAAAGTTCAAAGAGATTTCATTGAGCTCTTCAGAATTCAACTAGCAAGTAAAAAACATGTAGTCAAACTCTTGCTTCCCTCATGAAGTAATCAAGTGGCACAGGGTTTTAAATCAATTGATTCCTACCTTCTTTAAAAAATATTCTAAAAAAAAGAAAAAAGAAAACAGTAAGTCCACCTATTCCCCATTTTGCTTTAGGGCTCTTTGCAAAAGTGTGATAATGGTGTTAAAACAGACTAAACTTAATCTGCAGCTTTCGCGGTTCTCCTGGGTACAGGGATACAGAGCCTTTAGCTAACAAAAACCTTCATATATATAAACACACACACTAAGTTTTTAAAATTTATTTTTTTCTGAAAGAGCAGCATCAAAACAAAAATTCATGTTGTGAACAGATTTTTCTTTACCTAGCTTGTTGTTATTGCTTTTATTTAGCCACAAAAGAACTACAACAAATTGCAGTTCGCTTATCAGTAAGGTTTGTTTCAAGAGCTTCATGTGTCTGATTTTATTTTAGGCATTACATGTCTCTGATCATTATTTAACATCAAGTTCCAACTAACCCTTGCTTAGTTGTCCTGATTCTGCTGCTACTGGGAGAGTTAAGGTGAGTTGAGAAAACCTGTTTTAAACTTTCCTACAGGGAAAACCAATACATTTGGTAGTAGAAAGGGGGTGGGAGGTGACAGAACAGAGAGTGATGTTTACAGCTCCCAGGTTTGGTTGTTTGCAATGCATGCTCGACAACTTCACTAGTCCACTAAAAACAAACAAAAAAGCCTAAACCCAATGACTTCTCCAGCAGCCAACACCAAAGCAAGCATCCAAACAAAAATGATCTATTGAAAACAAACCCAGGTTTCTTAGTGCTCCTTTGACCCTGAGCAGGTGCAGTGGTACTGGGAAGGCTCTGCACAGGCTTGGCCTGTGACTTGCACAGATGTCATGGGGCTCTATTGTGAACATTGACCATAACACTCTGTAAGTCAATTTAAAATAATATAGTATCAAAAGTATGGAAAGAGAATGTATACACAAGTTGTTAATCATCTATAGCTGTATTTGACATCTTTCCCTCTTTGAGTTTAGATGGCATTGATTCTTACATTACAAAGATGTGAAGGCCTCAATAATAGAGAATTGTATTAATAGAATACAGAAAGCTCTGAATCTGAGCTGTCTGCCTGTGCCTGGGAAGAACAGAAGGGGTGCCTTCACAGTGCTGTTGTTCCTGTGTTTACCTGAGCATGTCAGGTCCTGTGCCTTGTGTTTCAGTGTGAGAATCACACTGAGCCTTCTGTTCTTAGCTGTGAGCACTTCTCTTGATTCTTTTCTTTTGTAACTCTTCTTTTTTGCCTTATGATAGAAAGACTTACTTTTTTTAAGCTTTTTACTTAAAAGAACATACTTCATAGAGAAATAGTTATTTTAAGGCCAGCTGAAAAAGCCAACAAATATCCTATGACTGCCATATCCCCTCTGTCTTTTCCATACGAGATTGTTGTTTGGCCTTGAGAGATACACTGTCATTTGCAAAGCATCCATGGGGTCTGCTGTGTGTCTGGGACCCCTAAGAGATCCTGGGTCTGGGCTGCTTGTGTCAAGCTCTGAGTGGGGGGATTGATGGACAGTGTCTGTGCTTTGGCTGCTGGTGGGAGAACATTCTCTGTGCTCACATTTGACTTGTCAGTAGTGACCAGATGTCCTGTGGGACCTGAGCCCCACCTTCCACATTTGTGTCACTGCTGTGAATGTAACTGCATGCAAGAGTGAAGGAAAAAAACCTTGTGGTGTTTGATTTGAGGATGGCTTGAAGAAAACAGATTAAAACACAACTGATGCTGGGGTTTTGTTGTAAACTTGTGAGTAGTGTCCATGATGTTATTTGGGAAACAGAATGCAATTCTGAGTGTACCTGAAAAAAAAACCAAAAAAACAAAACACACACACAGAGAAAGGAAATAAGCAATTAATCCCAGAAACAAGACAGAAAAGGACGCAAAAGAGACATTTTTCTTCCATGCCAATTCTTCAAAGTGATTCTTCTTTTTGCCATCTGATGTAATTTTGGCACTGGCTGAGGTGATGTTTCTAGTCAACCACTTCACTCTGTGTTTTGTTTTCTTCTTTTTCATCTCTGATTGACAGTCCCACCAAGAAATAACAATGAAAAATTCATGAGGTCAATCCCCAATTGATTCAGAAAGGACTTTCATGGGATTAGATAGAGGCAGTTAAATTTCCTGGGGCACAAGTGTGTTTGGAAGAAAGGGATAAAAGTGTATTATTCTCTGAATAATCCTGCCTGAAATATAAAGGACCATTTTTGGTGAATAATTAGAGAAAATGTCCCCAAACTATCTTTAATTGGTATAGCCTAAAAACAAGTATTAATAGAGATGAAAGAAATATTTTTTCCTTTGGAGTCAGATAAGTGAATGATGTGTTGTATTTTGCTTGCATTTGGATTGTAACTTATATTATTGGTTGTCTTTAGTGAGAATGGTGACACAGCAACTCTGACTGAGTCAGAAGAGTACAGAACTATTAACTAAGTGTTAAGGTCTATTTTTATTTTATAGCATGACTTGTATTCTTGTGTTTTCCTCCTCCATACAGAAGGGATTTTTCTTTGTTTTATTTGATTTTTAACTGCTGACAAGGAAACATCAAAATTTTATATATAACTGGCATAAATTTGTATTTGTGATCTGAATTGCTGGGTGATAAGAAGCTCTTTGTTCCTATCTGTTGTAAAGTGTGCAGAAGTATAGCTACAGAAAAACTGAGCAGCATTCACATCCTTCCTAGAACTGTCCGTTGTGCGCTGGGAATCAGCCATAGGGCTTGAACCAGGAGAAGGTAAACACATGTCAGGAAACCAAACACTTCTTTGTGTTGATCTGCTGAGGGACTTTCCAAGGAGGACAGAGGCAAAGGAAGTTCAAGTCTTGTAATGACTTGTACCCAGAGAACAGCGAGTTCATGAGCTCTGGAAATAACCACCAGTATTCTCATGGTGCCTGGGAAAGCTGCCCTGTTTTCAGCCTCTTGAGGCTACTGAGAGAACACCAACACCAAACCACACATGCCTGAAGGGTCTGGCCAGGATCCTTGTGGGTAGCCCACAGGCCAAGGGTGCTGGGTGTTGAATTCTCACTACATCGTTTGGGTTTCACTTGGATTGTTGTGTTGAGCTGACTTGACACAGATCTTTTTTTGTCCTTTATGCAACGAGACCCACCTCAGTCTTACTTTATCCTGTGTGCATCTGAAGCTGCGCATTTTCTTTGTCTCTCTGGTTTGTAGTAGCTTCACTATGACCTTCTGCCGGGGTAAGACGAAGAGAAATTCCATACTGTGCCTGATCTTGATGGAAGTAACATGTTTTGGTGTTTACCAGTTTGTGTGCTGTCAGTGAGGTCAACAGCACATGTGAGAATCGCAGTTCAGAATCATTGTCCTTGGATAATTCATTGTCATAATACCTGTAAACTTTCACAGACTGCTTCGCCATAAGGAAAAAGGTGACATTTATACGGAGAAGTCATATGGAACACTGGAATTTAAAAGGAAAAAAACATTGTTGGTTTTTTTTATTACAGTGTTTAAAGTGATTTTGGGCAGTCTAGACATGTGGCAAAGTATTTACCTGAAGGTTACTGCTTTCTTTGTGTTTTACCTCTGTGCATGTATCCATTTACCTATATGCTTGCTATGCCTGAAATAGGCTTTGTATCTTTAAAGTTTTAGTTTTATTTTCAAAAATTGAGTCTCCTTGAAAAAATCTAAATGTGTTCCCTTTGATACCTTGGCAGTACACATTCTCTATCCATCTAATTCTCACTGAGCATTGTCCCTGCTCTTTGGTGTGGGTGTTTGGTTCTGCTGAGATTGCCTTATTCCAGTGAATGCTTTATAAACAGCACAGAACAAACTTGCTGGGATTAACTTGTTTGGGGGAAATTTGGGGGTTGCACTGACAGAAAAAGTTAGAGAGTATCTTCCCTTTATACTCATGGCACTTAGTTTCCACTATGGCTAGGTTTAATTAGATATACAGGTAACATACAGTTTTTTTTTAATTAGCTCATGGTTCCTTAACTCTCTCCGAACGTTTGAGCTGCTGTTGCTGTTTTACCCAAGCTTCTGCTTCTGCTCATTTTTTACAGGGAAGAGTTGAATACATTCACCTTTCTGTAAAACCAGAGGAAGCTGAGGGTATGAGCACTTTGGTACTTTGAGCATTAACTCAGCTATTTCACACAAAGCTCTGGAGAGGTGTTGGAAGGGCTTTGAGTCTGTGAGCTGCCACAGTTGGGTGGTCTGCGGAACAGCCCACCTAGAGCCTGGGGGAGGTGGGAAAGGAAAGAATGCAATTACAGTCTAATTAGAAATCCAGATTCTCTTCTGCAAAATGTGAAGTTTCCTTTTCTGCCACAGAAGGGAAACAGACCTTTAAGGCACTTAAAAACAAACTCTCCAACAAAGAAATTACATAGTTCAGAGTAGCCAGCAACCACTGGTTGCATTTTCTGCTCAGTTCACCTCTGCCATCTCCAACCACTTGCCTAGTGGCTACTCTGGTGGGAAAATAAAGCCCAGTCATGACAAATCTCTCCCACAAAACCTCTTTGATGTGGGTATGTTCCAAGAAAAAGAACCTTTTTCCCCCTTTGTCCTTCCCACACACCTCAAATAAGCATACTCTGAGTAGAAGGTATTTTTTTGGAATATCCCTAACACCTCTAACTAACAGCTGCTGAGTACTTTTTTTGCTGAGGAGTGAAAGAGTGTGCTCTGAGCAATGTGGGAACTGGCCTTTCTGGAGAAGAGGCAGTCACTTATGAACATGATTAATGACAAATCCATGCTGTGATGCTGACTTGGTACTTGCTTTGGGTGGTGTCTAAGGAATTTATTAGTGGGTAAAAACAGTTTGCAGAAAGATCAGTTTCCTAAATGGGTCTAGCAGAGGTTTTTCTCCACATTTACTACACATTTTAGGATTGCAGGAAAACATCTTTCTTCAAATGTGTCATTAAATTCCTAGTGGAAATACTTGTCAGACATTCACAGTCAGATTTCATACCTGATTTAATCTCTACATAACTGTTAACTAAATTTTATTGATTATTTATGTTAATTATACAATCAATAACCTTTAAAAATGTCAATTCCCTAACTGCACCGTTCTGAGATCATTTAGAAGCTATATTGTTGTCCCATTGATTTGAACATTTTTCCCTTGACTTAGTCATCTCTCTTGAACTTAACCAAGGAAAGCAGAAAGCAGCAATGTCCAGGAGCAGCTGTGTGAATCACACACACTGAGCAATATTTGACCTTGGGGTATCTTTTCTTCCCTTGCAATGCCTATTTCACTGTCAGGAGATGAATTGTCCATGAGTCCTGTTAGAACCAAGCTGTGGATAATGAATTTTTACAGCAGAGAATGACTCGATACTTTCCAATGGCTGGTACAGCAAAGAGGAAAACAACTGAGAAAGATGTGCTGTAAGGCCCAGGCTCTCAAATCTGAGTCAGCTACGTCTGGCTTGGGCTTCTATTTCAGTATCTTTTTAAATCATCTGTTCCTCTGCTGAGCACCATCGGTTGAGGTTGTTTACAGTAATGGAAGCAGACTTTGGGAGCTGGGCCCTCTTAACTAACCAGAGACAGGGAAAGACTGCAGCCACTTACCTGTTTGGAAGACAGTGTGGATGAGATCAAGCTAAACCACTTTTTTACACAAGCGTGGGTATTCTGTCACCATGTCGATGGTTGATGTACTCCATATTGGTAACTGACTGGTTTTGGTAAAGAAAGATTGAACTCCTTAGAATACTTTCAGCTAGTTAACACACAAAGATGAGGATGGCATCTGAATGCCACTAGAGCAGGTTGGGAACAGAGTAAGCAACAACCCCAAGCAATAGTACAATCATGGGAAACAGGGATGTATAGGATTTCTGAGGTCATGTAATCTACAGCCCTGCCCCAGGGCAGGATTAATTTAATCTGGTGCAGTTGCAGACAAAATGGTACACGAAATGTACATTTATACTGCTGGGCAGAATTTCAGTTTGTCTGGACTACAGAACTAGCTGTGAGTATAGCCTGAAGCAGTGAATAAACCTCAGCTCAGAGTCTGGGATTTGACACTTGTAAAACAATAATTCTGTGATCCATCAAGCCTTTTTGGTCATTTTTTTTTCTCCATTGTACTGTGTGCCTTATATGAAAAAGGACTGAACAAGCTGCGAGCCCCTCTTAGAGGGGCACAGATCAATGAGGCCATACAAAGAAAGATACGAGTTCTCACTCTGAAAGACAGCCTGTAGCCTCAGGGGCAATGCAGGACTAAGTCCCGCTGGTATGACTGTGCTGCTTTGTTTTGCATGGTACTGGTAGCTCACGTGTCGTTTTACTGTTCTTTATCACATGATGAAGGGATGCTCTGTCCAGTATCAAATGCAGCAGGAACAGTAGGAACGCAGTAGGACAACGTTTGTAAAGGATCTTAGGCCATCTCATACAAAGAGGCACCTACATGAACAACCCCTTGTTTATCAGGGGTACCTACACATGTTATTTATGTGTCTGCTCACATGTGTTTTAATGTATGTCTTTGCCTGCCTGAACGCCTACAATTATCAGGGCATTTGTTCCTGTTCTCCTCGATTTTTGCATTATTCTAGTAGATGTCCCATCTGTGAAATGAAAGTAGCTTTTCCCTATCTCGCTGTGGTGATTACAAGGTACATGGTGACAGGGAGAGTAAAATACCCACAGGAGAAAAAAGTTCAGAAAATGTACCAGTGTACGAAGTCTCCCGGGTTGTTTGTCCCTCTGAAGTTATTCCCAATTTATATCAACCTGATAGAATCATTAATTCTCGAGTGGAAGTAACAGAGGAATCTGACATGGCTGAAAGGAGAGTCGTGATTGAAGTTGATTGAACCCTCCCACAGTTCCGCCGCCGGCACAGTAACCCCATCACGCACCGTGGCAGTGTCCTCTTTCACTGATGCCGTCGGTATTTCTCAACCCCACCACTGGCTCTGCATTTTGTAAATCTCACAGGCAGCTCTGAGGAGCGTTTGATGTGTGGTTTTTTTCAATGTGTGACGCTTTTCCTAAGGCTATCCCCAGAAACACAGAAAGGCATCTGCTCATCCGTAACACATCTGAGCGCGACGGGGTGCCCTGCTGGTTAGCACCTGTTAACAGGGACAATGGCATTTGCATTTCTAAGGAGAAATGTGGAGAGCTGTGTTTGAGTTTTGGGTGGTTTGTTTTGTTTTGAATTCTCTGCACATAACCTGGTTTAGCTTCTCTACGTTGCTTTTTCAGCAGAGAAACTAAAACAATATTGAACTATCCACTAGAGTACTTAAACTACAAAGTATCTTCGGATCCTTTCATTGAAGTCTGTTCCGTCTGACCTGAATCTGAGGCTCTTCTGCGCTAATTCAAGTCACTTTTAACGACTATATTTTGTTTCTCCTGTATTCACTTCTTTTAGCTTCTTGCTGTTACAATGTGTTTGTGTATGTGCTATTCGGACCCCATAAAAAGCTCTCTTCAGAGATCTTCCGAGGTGACAGTACAGTATGAAACTGTTACCTGTAGTATGGTTTAATCGCATTTTCCCCTATTCTTCTTAATCAGCTGTTATGGGTTCTGCCAGAAGGTCAGATGACTGTACCATTCGTCTAGAAATCTGCCTGTGCTATTCTTCATTCTCCTTTCCTAAATCAGGGTACCCTAATGGAAAAGCTCCTCTTCTATTTCATATTTATGAAACAGTAGTCTTTCAAAGAGGTTTCATTTCCCAGCATTATTTTCTGTCTTAAAAACAAACAGAAAACCCCCACTAGTGCTGGTGATGGCCCATTAAGCAATATGGACACCAGTAAATTCAGCATATGCCAGCAGTTTGCCGCAGTTATTCTTCAGTTTAATTATATCAGAGCTTGCCAGTCTAGTCAGTGCATTGCAGAAACTCCCCCTGTTACTCCCTAGTGCTGAATACTTTCTCTCAGGCTGAAGTTAGCAAGGTTCCAGCCTCTTGTCTCCTTTCAGCCTTTTTAAACAGGCATCATAAAGTACATTAGTAAATGACTTGCTTTACCACTTTCATGGATAACGAGCACAGGGCACATCGGTGGGTCCCCTAAAAGCTCATTGGTGAATTGGTTGATTTCAATCCCCTTCGAAACAGACTATTTTGTAACTCTGCCAAGTGAGGCATCTCATTCTAACAAATTCATTTAAGCAGAGGGCACCTCATACAGGAGACACGTTCTCGGCTGATAGACTGGTACAGACTGGGACTGGCAGTAATATTAGTAGGTGCGTTTGAAGCTTAGCTTAGATCCTGATCCTATCTACAACTCCCTGTGAGAGAACAGATATGGCAGAGGATGGACAGGGATTATGTGTTGCAGCAGTCATTAATGTGGTCCTCCTGTGTTTTAAGAAAATTTGATGGGTATTATTGTATATTTTTCTTTTTTTTAGGAGTCATTACTTAGGAGCACCACATTTAGATCTCCTTTAATATGCTTTCAGCATCCCACACACACACACAAAAAAGCCAAACCAAAAACCAAACCAACAACAATCCCCCCCCCCAAAAAAAAACAACAAACAAAACAAAATGGAAAAAAACAACATCAAACCAACTCATAACAGCAATAAAGACCACCAAAACCCACAAGTTTCAACATAATTTGCAAGCTTACAAACAGTGGGGAAAGGGGATTGTGGTGGTAGGGTTTTATTGTTGTTTGGATTGGTTTATTTTTGTTTACTTGTTTAAATTATCTAAAAACTGGGATGATAGCAGTACCTTAATTTTGTAACTGTACCCCAAAAGGAAGTTTTGAAACTTGAAATCGGGGACAAAATTCCCACTGCTTTTGCTAGTTGCCATTATATCCTAAGAGTTAGGCTGGTCAGAGTAAGGTAGGGAATCCTCTAGAGAGCACTGTGCAAATCCTAGTTCTTAATGTGTCTGAGATGTAAAATAGTAAACCTGATTTTATTTTTTTTATTGATAAGTAAGACTTCAAGACTAATTTATAATAGACAAAGTTTACTTTTTTCCCATGCTCATAATGTCTTCATTTCTTATATTGGCAGAATCTTGAGTTTCTTCACTTCTGCTGTTTCTCCCTAACTCAGTATGGGTAATTCCTGTCTCGTTTGTTTGCTTGCAGACCTCAAGAATTTGCATACTTTTTTTTGGAAACAAATAAAACCTCCTAAGAAGGCTAAGAAAAGTTTGTGGACCTTAACATTAATTATAAAGCAGATGGTAAAAATAGAAGTGAAAGAAAATGTCCAGCTTGGCTCTTTCTCTGTAAGCTCTCATGAAATTTGTGGCCTGACACAGCATCTTTGAATGCTTAAATTTGGTATTTCTGCAGCACCCGGAACTTGTCTGTGAATCAATAGATGACATTTAAGAAAAACAAACAAAACCCTGTAAGTAATTCAATTAATTTGTATTCCATGTTTAAACTTTAAAATTCCCTTTTGTAGTGGTAAAGACAGTGGTCAGGAAACATTTGAGAACATAGTGGGCCTTGGCAAAAACAGTACCACTCTCTCTTTCTAATAGACATTGATCCAAAATAGGCTAAAACCCCTGGAGCAGTTCTAGGCTATGTACAGTGTTCTTGTTCCCTTTACAACGTTTATTATCAGGGTTCATATTGCCCCTCCAAGGAAAGCCTCCAGCAATATTCAGATTAGTGAAGAGTTTAATAAAGGATGAAGTCTCTTTCCTAGCAGGCAACGTGTTAGCAGTAGAAATGTTACTCTTAGGAAATATTTTGAAAATCTACTTTCATGCAAATACATAGAGTGAAAAAAGTAATATCAAATGTTTTCTCATGTGCTCTGCTTTTTCAAGTATGGTTTTTCCTGAACAACTTCTGACATTCCTTCAATTTTTAGTTTTCCCTTTTTAAAAAAGGAGACCAAATAGGAACGGTTTGCCTTGGTTTTCTACTCTAAACATGTTGATGAGCAGTTTACTACATGTTAAACCACACTAGCTACCCTTTGTGTGAACTTTCACTGGAGTCAGATACAATCAGGAAGAACAATTAAAGTCCTGTAAACTACAGATTAATTCTTATTGATTGCTCTAGTTTGACAGCCCCGGAGGATCTACAGCTTTGTCCTACAGATAGTTGTGCCCATGTACATCTTCACTTTATTTTATATCTTATTTTATCCTATGTCTGGAAACAACAGTGATGTTCCTCACTAGCTGTGGCAATGGACCCTGTGGCTTCATTTTATACGTGTGTGTGTATATATATATATATATATATATACACACACACACACACACACAAGCACATATGTAATATATGTTTACCACTGTAGATTGTGCTCTGTGAATCGGCAAAGGAATCAGGGGAGGAAAGGGTTAAGAAATGAGCTTTAGCCAGGCCACACACGAGCTGTCGGCATTCACACCTCCCTGTTAGTCTGATCCAGATAGAGAAGAGACGGGGAGAGGTGTCAGCCTCCTGCCAGGGCTGAACCACCAAATCCTCCCACGCTCTTGTTGAAAGGCTTCTGAGGTGGCTGAGGCGCCCAAGCCAAGAGAACAGAGGAGAGAGGACCTGCAGCCCGGGACTGGGCAAGACGGGAGAAATTTACGAAGCAGCTAAGGTTTATTTAGATTTAGAACTGTGGAGCAGAGTAAGGTGGTTTGGGTATACCAAGGCAAAGCTTCTTAGGTGGTATTTCTTTATTATGTTCTTTCAGTGGTTCTAATATATTGAGGTGACAAAGCAGCCAAAATGTAATCATCTGTATTAAAGCAAATCACATTATTTACCCATCCCTTTTTGGCACGGTGCACCTTTGGGTGGCTGTAGTGTTAGCAAATTGGCTGTCCATGTGCTCTTACACTTGGCTGACTGCTGGGCACTGAAGGAACTCTACCAGGGACTGTTCGAATGAATGGGTATTTTTAATGGAATGTTTTCAGAGTTACAGAATTTTTGTCTTGATAACATATAAAGATTTTTAATGCCTCACAGGGTTTGCAACTTCTCCAAAAGTTTTAGTAGCGGTTCAAGTCATGACATGTATAAACCAAGAAAGGAAAATGAATACACAGATGAGAGGAAGATAGGAATTCTTGAAGTAAGGGGAAAATTCTCTTCTTTGTGTGTACAAACTGTTTATTTTGTTTTATTGCTGGTCATTTTTGTGACAAGCAGATTTATAAGCAGCTCCTGGGTGACATTATGCTGCAGGAATAGGGATGCTCATGATGTTAGTAAATAATGCAACACAGAGCAGCCCCACAGCAGAAACCTTTCTGGTGGGGACCAAAGCTGAGCTGTGAGTAGCTGTGGGATGCTTTTCCTGGACGGGCCAGGTGCTCCGTTTAGTGGTTGTCTGTTTAAAATGCTTTTCTCCATCAGGCAAAGTAGTGTTTGTAGTGGTGGATAATGATTTCCAAATTAATCCCACTGGCCAGTTAGTCCCGATGTTTGTCTGAAAAAAGGACCAACACTTCCATAATTTTTCTGATACTAAAGCAGAGCATGGGCTGGTTCCAGCTGCATCCCCAGGATTATTCAGTGTTGGGTTGCTTGCAGAATTTTCCCTGCAGAAGGAATGAAAACAATGCACTTTTTCTGTCTTTTTTACCCCCTTTTTTTCTTCTCCATCCCTCACCCCCCTTCCTTTTAGCACCTTTTCTGCTTAGGGGCCACCTATTACTCAGAACTAAATGCTAGAGAGAAATCTAAGTTTAATATTGTTTTCAATAATACTTTTGCAGACATTGAGAATGAATACAAATTCTAACTTAGAGAGTTTTAAATCTTCATGTTTAATGACTTGGAAAATCTAATTGCTGTAAGTGCATAATTGCAGTTGGCTGTGCAATCTGCAACTGATTGACAGTGCTCTTAGAGAGGCTCTAAAACAGGTAATGGTCACATAAGCATCCCCATGCATGTAAAAGAGGTGTGTAATTACTAACAGTTAGTGTGAACATTGGGTTTCTTGCTTTCTGAGAGGACTTGGGACAAAATTTTATGGCAATTATGTGACATTATTATGAATTTTCCCTGTAATTGTTCACAGGGAATACCACAAAATAAATTAATGTTTGAAATATTTGAACCATTGAGGTATACATTCTTCAATACATATTTTTATACTCCTAGTGTTTGCTCTTGGTGGTGCAAATGTTCTCAGTTTCCTTCTTAATTCCTTTATTTTCATGGGTTAATTGATTATGCATCAGACAATGAGTTATGCCATAGGACACAAATTCTTATACAGTTTTCTTCCAGAGAAGTCTTACTGAAATTGTTTTCTGTTTTGTATAAAATCATTGTAATGGGCTTGATGTTTAGTAGGATTGTCTTGTGAATTTGGAATAAGTGTTGCTCTCTCCTAGAAATTTTAAACTTTTCAGAAGAAAATGCATTCATGCAACAGAATCCTAGTATATTCTGTAGGATAGTTTTGAAGTAATGCATAAAAACTACTCTATTTTATTATGCTATTTTTTATGAAGTTTGGATAACGTATAGACATCTGGGGTTTTCTGCAGAAAAAGTAAGAAAGTTCAAAATTAACCATATCTGTGATTATAGTCTGCTTGTCTTTTGAATTCAGTTTAGTATCTAAAGTATTTTTTGCCTTTTAGTGAAAGTATCAGTACAAGACCATGTTACTTCAGCCTTAATTTTAACTGATATTAACAGAAAGGAAAGATTCTGTAACTATCTATGCTCTTGAGTCCCACTGGGAATTAATTTGTGATGAATTGCTCAGGTAATGTTAATGTATGAAAAACAGAATGGAAGGGGAAACCAAACAGGATCTAGTCACCAATTGTGGAAATAATGTGCTTTTTTTTCCTATTTATTTTTAACAGCACATAGTGAACTTAAAATTGTGGGTATATAGTTACACGACATAATTTGTTTATTTAAATATATTCTTAATGGAATCTTGTAAATATTTTTTGTTATGCTAAGGACTTTTTAATTTTTTTAATACAAATGCTCAAAGTTTAGTCTGAGTTCAACTGGGTTCAGCTGAAGGTGATGAAAATTGTAGGTCTCTTGTAAAGTGTTTCCTTAATGGCTCTTTTTCTTATATATGAAGTAGATATCTTTAAATTATTTAAGAATTCAGTTTAAAATGTTTCTTTAAAAAATTGGGAATGATATACTGTGGCACTGATTGTCTAATCTGGGATGCTATTGATTGCACTCTGATGCTGACAGAACAGTTTTCCTTCCTTTTGTGGCTTTTTCACCTTCAGAACTTGCTCAAGGGCACTCTGATATCTGCAGCCACATTCACTGATACGTAAAATGGAGAAACTAAAAATCTCCAAGCAGAGTCAGAAGTTACAATTAAAAGGAAATGTGCTTTTTGCACCAAAAGTTTGTAGACATTCTTAAGTAGTCAAACATGTAGAAATTAAGTTGAGGTTGCAGTCCAAGGTCTGGCTCTGCCATGGGTCAGAGTCCACAAAGCAGGATCTCTTCTTTGATTATTAAGACACTAAATGAATATATTAAAAACCAGTCTCAGTTGAACACAATTTCCCTCTGGGTACATCTTCCTTTTTTATCCACAATAACTACCTTAACCTGTTTCCTGATTTCATGGCACGACCTCGTGCTTCATATTACTCACTACCGTCCTGATTTGAATAATCCTATGAATTTTCAAGGAATAAGCAAAGAAGTAAGCAAATATTCAAACAACTTCTTGGTCTGGGAGCAGTTAGAGAAATTGTTCCCTGAAAAGTCCTCATGTGGATTTCTTAATATGGCAAAAGACAGGAGTCATTATTAGCATTCCCGTGGAGCTGCAGGTTCTTCCTTTCCATGATCCCTGCACTGTTAAAGATGTTGCTTGGGCAGCTGTTTGACCTGTCCAAATAGCTCGTGTCCATTGGGTCATTTCTGTGCCATCAACGTGGCATCAGCAGCACCTCCTGACTCCAGCTTAGAGTGGCCCCTCCAAGGAGATGGGGAAGCCTGATGTGCCTCTCGACTCACTGGGAACTGCCCCAGCCCTGGAGGAATGGGAGCTGCTGCCATCACTGCTGTAGGTCCCCAGCCCTGCTGCCATGTTTAAGTACTCTGTCTCATAGAGGAAGGTTATCCCACCAGTTTAGACCATTTTAATAACTTCAAGGCCCTAACTTATTCTCAAGATTTCCCCCCCCTGTTTTTATGTGCCTTAGATTTCACAGGAACTTGCAATTCACAGAAATGCCAGTTATAGTATAATATTGGGTATACATAACTTAACCCCCCGCAATGTCTTATGTTTATTTTGAGGCTTATGCCAATTACTATATGACCTAAATATATGCACTATTATTAGCACAGAATGCAAATACACAACTGAAAATCCCTTATCTAGTTGTAATTTTGTGCTTGGGTAAGAATTGTTCCAAAATAAAAAAAAAAAAAAAAAACAACAACAACAACAAAAAAAAACCACGAGAAAACGGAAGAAGTAAACAAGAAAACAATCCAAACTCCAAAAGGCATCTGCTTGAAATACCATATTTGAAATCTATGTAATGGGAGTGACCATTATTTATTTTTCAGACCAAAATGCCGTGTTAAGGCAGTGAATAAATTAGTAGTTGTGAATTAATGAATGAATTCTGGCTTTTTAATCCTTTTATTTCCCCTTTGTTCTCAAGCAGACTGTGGACAACTTCTTGTTTATTTTGGTTTTTGTTTGTCATTCACAGGTTATTTCAGCAAATCATTGCTGGTTGGCAAATCATTTGAGTGCCTTGCTGGGAAAATTTCCTGTTTGTTTTATGATGTTTTGGGGTTCTGTTCCACAGTGGATTTAATATGTAAAAGGTCTTCTTTAGTTTGCTGCTCTTACATGAAAATTGAGGAAGAGTAATTTAGTGCAGTGAGAGTAGAAACAGAATTAACATCACAAAACTGTCAGAATTGAGGTACATTTTACCTCAGTTAAGGTTATAGGACCTCAAATACCTAGATATAGTTCTTGAAAGAACCACAGGTTTATGTAACCTGTACAAAATCTGACACAGAATTTGTGAGAGGAAAGGAAATGATGCAATAAATTTTCCTATGTTCACTTATAGTCTGAACTACTCTGGAATCACAGGCTATTTTTAAACTGCAGAAATAAATTATACAAGTGAAAGTGCGGAAATCTTGTTGCAGAACTTTTTTTTTTTTGATAATTTTCTCTTTAGAAATAGCAAATGAAACTTCTGCATCGCTGTGGCACAGATTTTTCCCAGCATGTCTACAAAGAGTGGGGCAGTTGATAACTCAGGTATTGTAACATAATGCTCCTTATTTCATAGTTACTGCTGCATATTTGGGGATTTGGAGGGTGAATGAAAGAGTTTGTACAGCTTGATGGAGCCTTAATAAGCATTGCAATCTATGTTTTGTGCTCTACTTATAATCAATAGATTTCTCTTCTTTCTGCAGCAGATGGGGCAGATGATCAGTGCTCTTTACCACTTTCAGGATTTTTGATTTGCATTCTGTTTGCATGAAGCAGAGGAGTTTTCATTCACTGTTTAGATAGAAAAAGAAGATTTAAATACTGAGTTGTTTTTTTTCTTCTTTGCAAGAGGTGCATTTAAAACACAGCTAACTTGGGGTTTGTTTAATGTTTTTGCCAACTGATTGCTACCATTTTCAAAAGCCATGTGAATTCCTGGAGAATAAAAAAAGTGACCTCTAATGCTTAGACAAAATCTCTTTGATTAGTGGAGGCATTACAATGCACCCACTGGAGATGGTAGGAAATCAGAAGAGTTATGTTGTAGTGGGACTTGACATGGGGCTTATTGTTTATACATGAAGCATAATGAAAAAAAGAATCGCATGAGTCCTGCTCTGACTTGGATGTCTTGCTGCTTTGGAACTGTGTGCAGACCTTTCCCTGCTGTACTCAGAGACTGGGCCATACAGAGCCTTTCACACACATGTTTTCAGTGTGTAGGCTGCTGTGCACCTTGCTTTTAATTGTACCCTGGTTCTGCTCTGCAGAGTTGGCATGCTGTTTGTTTTACTGCCTGGGCTGTCACGGACCTAAATCCCATGTTTGCCCTTTGAACTGAGCAGTGCTAAGACACACTTTGCTTGGTATCTGCTCTTGCACAGCTACCCCGGGTTTCCAGCTCTTATCTGGGGTGTAACTGGTAGCAGAGTTGGCAGGCAAACTGTGATTAGGGTTATATTTCTGAGGACTGAAAAAGCTTCTAAGACTAAGTGGCAGAAAAAGAAGCTGGTTAATGCCTCTGCAAAGAGTCCTACATTTTCAAAACGTACTAGAAATCAGGATTGTCAGCACTTGCACAGATGTTAGATAATGTGCGTGATTCACTGGAAGATCACTATCAGAAGCAAAGCAGAACTCAGCTGTTCAGACAGTCTTTTGCTCTGCCCTTCACACTCTTCTGCTTGGAAGGAGCAGCCACTGAATCCTTCATCTCTGGCACTCACACTTGCTTACATCTATGAAATCTATTTCCTTAAGATTAAACATCGTTATAATGTTTTAGAATGTTATCTTATTATACAGAGACTTAGAGGCCAGTAGTTAACAGTTACTACTACTAATTATTAGCATTTAATGTTACAGTCTATGTGTGCTGTTCTTTATAGTGTGCATATTTAATACATCCTGCAGAAATAACATTTATTAAATGTATTTACACTGCATATAGCTTCTTTGGAGAGTAACAGTCACTGATTTTCCACTCCACACAGGAAGTAGCATCAGATTATAAGACACACCTCTGTCTGGATGTTATGATATTATCTTGCTTAGGGGCTGGCTTTGCCTTAAAAGAAAGAAAACCTTTAGTCTGCCAGAAGTGTCCATTATTTGCATGTAATATTGATTTAAAATTTGTCAGTAGAATAGCATGCATAGAAAAACATGGAAACACAAATCTGCCTGTGACAAGTTGACAAAGTCATGGCAGAGAAGGTGAAACGTTTGTTAACAGGGTTTGGAAATGCTTCCCTCACCTGCAGGTTGTCACCATCACCAGGTGTGGCCAAACACCAGGAAAGGCCTTTGTTTTCCTCTGTTTGGTGTTGATATGGTATCGGTCCCACGTGTGAGGACTATCTGTCAGCAAGTAAGAGCGGCACACAGAGGCCTCATTTACTTCTCAAGTAAACTAGATTGTCTGGTGTAACTTACTTGTGACTTTTATTTGATTTGTCAGTGGTCCGTGTTATAGTCTCAAAAACTCTTGTGTGATGATGTGTTCTTGAGTGGAGGGTTAGATGAAGATTAGGGAGGACATCAAAGCAGCAGTTAAAATGAAGAAAGATGAGTTAAAGTCAAGTCATTAGAGATCCCTTTGAAGTATTTACAGATTAAGCCCTGTCTCTTTTAAGTGGAATACTTATCTGACTTTCAATATTTAAATAATAAGACATGACAGGCACTGCTTTTCTGAAAGGTTATTGTAGGCCTGTGCTGTGTTGTAAGGCATCAGGCCAGAGGTAAGAGACTTCACTTGTGGAAAACCTGTAGTAATCCTTTAAATTCACTGCTGGAATAGCTCTCTGCCAGTATTAAGCAGACATTTTGGAGGTGAGAAGACCACACAGTAACATACTTTCAGATGAGTGTTGTAGATGATAATGTAACACTGGCATCGGGCAGACTTGGGTATGGCTTTCAGTGTGATGCTCGTGTTTTAGGACAGACAACAGACCTTCCTGTAGGTTGTTTTAATGACATTTTACATGAAACAAATTTATTATCCTTTGATCAAATTAAACCACAAATTATTCCTGCTACCTGAGCTAATCCATTCTGGCCTGTCAATCTTAATGCAATTGTTAGAGCACGCACAGGAGACCTGGTGGACTGTAACCATGTCTATGTTCATACAAATGAGGGCAAACTGACTCTGGGAAGGCTTTTCAGCACAGAAAGGGACAGCTCGCTCTTCATGTGTGTATATACAGATTGAGAAAACTGATAACATTTCCACTAATAATTCTAAATACCCATAGCCATACCTAGAATTATTATTTTTCTAGTGCGAAATAAAAAATAGTTTTTTGGATGGATCTCTACACAAAGTGCTTTTTCCCTGGAGAAGCTGCAGTGCAAGAGTTAATGGAATAATAGAATAATTTATTTTGGAAGGAACTTCTGCAGGTCATCTGCTCTAGCTTCTTAAGATGAAATATGACATGGGAGGCAGAGATGGAATAATCAATATAAATACAAAAAGTGTGCCTTTCTCATCCAGGCCCAAATAGGTCCAGTTGCTGCCAGTGGGTGCAGTCACCCATGTATTAAAAAGTAGTGGTGAGTTTTGACAAGTCTTTTGAGAGACAGCTTGATTAGTAGGTGCCCTAAGAATTGAGTAGCACTCAGGGGGAGAGGGGAGGGAAAGGTAGGCCTGTTTCTGTTTTTCATTGTAAAAAAAAATAGTCACCATTTTATAACATTAAATTTACAATCTATTGAGGGATCGCTGTGCTTGATTTTAAAAGCAATATACCACCTATAGATGCTGGAATGAAATACACTGTTCTGTCAACTAATGACATTTACTGGGAAAAAATAATCATAATAATGGCTTTGGATAATTGCAACTACATTTCATGTAAACATGGCACCCCAGACAAATATTTCCTGTGCAGTTTTTCTACAGTGTGTGTGTTCATCCCTCCCCCTGAGAGCTGCTGCCTGTAACCTGAACAGAGACACCTCTCAGGCTGCTGTAGGAGGGAGTGTGTTACTGCCTGGCAGTGGTTTACCTGAGAGCAGGAGATTGGCCTTGACCTGAGATGGGGGGAACACATTTCAAAATTAGTAATTGGAAAGTAAATATTCCTCTGTCTGAAAAAATCTTGAATGCATAAATTTGCCTGTGGTGGGCACAAATCTGGCCTGGCTCCATGTCAACAGGATCTTGATTTCACAAGAATCTCCTTTCCTAAGGATCAAAACCTCTCTTCCTGACCGAGGTCTGATAACTGAGAGCTGGCATGGTCACTCGGTTCCAGAAGTCTTCTGCTGCAAACTATTTACCTGTGGTCTCATTTTTTAAGCCCCAGGCCTCCTAATGTAAGCAGAATATGCACCTTGCATTTTGTGGGTTATTTTCCATAACCCCCCCCCGCATTCCACATCTTCATTTTCCTATTTATTTTTAGTGCTGTTTACAGCACAAAAAAAAAAGACATTTTGGGGGGTTTTGTGGAAGGAAAATACTTCTTTTTGACAGGCTGCCTTTCAATCCACATCTGTCTTTTTAGAGTTTAAAATTTTACCATTAGAGCTACAGATGATTCATCGTTGTCATTGCTGGAACTGAAGGTGTCTAATTGTAGTGCTTTTAGTGTGATCAAGAAAGACTATCCCTTCCCCTGCTACATCCCTGCAGTTCTCTACAAAGATACCTGCGGAGTTATTGTCGGGGCTTGCTGAAGCAGCTGATCAAGTGCTGAGAAGCTGAGTATTTTCTGTGTTTGACATTTGGTTCTGACATAAAGAACTAAAGAAGAGGTTACACAGCAGTCTGACTAGGGAATTTGATTAAATTGAATATGTATCTCCGACAATGCCCGAGGTTTCTAGGAAAAGGTGATTTCCCAAACCTCACAGGCCAGGCAGAGCAACGGCCCCTGTATCCCAAGGCAGCAGCTGGAAGGTGCAGACAGTGCCTGCTGCCTGTGCACAGGCTGAGTGAGTTGTGCTGCTGAAGCTGGATCAGTGCTACAGTCCCAGCCCGGGAATCTTTCCTTAGGGATGCATCGCTCTCCCTGTGTTGTATGTGTTGGAGCTCTGAGCCTGTGTGGCTGCAGCCATGGCAGTGTGAGTGGGTTTCCTTTCTTGGGGATATTTCGGTTTTGTTTATCACTAATATTTTAACTTCAGCAAATACTCTTTGATGAAAGGTTCAAGTTAAATTCCAGACAAAATTGCTATATCATAATGAAATCCCCTGTGGTTTTTCCTGGCTTGAAAGTACCTGTACAACTGGCAAATACTTTCCTCTGGGCAGAAGGTCATTTATTGGTAATGTGCACATGACACATAATTTTCAAGTTAATGCAGTTTTCTGCTTGCAACAATTAAAGGCACAATACTTGGCAGCATTCCTGCTGAGAAATATACCTTAGAATATTGCTTTTTAATGATGTTTTTTCTAAATTTGAACATGTATTTGGATCATAAATGAAATAAAATTATAACTTTATAACACACCTTTAGAAACTGCATCCAGACACAAACTTCTGGCTTTTCCCTGTCAAACACAAAGTGCCAGGCCAGAGGTTCTTTTCCATGAGGGAAATAGATGCAGCAAAATCACAGAATTCTTGCAGATGTTTAAAAGGGAATTGGAAGGTCCCTGCTGTTTCAGAGTATCAGATGTTGTATTGTATCTCGATGTTGTATTGTATCTCATGTGAAATGTCCCTTAACGTGGAGATAACCATCAGTACCACATAATATGAAAGCTTATTAATCATTCACAAATCTTGTGTTGACTCTTTCTAAATGTACCTTATATATTACTCAGAAGACACAGGCAAAACAGTTCTGAACAAGGCAGAAATTTGTGGTGAAAATTCCTATTTTTGTCTGTGCAGGTTTTCAGATTGCTCTGAGCTCTTCTTGCTCTCAAGCAGTTTCCTGACAAGCAGCACTTTTGGTTTCCATTCTTTTTGCCACTTCTTTTCAAAACTGTCAATATTATTTTTTCCCCAGTGGAAAGGCGGAACGTGTTTGTGTTTCATTGCTAGGTGAGGTGGATTGATAGATGAGTTGCTTATTATGTGTCAGGTGAGAAAAGTCCACACACCGTCCTCCTTGGCAACAACCTGGAGCAGGAGCCTCCAGCTCTCAGGACAGGAAGAGCAGGAAATAATTGCTTGGTGAGAGTAGCTGTACTGCATGGTGGGACATGAGGGGCTTCCAGGTTGATCTGCCCAAGGTGTTTGGGTGGGAGAGCACTTGCTTGGAATGGTTATTAAAGGCTGGGGCTGTTGAGTTGGATTTAACACAGAGTTTCTATTTTAACTTGCTCTGTTTTACTGTTCAGCCCTATAACAGGATGTAAGTGAGGAATGCTGTCTGTCTGTATTCCAGTTCTCAATCTGTTTGGGATTTAGCTCTTTGGGGAATGTACCATAGATGATGTTATTGAAACAGAAAGTTTTCATCTTTTGGTTCCTTGTGTTGCTCTCATTGTTTTGGAACTAATGGAAGATGCCGTTTACCCATCTGGAGCTTTCTCTTCCAATTATGTTTCTAAAAATGAGTTTTGCAAACATGTCAGACTCATTATACACACAGTAAAACTGTTCCCTCAAATTATAACTCGCACTACTAAAATATGTGACTCCCTCAGATACATTTCGTCTACCTGCCCTTTTTGTTTCACTTGGCAAAGAGAAGGTGGTAAGAAAAGTATTTAGGATAAATCTTCAGATTGGAGTTGTCAGAGTGGCCTAAGGGAAGTCAGGTGTCCAAATCCCTATCCCAGCCAGAGGCTTTAAAACACTTTTATTCCTGCCTATCAGCTCATCAGGAGCGATGGAGCCAGATTAAGTCTTTCCATTCAATCAGGTTTTGTGGGCTAATGTTTGCTAAGTGTTTGACACTGAGCCACGGGTTCTTTTCTACAGCACCTGCTGTTACACCCCAGGGGTTTCTCTCAGCCCAAGTGCTAGCCAGGCCCACCTTGGCTTCACTGCAAGGTCAGGTAAGTCCAGCCCTACATGTGATTGTGTAAAGTATAATTCGCCAAAAATATTATTTTTGTTTTTAAAGAATAATTTTTCCGCTATTGATTTTTATTATAATGAGGAATTATAGTACCTAAACAAAAACTGGTAGTGGTTAAATTAATTTTCCTCTTGTTTATATTGCTGAGGATTGTGCCTATAAAAATTTTTATTGACTACAGCACTGTGGATGTCTCATTAAAAACATTCATCATTGTATGCTGGCATCTTTTATTATGTCATAAAATTGCAATGCTACATAATACCTGTTTTTCCACCCTGCTCTGGGAATAAGGTTTAAATCCTGCCTTGCTTTCAAAAGGTAGATAGGTAACTTTCTTCTGGCAAGAGCAGTGCTAACTGTTACCAGCCTCAGTCATGTTCCTCAGGGAAAGATGAAGCAAAATTCAGTGAGATGGTGTGGAGGTGGAATTCTTCGATAGGTGGTGTAAGAGAGGAAGTCTGTTAACTGACTTAAAGAAAAAGAGCTGCCTGATTTAAATTTAAATTTTATTGTTCAACAGTGTTGTGTAATTAGATGGGAAAGCAGCGAAGTCCTTTTATTAGAGATGTCTTTGTAGACAGTGGCCATGAAAACCGCAGTGGTTGATGCTAATTACCATATTTTGTTTAAACTTCCATCTAAATGAAAGGATCATTCAATTCCGAAGCTGCAGCCATACAAAAACCACAAGTGCAGTTGAATTGCTGCTGCCAAGCAGATGGGGCTTTGATCAGAATAAGTTATTTGCAGCTTTATTGTCTGGCTGCCAGGGTGGGGCTTATATAGAACCACCTCGCGCAGAAGAAGGGGAAGGGGAGAAATGAGTCTGTTCTGAGCTAAGTCCATGGGAGAATGAATTTTCCCATTCTTAGGTTATTTTTGCAGATGAAAAGGCAAGCTCGAAAAGAACCACAGTAAGGGATTTGATAGCAGGCCGTTCTAATTTATAAGATGGTTTGGGTAGGAAGAGATTGGTAAGTTTATTTTAGAGGAATAGAGGGGGCACAGCAAGTGTTGGGCACAGCTGCCTGCCTGTTTTTCCAAGGTCAATTCTCCCTAGAACATATGACCTAAAACTTGCACTACTGTACTTTTTCACTGATGTATTTCATACTGTATGGGACAAACAAAAATTTAGCAGCTTCACACATCTGAGATGCTTCCTGCAAATACAGTGTGAGAAACTGCTCCATTTACAAAGCCACCGAGAGAGCAGGACTGGGGTGAGAAGGAATGCAGAAGGGACAGCAGTGTGCTAAAAGTTTAGTGGGGGATTGGGAGGCTGTTTGGGTTTATTTTTTTTTCCAGTTAGGTATTATTCTTCGGCATTTTTGGGGGGCATTTTTGATTATGGCAATTTACAGATACAAAAACTGACTTCTACCAATGAGTGGAGAAGGAGGTAGAAAACCAATAGAGCTAAATTATACTAAAATAGAAAAGCAAAAATGTCCACTGTAGAACCGGACTATCCTGGGCAATAAATAGCAAACTTATTTTCTATTTTTAAATTATATTTATTGTTCTCAATCTTGTCTTCCAGCGAAAGTAAAAGCCTAATAGTGAGAATTTATGATTGCTTCTGTGATCTTGTTGGTCAAAAAGGCTGGCTATGAACATGGTCTTATTTTGACCTATACCATAACTATCTAAATTCAGACACTGAGGCTTTCTCAGGCATAGGAAGCCTTTCACATGCAAAGGCAGACAGGAGGGGAGTGGGGAGTCAGGGAAAAGCCAGCCTCAAACTGATAACTCTGAATTTCTTCAGTGTTGCACCACAAATCCTGTGGCAGAACAGTATAATTTCCAAGCAATTACAGTTGGCAATATTCTGAGGCCACTTTAGAATTTCTGGTTTTTTACTTTTTTTTTCTGAGATGATAGTCCTGTTAGTGTACATGTTAGCACATGCTGGTGCTCAGAGGGAGATGTGGCCATGCAGATGAATCTTCATAATGGTTTACCCCAAATAACAGTGAATGGTCTTAAATTGCTCTAGATCTGGAAAGCTCTGTGAGTGTCCAATTGAAGTGGATTCAAGACAAAACTGTAGACTGGTGGACACTGACTTCCATTTTCACTTAGTCCATACAAAACCAAATCAAATCAAACCCCTCAGAACCTCCAAACAAATAATTTTGATATATTTTTGTTTTTTCCCCCTGAAAGTCCTTTCTTTTCATTTTAGTTTCACATCTTGTCACCTCTGGAAACATCTCCATGGTGCTCTACACATAAGAGGATTTCAAAAGAAAACGTCATAACAATATAGTCTTTGTGTCAGACTATCTTAAAAAAGAAGCATGAGAAAGTTTAAAGTCAAAGGGTAATTCTTAGCACTTAGAAATTTTAATCACATTTTAGAAGTCAAGCTTTGTTTTGGAAGCACAGCAACACAGATGTCTTTGTTCTAAGTAAATTGAGTGCTCCTCCTAAAAGAAATAAATATGAAAATTATTTGTGTAGTGAAAAAAGAAACCTAATTAAATCAAGCAGATTTTGGGTGCAAATTCCTAAGCTCGTTTCGGAATTTTTAACCCTTCTCACTTTGCCTCCTAAATGAGACTATAATAGAGAATCTGTTTCAGTAGGCTATGCAGTAGAGTGTTATCAGGAACATTATCAATCTGCTGTTGTAAGGGTAATGAACATAGACTTAAAGGAATTGAAAAGGATGTCCCACTGCCCTGAGTGATGTGGTAAGAAATGAAAGAGACACCCAAATGCCCAGCAATTCTGTAGAGATGACCTGCCAAAATTACACGTTTATGAGTAAAGGAATCAAACACTTGGTCCAAGATTGTATAAATCTGATTTTCTGAAAAATCTTAGAAGAATTTGAAAGCTTCCACAGCATAATTTTAGAAAAGTTTGTTAATCTGTAGGATAGGTTTTCCCCTCTTCCTTCCACTCCTTTCCCCTTCCCAGGTGATGGTGAATAAGCAAAACCTTTGTGTCATATTTTTTTGGCAGCAATATCACTTAAAAAAAAAAAAAGACAATGGAGTGGAGAGGTGGGGGGTGGGGCAGGGAAGACAGAAATCCTTTAAAACGTGCTTTCTGTAAGTTTTGGCTTTTCTCCAGGTACAGAAGGCACAAATGGTGGTGGAGAAAGAAGGCATTGGTGGCAGGCAGAAACTTTGAGTGTTTTGGTTGTTTGGGGTTTTTTCATGGTAATGGGGGAGTTTTGATTTCTCTCAGCTTAGAGTCTGGTCTAATGAGAAGGTTTGGGCAAAAGCCTCATATTTGGATCAAACACAGGTTGAATTCAGTGTGTTGCCAGCATAATGAAAAGGTTCTGCTGTTCTGCTCCTGAGCACCGTGCGGTGCAGTACCTGGCTAAGCAGAGCCAAGTGTCTGGTGAACGCTTCTGCTCGGCATGGGCAGCAGGACACGTTGGAATCGCTCCCAGAGAGGAGCCTGCTGCTCCTCCCTCTGTTACTGCCTCATCCCACTGAGCTAACTGCCCTAGACTGGGGTATGTACAGACAGTCATGGCTGTTGGCTCTGGAGGATTTCACCAAAACCTTTCTTTGATCCGTAGAGCCTTTTTATCAGCAGAATGTTCAGAGCAGTCTTCAAACTGAATTTTCAGACTATGTATTAACATATAATTGAAATACATTTTGCTATTGAAATAGTTCTTGATGTGCAGCTAGATGCAGTTCTGAACTTTTCAAAACTGAGATTGAAATTTTTTTAATGTTGAGTTTGTTGTGGTAAAGAATAATACATCTCCATATTGTGTATTATTTAAAGACCTGTGCAGATGGTAAGTCCTTCCACTGATCCGGAGCATGAAGCCAAGTGCTGACATTGCAATTTGTTATCTCGAAGGTACAGTGAGTGTGCAGTCTAATTTGCAGTTTTAAAAATTAATGGTGAAGTGATAAGAGGTGATAAAGATCATAATCTGTGGGAAGTAACAAGGACCAGGACAGAGTTGTGTCACTTACTTTATGCAAATAAGGTGTTTGTAGTTCAAATGAGGTGAAGCAAATGCAGAAAGTCTGGGAAAGCCTGTTTATGAACAGCAGTATTTACCTACCTGTCCACTTATCCCCAAGCTATGCTAGAGACCAATATACGTTTCTTGGCTGGTTTATATCTTTATATTTTGACATTTGTACAAGAATAAAATAAAAGCAGTTAGCTAGAGTGCTGTACTTATGTAGCTTGTTCTCTTTTTACTTTCTTTTTTGAAACTTCAGGGTATTTCATGTGCCATTATCATGATGACCTCTCGAGTCACAGGTTTCTAGTCTTCTTAATACTTGATTAAAGAATATAAATTGACAGCTTTGTGGCTGCTGTAGTGATGGTTTGAAAATAAGAAATGCAGTCTTTTTTTAACCAGGAATGAGTAAAAAGCAAATCAAATTTCTGATCATGTGTAAGTAATCTAAAACTGGCAGCAATTCGGGCAAGGACTTCCCAAACAGTTAAGGGTGGATTACAGCCATTTGGCATGTTTTCCTTGGTTATGCAGTGTCATGTAATACAGTAGCTGGATGACTTTACCATGTTTTGGGGGACTATGTGTGTACTTGAAAGCTTTCTTGTAGTGACTTCAGTCTTTTTAGCCTCTCAGGAAATAGTTCTATTTTTGAGTACTCCAGTTGAAATGGTCTCTGTGAAAAGCATTAAGGATTACTAAAGCAAAAGGCACTCTGGGTTACAGATTTGTGTTCCTTAGTTTCTACAAGGCTGGTGGGGCATTTTTGGACGTTTTCTGATTTATTTGGGGAAATGAGTGTTCCACAGGTTGAGGGTGAAATTAGTGTATTCATGTTGTTATATGGAACTTCTACCTTTATATTGACAACTGAGGCTCAGAGGATTCCCATACAGCTAAAAGTAAGACATAAGTATCCCCATCAGGTGATTTATAATGTAATAATAATGATAACATAACTCTGACTGCTCTCTCGAGTATGCCCATCTCCATACAGGAGACACACTACACTCTGCCTTCCATGGGAGAGTGCTCAGTGAAAGCACAGCAACACTGACCGTCCTGATTTTGAACACACTCAAATATTGTGGGCTCTCGACTCTCAACCACACCCTTGCAGTTTGGCTTCTTCGGCCTTTCAGAGCTTTTGATGATCTCATTTTATAAACAGACTTGTTAACACCTCTGAATCACAACAGTCTGAGAACCCGTTGATGTGGAAAGGTTGCTCCATACAAGCTTTTAATCTCCATGATGTGCTTTAATGTAGTTTTGTCTATTCAATGGCTGTCGGTGTCCCCATGTGTAGTGAGTTGTGATTTCTGCACAGCGGAATTTTCATTACATAAAGCTTAAAGAACAATACTTATGCAAACAAATGTTCCTCATAGTCATGGCAAATCTGCCACTCATTTCAAAGTGAGTCTGCTTGCAAAACAGCCTAGGAGTAATTAAGGAAATAGTTTTAAAAATACCTGTCCTGACAGTTCATAGTACTTTTGTAAACTTTCACCAGAACATGAGCATTTGAGAAAGCTTGAGTTGGGCATGAGTAGAACGTTTAACCTGGATGTATGATTCTGTGATGGATGCATGAAAATGCATGTTAACCCAGTTTCCTAAAACTAAGAAATAAAACTTAAAATAACAGATCCTAATATAAGAAGAAGGTTTTCCTTTATCTTACTAAAACTAATTTATTTTGGAGTAGATTCACTGCAACACTGAATAGTTTTACTAAATTGATCCTTTTTGCTCTGCTGTAAGAAAATCTCTATGGTGAGTTGCTCAAAGAGTTGTAGTTATCTCATACATTGAGAATTACTTTCTTCTAGAGAGAAACTAATTGTGCATTTAACCAGTTTCAGGACAGTTCCCGTATTTAGAGAGAACTTTACTTTTGCAGAAGAGGCCTGGAGGGACAGACTGCAAAGGAAAAGTGGAGAGCTTCCTCCGAGTTGTTTTGTTAAGGAGTATTTTTCCCTTACAAGACTCTCTCCTCTCTGTTGGCTCAAGGTCAGCAGTGACTTTCCTGGCTTGCTTGAAGCACAGCAGTAATGAGAACACACTTCTGGAAATGTCTTTGTTGTCTGTTGCCCTTGGAACTAGTCCTTAAAAAGGGTTTTGTCCTTAAAAATGTTGAGGAGCAACATTCGGCCTTAGCTAAATGACTTTTCCTTAGATTCATAGACTGTGGGGTGGGAGAGCTCCCACGTTCCCTCGGCTTTCTGCGGATTCCTGCCTCTGTCCCATCCCTTGCTGACCTTGGGGAGGCTCCTGGCTGGAGCCAGCACTGCAGTGGCGCTGGCACAGGGAATGGGAGGCAGGGAGATCCCAGTCTGACCTGCACGAGGGTTACAGCTGCTCCTCAGGATCTGCCAACCGAAATTCCACTGGAGTTCTACATCAATTAGGACGTTAGTTCATTGTCTGGAAGATTAGTTAATCCTGTCATTGTTTTAGTGCGGCTTTGCTAATGCAATTAACAGGTATTATCCTTGTGCTTTTAAAGAAATGAACAATGATGGATTTCCATATCATCTTGGTTTATTCAAGCATTGTACCTGAGCTATTCCTTTATGGCAAGATAGTGCTAAATGGAGCTATCTGCAGTTCTACTCGGTTTAAAGAGTGCACCATTTAATTAGAAACAGCTTAAGGGGCCCTAAAAATACATCTGAATTCTAATCAGCTGCTTAACATATTACAGGTACCTGTACCAAGCATTGATTTTTTTCCCCTAATTTCCATGTCCTCAAAGCAACACTACATCAATTTACAAGTTCAGTTGTCAGCAGCATGAATTAATGTTCTCAATCAATCTATCTGCCTCCATAACATAATTTTCTAGAGCCTGCATTTTGCTATCTTGTAGTGAGAAGGAAGTTGATGCCTTATTTGGCTTAGTGATGGTTGAGAATTTTTAATCTATATGTTTTGACTCCCTTTCCACTTCTTGTAGCTTGAATTGGTTTTAAAGGGCACTACAATTAATATTATTCATTTTAGAAACTTGTAAAGAGACTCTCTTTTACTCAGGAATCAAAAAATTTTCTGTTATTTTGTTGGTAAATTCTGTAGATTTGAATTGGGCTTTTCCTTACCTGGAATTTTTGGGAGTGTAATTTTTGGTTCTTATGTGTGTTTTTGTGGGGATTTGTTTGTTTGTGGTTTCATTTTGTGGAGAAATATCAACACTTTCTGTTTAGCAAACAAACTTTTTTGTGTAGTAAAAATCTGTAAATATGTATAGTTGAACTAACATTTTGTATCTAATTGTGTTTAATTTAATTTTATTTATTTTTTCAATTAATTGGATCTATGTTCAGGAAAAAAAACACACAAAAAACCAAAACCAGAAGGTTCTCAAGAGCTCCCTATTCAATTCAGATTCAAGTGTTACTATCTAGCAGTCCAGAGAGAAACACATTCGCATGGAACCACGTCTCAATAGCAAGGTTTCAAACGTTTCAAAAGCAAACAAGCAATTATTTGAACAATAAAACCAACACCTGCTCCTTAAAAGCCAAAAGCAAAGAAAATGCAACGCCCCCTGCGAAAACCCCAAGCCAGACACACGCACTCTGGGGAAGACATGAGTCACTGCCTCGGGAGTTGCTGACGTGAGAGACAGTTCCAAGCTCTCCAGCTGAACAATACAGTCATGCTCCCAGAGTTCCCTCCAGAGAAATGTGCTTTGCAGAGTGCCTCTTTACCGAACAGTGCTTTTTGTTGGTTTTAGTTTTTCTGTAGCATCCTCCTCCTTTCATCTTGTAGATTTTTGAATACATTTTTGACAGTGTGATGTATTTAAAAAAAAAAAAAAAGAAAAAGCCTTATGCATCCTGTGTGTGGGGCTCTTTTTTTTTTTCTTTTAAAAACCTAAGGAAATTGTAAAGGATCTTGTCAAAGTTGAGTTCTTTGTGTTGATCTAAAGAGCTTGAGTTAAAAGCTTTTTGAAGTGTGTGGCAACTGCAGCAGCAATTTATATGGATGGTAGATCAGCTATATAATAAATAACCAGGTGCATATATATAACTTGTGAAAGCCTGCTATCTTGTCTATTAAATAACTTTTTCTTTTAATTAAAAAAGCCTCTAATTAACCATGTGGTAATGCTGAGGTATGATTAAGGGAAGTTTCATTTGAACTAGAGTTCATTTATTTTCCAATGTGAACACAGTTTGACAACATACAATTTAACTCCATCTCTGAACCGAGCTTTTGCATGGCAGTAATATTATTACAGCTTAATGATAGAGCTGCTGACTTACAGTTCAACTACCATGCAATTACAGAGCTTCCTGAGTAGCTGCTTCTCCTCCCTGCTCCACTGGTAGACCCTCCTGTGGATGATGCCCCAGACATGGCTGACACTCTGTGGTCATGGTTCCCTTCAGCATCGCACAGCAAAACATTTTGGGGAAGAGAGGTCTGTGTTCCTCAGTGATTTCTGGAGAGAAGGATTGAATACCTCACCCCTACTCTATAGTATCAGGTTTTAACAGGGAATGATGGAGTGCTAACACTGACAGGCAGCAGTGAAATCTCCCTCCACGCCCTCCAACATCAACTCCCCCGACTGTGTCCTCAAGGTTTGCTTTGTTTTCTTTCTGCATAGAAGAAAAGGAGCTTTCTCTAAAAATTGAAACCAGTTTAAATGCATGCACTTCAGCATTGTGAAACCTTACTACAATGCAATTATTATTTTTAGATGCAAACCTGTTGATCTTCCAAAGGAAAGGAGCTCCTGGCATATCCAGTTTCATGTCCTGGCTGCACTTCCTGATGTCACCAGCTGAGGTATGTGACAGCACTCCTTCCCAACAAGCAGTTCTGTAAAAATCTTTGGATCACGGCATCGAGGAAGAAATTAATTAGAAGTTAATAGCTTGTAGGTAGGAATGCTGTGTTGCAGGCTATGTTTTGATCCAAGTAACTGGAGGGAGGAAGAAAATTAAGAGTTTACAAAGTCCTTGTTTAACTTCCAGCAGAGAAAAATGTTAATTTTTCTACTCTCATTCTCCACAGTTTCCTTAAATGTCCTTTCCTCTCAGTGGATTCAAGGAAACTCAGGCTGTGAATTGCCTTGTAGGATGCTGTTTGTAGCGTATTGGAGTTTGTCTCAAGCTAATTGAAGGCTGAAATTTGGGAATCAGACTCACCTTAGAAACAAAATAGACAGTAGCATTAACTCAGAAGAAAAGTAGGTTGATATAATGAGAATTTTGCCTGGCTCTTAGCTACATCGATATAAGCAGGACCATTTGATTGATGACTTGATGTGTAACTCCAAAGGTGAAAAAAAACAAAGCAGATGTCTGACTGCATGCACACTTAATTTTCATTTTTGAGGTTTAGAGCTCTGTTGTGATAAAGAAAAGAAATCCTGGTTTTCAAGGTTTAGATAACTGCAGATAACAAAGGTGACTCTATACTAGTCTTGAATAGTTTTCCCTTCTTTCTTTAAATGAGTTAGCATAGTCATGTTTGATTTCTCTTTTAAAGCTGCATTGTGTCTTCTCTGTGCTGATACAGTAGTGACACATTTGTAAATTTGCTCATCTTGATCTCATTCAAAATCCATTTGCTTCCTGAATAATAGTTCTCCTTACTTTATTCCTCATCCTAATCCTTCCACAACCTGCTGGAGGTGTGTCATGGCTTAACCCCAGCTGCTGCAGGAGCCCCAGGCAGCCTCTCACTCACTGCCACCAGTCAGAAGAGTAAAAGTGACAAAATTCGTGGGCTGAGATAAAGACAGTTTAACAGGTAAAGCAAAAGCCACACATGCAAGTTGAGCAGAATAAGGAATTCATTCACCACTTTCCACAGGCAAGTGTTCAGCCATCCCCAAGGACAGCAGGGCTGCTTGGGATGACAACCCCATCACTCTGAATGTTCCTTCCTTCCTTCTTCCCTCCAGTTGTTTTGGGGTCTCTGTCTTGGATGTGTCCCCTCCCAATCCTTGAGGACAACTCACTGGTGGGAGCACAAGTCCTGACTCTGTGTAATTACTGCTCAGTAATCTCTGCATTCTCAACACTGTTCCCATTACAAATCCAAACCATAGCCCCATATCAACTACTGTGAAGAAAATTAACTCTATCCCAGCCAAAACCAGCAGAACTTGTTGGAGCAGCTGTTACTACAACACCACCTTTCCCCCCCATCTGGCAGGCAGATGGGTGAATCCACAAAGAGCCACTATTTGTTCATGGATCAATTTTCACAGTCTAAAGTGAACAACTGACAACCTTCCCAAAGATGTTGAACATGTGCATGCCTGGGCAATGTTCCACAAGACAAGAAGAGTCTTTCAAGACTTTAAAATATTCCTCTCTTTCTCTTAGAATAGGAAAAAAGACAGACCACAGTAATTCTTTTTAAATTAGGAGGTTGTTTTGTGCACCCACTTATGCAAGTGCCTCTGCATTTTTTTAATTTAATTCTATTTTTTGATAGAGAAAATATTACAAAAGGAAAAAAGGAAGGACTTTCTCTTCTCTCCTAGACAGCAGCAACTGCAGTATTTTTTTTTTTGCAAATTCAGCAAGAATTTCCTATATCAGAAGACTAATATGCTTGTTTGTATTGACCTCTGATCTCTTTGATTTTCCAGTTTTCCTGCTGGCATTTCTGCTCTTTTAAATATCCTGGTTTTGTTGCCTGTTGAGTCACTATATCCTTGCTGTTTAAATATAATGTAAAATTTTTTTTTTTTTTTTTAGTTTTAGGAACATATAATTTGGGCTAGAAGTACCCTTAGTCTTTCAGAGTTTAGGTAGCAGTGGGGTGTATGCCATAGTATATCTGGCATCATGTAAACTACATATAAATCGCCATAAGAAAATGCTCTATTGGAGGGCAACTTGTTACTTTATGAACCGAACCCTATTTTTAAATCAATCATAAGAGATTGAAATATAAGTGACGGTTTTCAGGTGTATGTTTTGAGTGAATTAAATAATGAGATTATTTTCTTTCTCTCCTCAGACCTTGAGTTTCTCTTCCAAAAGACGGTCAGTGGGCTTTGTTCCCCTTGACAAACAATAAGCCAGACAAGGATCAGGGCTGCAGTCTGGGTTGTTTTCCTACACAGAGATGGTATCTCTCCAGTGAGCCCTGGGCACTGTCCCGGGTAGGGCAGGCAGTACTTCACAGAGGGCATCAACAGAGAGCCCACATATCCTGTAAGTTGCTGGAAAGTGGCCATGTAGGGCCAGGCTTCCACTTCCCAGCTCAGGATGTTACAGGGGCTGTAACAGGTTTTAAGGGAGGAGTTTAAGGAGCTGCTCTCCTGGCCCAGGCGCTTTGTGTGCTTTTCACCTTTGTTCACCATCTGTCCTCGCTGGAGCTGACGTCTGCCATCTGAGGGCTGCCTCCCTGATGCTTAATTCTCTGATTAGATGCTTGTGGCACCCTCAAAAAAGCAAAAAACCCTCAGCAAGCCAAAGACAATCGGGTGTCTTTGTGAGGCACACACTTCCCTATCCCCATGGTGCTTTTGTGCACACTCCCTTCCCAACAGCCTTTTGTGTGTTCAGACCCCAGATGGTTGCCTGCAGTCTCAGCCTTTAGCAGAGGAATCATATTCAAATTGTCTGATGGATAATAAACTGCACTGACTTTGGGTTTGAGTGAATGGATGTTTTCAAGTTGAAGAAACAAAAGATCTCCTGGGGAAAATTGCTGGAGATATGTATCGTTGTAAATCTTGAAGGGTGTATGGGGGGATGGGGGAGTAAAGCTGAATAAATGAGACCTACTTCCTGGGTTTTCTGAAGAAACAAGCACTGCACAAGTTGAAGATCAAACCCCAGAAAATACCATAGAATTAGTATAATATTTTTAAATCCTGTTTTCTAGATTATTGCAGCTAAGCAACTCAAACAGACATTTTTGTATGTTCTGAATTCACCTGGGCCACATTTGATACCTGGAATGCTTAGCAGTTTAATTTTACTGAAACAAAATGTTTTCAAGAAGACTCTACAGTGGCTAGAATATTCTCAGAAATTTCCAATGGCAATAAATGAAAACCTTTGAGGCTCTTTCCTCCTCTCTGCCCTTCAAATCAGGGAACAGAAAAATGTGACTCATCCTGAGAGTTTCAGATGGAGTTTTCTGCAGTTTCAGATGTTGGTAGTCGGTCTGAACAAAAAGAGTCCACACTGACTATTAGTCAGATTTATGTTATCTTTGTGTAACTATTCCAGGGTTGAAAAACAAAGCTGGGGGATTTTTTGTTTAGTTGGATTATTTTTTCATTGGTTTTAACATAATGAAAAATGTGTCAATGTACATTTTTTTTAGCTCTCTGAGGCATGTTGCTAGGACATGCTTTTCTAACATCTAAACAGGTTTTTTATCTTTTTAGAAGTAGTAATTTTCACCAGACATTTTTAATGAATAAGGTAAGATTATGAAGTAGTAAAACTCTTAGCTATCTAATATTTCCAGAATATTTTATACATATATATCTATATGAAAACCCATAAATGAAGGTGAATGTCTGGAAAGTGCTGAGTAACAGCAGTGGTGTATTTTTATAGGGAGGAGGTGAATAAATCTGTCTTTAATACAGTTGTACAACTTTTGAGAAATGTTGGATTTTTCTTCCAGAAGCAAAGCAAAATGCAGGATAAAATCTGATTTTCAAAGAGAGGGATGTTTTTTTGGACCTATCTCTTCCTTTGTCTGGTAAGTCATATTTTGAAATCTCATGGAAGTCATCCACCAAGCAGTTTAGGAAAGCAGTTTGGAAACAAAAGCAATCTGTTTCAATTAAAAAAAAATTGGGTGCTATGTATGAGAATTTCTGGGTGCTATGTATTATTATTACTTACATTTCCAGAAATACATTGTGCGGAAGCCTGGCTGACAGACCTACACACATCAGCTCATGATAGGATTTGAAAGAACAGCTAATGTGCTATGGTTTTGCACACTCAAACTGCCTGGGATGCAAAGTATGCATCTCTGCTTTCCATGAGTAATTATTTTGGGATGTTGTATTCACAATAACAGAAAAAGGTATGTGAGAAAGATAATTGCTGTCACTTCTTGCTAAGTATGAAGTCAAAATATTTCCCATGGGAGGCCCTAAAGATCTATTCTCTCACTGGCCCAGTGAACAAGTGCCAATATTATCAAAAGCATCAATAACATCTAATCTGAGTTTCCTTCACAGGTGTCATAGCTGAGGGAACACACTGAATAATCCAAGTAGGTTGGATCGCTCATGATTTAGTCTAAACCAAGATGAGGTGGTATTGAGACAGCAAAGAGACTTAAGTGAGCTAATGAGGATCTCTGCACTCCAGACTCATCGTGTCACCATCCTGTGGAAAAACAAACACATTATACCCAGTGTCAGCAGGCCTTGGTATGGACTTGATTTGAGGTGCTCTTGTCACAGCCATTGTCCCATCCACCTCTTTGGTATTTGATTTCTCTCCTGAAACGCTCCTTTCTATAGTTGCATGTGATTGCTGCAATGTGCTCTGGGCAGTGTGATGTAGCAATACCACTTGAAAATTAAAGCCAGATTGTGATCATTACTGAAGTTCAGAGTTGAGACCACAGAGTCTCATGACATGAACTAGCCACTGCTCAGATTCTAACAGGGTTTGTGGCATTGTAATGACTTAAGGGCTCTAATGGAGTTTTAAAGAAAGTTTTAAGAAAATGCCTGTATGTCTTAGACTGCATCAGTCAGTGGAGGTACAGACTCTGTGGGCTTCCCAAACAGGAACTGCCTCCTCAGAGATCATTCTCAGACAGAGGTTTCTGTGTTGGAATTTAACCACTGAAATTTATCCTTTAGATTGTGCAGAACCTGAAATAAGTTAATAGAATGAGTTTTGGATTGTTTCCAGTACGGTAATAATTATTGCCATTGTTTATGAATTGATTCTGTTGCATCCTGAGATGTCTCTGCCTTGTTTACTGCTGGCACAGGCCAAGGAGTCATTGCAGTGCGTAAGAGAAAACCCTTCCCTAAAAACTGTGCGCTGTCTTGTTTCTGCGTTGGTGGAAAATCATAATTGCCTATGTTTAACTAAATTTTGCATGAGGAAAAGATTTGAATACAAACTCTACAGAGCAGTCAACTACTTCAGATAGCCCTTGATACCATGAGTCCTGGTGAAGACAACACATGAGGAAAATGAAAGGGAGCTTGAGCTGCTTTCTTCTTACTTGAGATTTTTGTGTTTGTATAGTCTGAATTTTTTTTCCTTATCTGATACGTTTGGGGAAGAGACTTTACTGTGTTATAGCCCACGAAGTACATACTAAACCTCAGGAATACCTCTGAGCATGTGGGTAGCTCTGCTTTTGGAGAGGTGGACTTTTGACATTTTAAAATAGGCCGCTTTTGCATTGTTAAATATTTCTGAATGTCATCCTTATTTCTCAAATGGGGTATGCAGGATCTTTATCCTCTGTTTAGAATCTGTGAACTAATGAAACATCTATGCAAGTGCTGACTTCCCAGTCTCTGTGGGGTTTTGTCGTAGTGGTTGTTGAGGGATGAACTCCAAGAAGGTAAATTCTAGCTTTAGCTCAATGGCCTAGGGAAGCAGATCTCTGTCTCAGTAGCAATTTGTCAGTTCATTAGGAGATGCACACATCCTAGCTTCCTGCTTAATGGTTTTGAGAGGCTCCAAGGAGCAGTGGTAAAGTAATAAAGACACTGGTATATGGCTGGGTCAGAATGAAAATACCCATAGAAAGAAGCTCTGTCCAGTGCTTTGAATGGCCAGAGCAAGGCATATGCTTCTGTGTTTCTGTGGGTACCTTCATACAAATGCCCAGCATTCATGGAAGCAGAGCTTTAGAACTGGAACTCTTAAGGTGTAAACATATTGTGTGGGAGTTTTGTGGACTTTAGATAACTATAGCTAAGGTCACATCTTCTCATGTGGATATCTAAAATATCCAAATATCTAAACCAAAGATTTTCATCATAATTATCAACTTTGGCTCCTCTGTAGGAATGATGACCGTAGTATTGCTGTACCTAAGAGGGCTGTTAGAAATAAAATGGGTTGTTTAAGCATTATAAACTGAAAATACAACACAATGAAGCATAGTTCTTTAAAATCCATAAATCTCAGTTGTGTATTTGTGCTGTCTTATGGACTTCAATGTGGGCTTTGTCCACACTGTCCGTTCAGCTGATAACCTCTTCTTTGTGGCCTTGCTCAAATCCCCTCTACCTTTACCTGGAGCTTGCACAGAACTCTAGCCTGCATCCAAACAGAAGTCCAGGGGTGTAGATATACAGGATATAGAAGCTTTTGTTGTGAGCTCCTTCTGCCTGTGCTGGGAGACAGCTGTGCCCAGAAAGCCAGGGTCTGTCAGCAGAGCAGCTCAGCCTGGTACTGAAAACCAAAGCAGATGGTGCCACCCCAAGTACAGCATTGCGCAGAAACCGAGTAGGTAAAATAATAGGGAATTGTCGCATTATTTAGATCGATCCCAGGATCAGGGCTCTGCCCTTTTGTGTGTGTGTGTGTAGGAAATGTTTCCTAACTGGTTTTTAGGTGGAGTTGAGGGTGGATGAAGGTTCACCATGCAGTAAGTGTGCAACTTACGTTGAAGGTGGGTGTGTAGAACAAATATACAATTTTTGTCCTGTTTGCTATCAGATGCCAAGATACAACTTCAAATGACGATTCTCATGTGTGACACAAGTAGTAAGCAGATTATCACCTTCTTTCTCTTGTTCTAAATCAACTTTCTTTTTCCTCATCTTTTTTTGTCTCAACTGCACTTACTGTTTCATAAGCAGTAGTGAATAGCTTTTACTCTCAAATGTCTGCTCAACAATCCCCAAGTGATTGGAAAGGCAGAAGACTTCTCAACTGCCCCTCACCAGCTATCCATGGTGTTTCTCAGACAAGTATAATGTGTATTATTTTTAAGATTTCCTTTCTGACTGTGATTTTTATTTTGTGAGGTAACTCTAAACCAGTGGAAGACTTTGGGGAATCTGAGTAATGCACAATGCTTTTGATACAGCCTGGGTTCTGCCATTTGTGATATGCAGTTCCAGGAACTGAACCAAATGGGTCATTTTGTTGATTTTGTTTTACAGTCTTTATCTTGAAAGGTTTGTGATGCACAAATATGTGTCTCTTTCTCCCCTCCCCAGATGTGTGAGATCAGCTCAAAATGACCAGCTGTATCTGTACCATGCTCAAAGTCTGTTCTAAAATTGTTAATATTTTAAAATGTGATTGTTTCCTATTCTTCACCGTTCTCATCTATATACAAATAGCATGTTGTAGCCCTCATTAATCAAAATGACACTTTCTACACCCTCAAGTGTTTTCACATTTGCACATGAAGTGTGTTCCCAAAAGTCTGTGCTGGCTGATTGATCTCTGCATTGTACACTTTTCAGACCTATGTGTGCAAAGCTGGCTGAAAAGACACAAAGGTTGACTTCTAATGTGATTTCTTTAATCTTCTTTTGCAGAATTAGTATTACAAACTATGTAGAAAGTCTTTCCAAGTTCGCTTTTTGCACAAAGCTTGGCACAGGCACGAAGGACCGTATCCCATCTTACGCTGGGAAACACGCTTCTTGCTGCCAAAAAAGAGTGTTAGGAGACACTGCTGTTTGGGAAAGTGTGTATGAGAAATAAGGCTGTTAAAAACTGAGGAAAAGAAAGCAAAACATCCTCCAACGCACAGACTTGCCCCACTGACTGTTCAGATATTGCTCTTTCTAGGGCTCCCCTCCCCAGGGAGTGCCATGGAACAGATATTAGCTGGAGGAGGATTTAAATTCAGTAACTTGTTTGCTGGTAAGAGCACAGATGACTACTCATGTCAAGACTTCCATGTATGTATATATAAACCAGACAAAGACTGCCTAAGGGAATGGGAAGCAGTTGAAAGCCTTTTCTAAGCTTAAAGAACTGTGGAGCATATAGAAAACTCCCATTCATCCTTTGTTTTCTATCCACTGTACATCCCCAAGGCTGTGGGAATGGGGGTGTACGCGGGGCCTGGACAGGAATTGGAGTTTAGTACTCTTCTCTAAAATATTTCACAGGGGTTCAGGCATGTCTGACCCCTGGGGGCACCTCCAGGTCTTCACAGAAGGGGTAATGCCATTATCTGACACCTTCTGCCTACATGGCATGTGTGAAACACACAGCCAGTTTTACTGCAGCTCGTACTTGACTGAAGACTCTCAAAGAATTTGCAGAATTTCCTTTCCATTTTTCATGTCCTAAGCATGGGTATTTCTCTTGTCTAACTCAATTGTTTGCTAAAAGCCTGTCTGAAGATTTTAGTAAAAGAAATAAGTATCACCACGAAAGTGCATGGTGAAAAAATTTTGCCCTCTCCATCACAGAAATATAAAGCATAGGTAGAATACCAGAATTTGAGGAAAAGTATTTACTAATGTAAGTTCTCAACATCTGCAAGTTTTTATTGTCTTGTCCTGGAAGAGACAGTTATTTTACATCACCAATATGGACTGGTCTAAGTGTCTTTAAGAGTGGATAATCTAGTTTTTGGAGTGGGAATTGCATAGCATGAAGAGAAGCAGCATCTTGACGTTTCTTGTCTTGAGTGTGGACTCAAGTGCTTTATGCATGAGAGGGGAAAAAAACACTGTATGAACCTATGTTGGTGTTCCTGGAGGGAAAGGGAGATCTTGGTTTAGGGTCAGACCTTATTAGGGGTTAGAAAACACTAAATTTCAGGTTGTTGTTTACCAATATTAATGAGTAGTGACGGAAGCGTTTGTCTTTTGACTGTTTTGTAAGCCGCACCGGTTTGACAGGACGTGCCTTGCCTGTAGCCTTACAGGAGACTCGAAGCTCACCTACAAGTGTCGCGTTGGTTTGGGCATCCAAAAGTGTACTCCAGAGTTTCACCTGCATGTACACGGCTTACAGAGACCAAATAGCGCAAACCTCCCCTCTCCCTCCGAAAGCCTCCAAGAACATATGCGCTTCATTTTCATAGCAGTGCCCGATGCGCGATCCCTGCCCGGCTCGGGCTCGGCTCTCCCTCGCAGACCATGAGACGCCAGCACGACTCGCTAGCAGGACGTTGGGCATGTCATTTCCCTGTTGCTCCCCCTTCAGAGCGGCACGCTGGAAGCAGCTGCTGTGCTTTCCCGGAGGTGCGAAGCCGCCGCTCGGTCCGCCCCGCGCCTGCTCCCTCGCTCCCGCAGGGCGGCGGCGGGAGGCGATGGTGCGGGAATCAGGCGATGGTGCGGACAGTGATGGTGCGGGCACCAGGCGCTGAGGCGGACCTAAGAAAGTTTGTCGGTGCCCGAGGGCGAGTTTCACGCGTGAGCGGCGGGGGCCGTCGGGGCGGCCGGTCCCGGCCTCTCTGCGGGGAGCGGGCGGGCACTGCCGGGCTGCGTTCGGCGGGTGCCGGAGCCGCGCCGCGTCCGCAGGGGCCGGGCCGGGCCGGGGGGGAAGGGGCGTCGCCATCTGCTGTTAATTCCCCGGTCATTGGATTAGTAACCCGCGGTGATGAGATCAGCGGGATCGGCTTTCGCGAGGGGGCTCGGCGCTCGCCGCGCTGCCCAGCTGCGCTGGCTCTCGCATGCGGCGGCGGCGGGCGGCCCAGGGGGAGGCAGCGCGCANGCGCCCGCGGGAAGGCGGCGGCCGGATCAGCCTCTCCGGGCGCGGGGCACACGCGCTCCGCCGGGCGCGGCGGCGGCGGCGGCTCCCGAGTTTGTTTCCTTGGGATCCGCGTCTCTTCCCCGGGATTCCCTTCCCTGCCGGCGTAGCGGATCGGTGGCGGTGCTGTGCTAGGGGTTTATGGTAAGTTTGCCGTGGGTGAATTCTTCAGTTCGTGAGAATACTGTGTTTTGTTGCACAGTGTATAGAGACGCGGTTGTTTTGGTGTTTTTTTTTTTCTTTTAATAGTGCTGGTTTTCAAGCTGCTGTTTAAAGAAATACACTTGTGAACTGTTTTCGAGTTTATAATGAAATGGTTTACAATAGAAAATACTTTCCCGAGCTGTATAAGAGAATTACTTAAAGATGTTGGATAACTGTAGAGATTTACGTTTCTTATAAGCAGAATTTATCTGACTTTGCGCTGGCGAAAGCAAAACCTCTTGCCTAATGATTACCACAAGCTAATGTTTTACAGTCGTTACTTGGTGCTTTTTCAGGCAGTAAAAACCAGACCTCAGTTCAACTGTTTAGATGGATCTGAAATACTAAACTGTCTCCTCCGTAAGAGTAAGAGGCAAGCTGAACCTTTGTCAAGACAAGCCTGAATTTGTATGCGAGACTTGTGTTTCAACAAAGGAAGGTATTGACTGAATTTGCCGTCACGTTACTTGTGCGAACTCGGAGCCAGGCAGTGGGGTTTGCTGTCGCTGGTACGAAACTGTTCCTGCAGAAGGGCAGGGGAGCTGAACGCTGCCCTCGCAGCCCCCATTCATTCCTGGAGAGGCTTCGGCGTTGATGTGGCAGCGTTCGTGCTGGCAGCGAATCATTTTTATTTCTTTGTGCCCAGGACTTAAGAGTGTAGACTGCTACAGGGAGGGAAGTGTCCTATATAGAGAGATGGCCAGCTACCACTTCAGCTGCTGATTTGATGCAGGCTACAGCCCTTCGGTGTTTAAGTCATACCTGATCTTTTCACAGTGCTCTGTTTGCCTTCCGGTGACAGAAGCAATCCATGATAAGGTATCTGCATGTTGCAAAAGAGCTTATCAGGAGAAAAAACAGCCCAAAGAGTTACTATTGATGCTTGTGGCTGAAACTGGCCTGACTTGTACAGCATATCTTGAAGGATGCTACATTTTTAATGTTGTTTCTGTAACTAAAGGAGCCCGTCAGGGATGTGAATATCAAATTGCTCTTGGATTATTTGGTGCTGCTGACAGAGAAACGCCAGATACCGTATGTTCTCTTAACAACAAGCGGAAGTTTTATAACTGGCCTTAGTCATGTAAGTCTGGTTTCCTTGGTAGCTAATGTGCCTCAGTGTCTTGCTGGTGACTCTGGATGTCCTTGGATGACCGTCCTGTGCCTCAGTGTCCCTGCCAGGGCTGAAGGGAGGCCTCTGTACTTCTCTGCATGACAAAGATGATCAAACTTCACAGCTCCGTGCTTTGCTGGGGCCCTCCTGTGGGTGTTGCTCTGGAAGGACAGACTGGTGCTGGTAGGCTCGGAGAGCCCTGCGTTCACACCCATACCATCCTGCCAGAGTGTTTGTCTTTGCAAATGTCACTGCAGCCAGATTTGAAACACTGGGCTTCCTGCTCAACAGGCTCTGGGGCTCGGGAATAATGAAGCAGTGCCACCTTTTTGCCAGGAGCTTTTCAGAGTTGTGAGAGGTTTTGTTTTGTTTGTTGGTTTGTTTTTTTTTTTAATAGAAGCATGAATCCTCCCAGGAGAATTACTAATTGGATATTTTGTTTCTTGAAACAACCAGAACTTTTAATTTTTTGTTTGACCACATTACAGCCATCTTTGACTCATGTTTGTGCAGCATAGGAATTTCTGAATGATGGGCCATCTCTCCTGTGACTCCACAAGCAGCAGCTCATTAACTTGTCAGGCTTCATTGTTGCTGTGTAAACTTCTGTAATGGATTTTCCATGTACCAAGAAAAATTCAAGGAAGCTATTCTTGTCTCGTTTTCCTTCACAATCACTGTTTGCCTGTGATCTGTGTGTAGGACACTGACTTCTTCTTGTGGGAAGGAAGATAATTTTCTCAGTGGCACTTGATACCATATTACAGGACTCCCATTTGATGGTTACTTTGAGTTGGCTTCTTTTAATTGAGACATCTGGAGAGTTTTCCTTTGAGGAGCTGTTTTCCCTGCACATTCGAGACATGATGACAGCACTCAAAGAAGAAGGCATGGTGTGGTTTTCTGAGATGTTGATTGTTAAAAACACTTGGCCAAACTGAAGAGCAACATCATGCTAGATACTCAATTGTCCCATCCCCATAATTCTTCATGGCTAAGAAGAGGAGGGTAGAAAGAGGGACGCCTTTACCAGATTCAAGTTCTGTAAGCTATGCTGTGTTTTAGCTGTCTGCTCTCTTTAGGCTGCTTGGCTGCTCACTACTGCTACACTGACACCTTCTGCTCAATTCCTTTTGTGCTGGGGCAACATCAGTGCACATCTGACGTTCTTAGAGTGGTAAATCCAAAGCTGAATAATGGTAATGCAGAGTGACCTTGACACTCACATCTGTTTATCAGTTAGGGAGGATAAACGCACTCGTCTTCATAGAATATCCTTATAAAGGAAATCTAGATGTATTTTCTTCTTAGCAGGTTTCTCAGGATGGACATAAGTGTTGCTGGACTTCATACATCCTGAAGAGACTGATGGTAGAGAGGAATGGATGTGGTACTGCAGGGGTGCCTGCGTTCCTGATACCACCCAGGAAGCAAACCTGGGCTTGTGGCTCCGGTGATGAAGGGTTCCATGCTGGCAGACCTCTGTTTAGATGGATGCAGCTAACTTAGTGTAGTCTCCCTGAGCTCTGTCAAGGCACTATGCAACTGGAGGCTAATGGAGATACATACATGTTGCCTCGGGAATTTAAAGTATTTATTAAACCAGCATAGATCATTTTCTGTGATGAAGGCATTGCTTAAACCTGCCCATTGAACAGTTAAGCAAGTTTTTGAAGTCAAAACTCTATGTAAAGTTGCTATGTGTAGATAAATATTTGCTAATAATTTTGGAAGTTAGTGTTGTTGGACTTAATGTTTGAAAATAAACATATGCTGTGGGTTGAAACTTGCCAGACCAGATAGCTACCTCGCCCACATGTGTTTTTCAGGGGGTTGTGTACTTGCTGGTGAATCTTGTCGCTCCCTGCAGCACACACAGCCTTCAGGGCTGGCTTTAAGCTGGCGTTGTAACATGTAACTTAGGCATCCCAGAGCTCTGTTAGCTGACATGCAGTTTTGCTGTAGGATAAGATGTTAATGCATCACATGCTTTTTGGAAGAGCAGTTCATGTCTTCAGACTTCTTTAACTTCAGTCAACTTATGCTCAGAGTGGTTATGGGGATTAGTTGGTGAATTTTGCATATTTGCTTTGGAAAGGTACATGTGCATCACTGACACTGATGCTAAACTGCAAATACACTAGAGTGCTACTCCAAAAGGGCTGAGTGCACAGTTTACTGATAACTTTCTCAAAGAACAACAGTTTGTTATTTTGTTACAGTGTCCAAGCTACTGTTTCTTGAAGACAGCAGTGCAGTGCTTGACTTGTGTTCCCTCAAGGGTTAAAGTATTTGAAATCGTGGGTGCTGTCTGAATCCAGTTTTCAGGTGATGTCTGGAATGATGTCAGGAAATTCCTCTCCTTTGCCTCAGCTGCTTGTGCAGCTCCGCAGCCCACAGTCTTTTAGATTGGATGGTGATAAAATTAGGTTTGGATTGTTGTTTTTTTTTAATGTTTGGAAAGCTGACAGTATAATCAGTGTCATTCATAACCTATAAAGGGAAAATCCTTGCCCTAAAGAGATTTAATTTTAAAGCAAAGCTTAAAGAAAACAGTGTGCCCCAGTAACCTTGGTGGCAGTGTGGAAAAATGCATCAAATAGGAGTGCAAGAAAAATGTAGCTTATGTTTTGGGAGCAGTGCTGGTCAAGAGAGATCAGTGCTCACAGCATGCCATGACTTTGGGCTAAGAGCTGCAGTTGCAATTTGACTGGCAATAATTGATTAAAACTTGATGGCTCTATTTTGGCTACCTCTGCTCTATTGAGGGGGTCTGCCCATCAGAAGTGCTGGGTAGGACTCACTACTTTCCTTCCTGTGGCTCCTTTTCTGCCAAAAATGGAGTAGTGTCAGGTACAAACATTTTGAAATGTACATATGTGTATATTTATTTTTTGGGGGGGAGTGGGGGTGTCTTTTTTAAGTGGATGTCACCTTTACTTCAGAGTGTGCAGGACCTAATTTATGTAGCAATTGAAATGCAGAATTTTAACATGATTTGCTGTGGTTTGGCCATAACAATGAAGGACATGAGGACTGTTTCCCTCCTTAGTAAGAGGTGAAGTGCCTGGCCTAAAACATGGGTGCTCTGTGACCTAAATCTGTTCATACTTTAACTTAGACCAATGCAGAGCAGCATTGTGTATAATTTTTTGCTTCTCCATGCTTATTTTGTGTATCTTTGGATTGAAGATCATGGGGTAATCCTGCTCATGGCTGGTGTCAGATGACAGGTTTTATTGTGTTGCACTGCAGAGTGCGGGTGACTTAGCAACTTTATCTTTGAGGATTTGTCAGAGGCTGAAGTGACAAGTAAGCTTTGGTGTGCAGCAAGAAGCTCAGCAATGTATGAAATCCATCTTGGAGCTGACTGCAAGCTAATTCTTTCAGAGCCATGCAGCAGCCTCCTTAGTTGAGTTTGCTTTCTTAATTTAAACACCCATTTCCAAAAGCTTATTCTTACACTGTCTTTCTCATTCTAGCCTTTTGCCAAAGCCTGGTGTGCTCTTGTCTGTTGTTGTGCCTTTCTGTGGTAACAGCTCCTAAAGGAGATTTTGCAGAGATTTTGAGAGAGACAAGATTGGGCATATTTGCTCTGTCTTGTCAGGAGAATGAGGATTTCCTTCATGAAGAAACAGGTCCATGCCTTGGGATCTGATCACAGTCCAGAATGCAGCAGCTCATCTCCTGAAACCTCCCCTTGCTGGGATAGGGAGCTGCTGAGGGACCTTCCCATGGAGTGGCAGGACAGCCTGGGATTCATTTTGTCTCCAGGCAGCAGGAGGGGACTGTTGGCTGCTGACTTTGCAGATGTATTTCTTCAGTAGTTTTTCTGCTTGATACCTGAATATGGCCCAGCTCTGTATGAGAGGGAAAGTGAGGCCTGTACCCAGAGGCCATTCAAGCTCCTTCTACACCTGGTAGCAGCAGCAGCAACAACCTCATGTAGCCTTGGTTAAAACAAGGTGTCCCTTGAATGTTTAAAAATCAACCTACTTAGAATTGCTTTTTCAAGGGGGCATTAATCATATGAGAGCACTTGCACAGCTTTAGGCATGGACAAAGGGGGGATTTTTCAAATCTGATGAAAAGTTTAGGTACTCAATTGTCATTTCATTTTAACTGCTTCTCCTCTCTCTTCCTCTAATGAATGCAGAAACAAATTGCCTCTAGTAAAAGGTTACATTTTTTTTCATTGGATATTGGAGGTCATAATTTTAAAAGAAAGTCTTGTTGCATAAAGCTACATTTTACACTGAGAATGCGCTGTCCAAAGAAATTACTGAGTGGGGGTTGTAGGCATAGTCATGATCTATGTATTGGGTTTTTTGTTTTTTCTTTAAGAATATTATAACAAATAATTTTGTAAGGGAAGGATGAAAATAGCTTGAAAGAGAGTTGGCCATCGTTGTCTTTGAAAACTGAACTAATTCTTCAAAATCTTGAGCTTATTTCCTAATTTAGTTGTTTAATTTTGTGTGGCTTCTTTTATGAAATAATAAATGCACAATGTTGTCAACAAGGACTGTATTACTTCCCAGGTGAGAAAATGCCACGACTGTCAAATCTATTTATAGCCAAGGAAATAGCTGGTTTAAGTGGTGGATAAAGGCAATTTTGAACTTTGAGCTTTAAATATTTTTTAAGTTACTAGCAAAACTATAAAAGGTTTCTTGTTTTGAGAATTACTTTAAGGGTAGTTTGGGAGCCAGTACTGGTACTTGTGAAACTTTTTTTTCCAAGTTAAGTGTTTTAGACTCCATTTCCAGAATAAGCTCTGCTCTGTTCCTCACCAAAGGTTGTCATGTGCTTGGGACAGCAGAATCATTATAGTGTAAGGAAATGAATGGTTGCTTTAAAATAAAGTTTAATTGTTAATTTGTTTATACTTACTTTCTGTGCTTAGTGATGTCATTGCATGTTATTTTCTAGTGTGTCCTGTATTTGACTTCATTTATGTGAATTGTTGGCTCAAGTTACAAAAGATCCAAAAATTCAGTATAGCTGATTTGGGGATTTAAGAGTTAAAATTGCCATCTGGTCCTTATGGCATTGTTTGTGTTATTTTCTGGCTGAGACACTTTAGTTGAGGTTAAAAAAAGCCCATTAAAATTAAATTTAACTAGTCCATTTGTTTGGTTATCTTGAAAGTTTATCCTAATTTGACTTGTAAAAAGATGTAGATGTTTTTCTGATTTGTGTAACATATTTACATGGGGAATTGAGTATCTGTTCCTTGTGGCTTATCACTAATCTACTTGGATTTAAACTGAGGATCTCAGTGTGTGATACAAGCGCATGCTGAACTCTTTCAAAGACTGAGCATATTTTGAGGCTCCAGCCAATTCTCTTGGGCAGGGCTATTGTTTTATCCTTTGCCTAGGAAAGAAGGAACCAGCAGTGAGTGCACCTTTGGGCAGGTGTTAAACCCGAGACTATTGAGAAATTAAATTCTGACCTTTGATGTTTTTATACCATGCTTGAGTGAAGTGTCTGTCAGTGGGAGTGCAGGTGGTTATTTTGGGGGTCTGGCCCCACAAGGAGGTCTAGGTGCATTATGTCATCCTTCCTTCAAAAACTGTGATGCAGCACAAGGCAGTCAAAATGCTGTTTTCTATGTTGTTGGAAACTGTTGTCGGGCATTTCAGAAATGACAGAAGTTGTTTGAACTGAAAATGATGACACATCAGAGTGTATAAAAGACAGGAACATTGCTATCCCGACCTTGTTTTGACTGAGTTGCTGCATATTAGTGTTACATCTGGTTAGTGCCAGCACCTGACTGTCCCTGCACTTCAGTCCTATCAGTCTCCGATGCTGTTAACATCTGGGTGATACCTTCTGTGATAGTCTCACTTCTAATTCAGAGTGTACTGATCATTCGCTAAATATTTATACAGTCCTTTGGGTTTGATGTTGCAAGATAAAAAGGGTGGGTTTTCTATTATCTTTTATATTCAAAGGCAAATAATGTATTGAAGCTTTTGATTATTTAAAATATTGTAACATAACATGAAAAAGTCCCTTTGTACTTCGGTCAGTGCTGATGTAACTGTTTCCAATAGTCTAGAAAACCTTACACACAGTTCATTGATGGCTTGTTTAGACTAAGATGCAGCTTTGTAAGTGCAGTGACCGTCTACCAATGATGCGAGAATGTGCTCCGGAAGGATTTGTTACAACGTGTTTGGCATCTTATCCTTTGAGGTTTAAATAGAACAAGATACATTACACATGCATGAGCATGAGGCCTGGAATTTGTACTCGTTGCTTTTAAGTTTTTAGTGTTCATTTTAATGGCATTTGAAGCCAAGTGTGTGGGTGGAGAGAAGGAAGAGAGGTTCGCATGTGAGATCTCTCTCTTGATAGCCATTCACTAAAGTGTGGACGTAGGAGGAGCAGGGAAAGAGAGGAGCATTCAGCAGTACAAGTTCTTGAAGGTGCACCTGGAGAAAAGGTGATTAATTTGTCAAAAGGCCTAAGCCTAAGTATTTGTCAGGATTTAAAAATGAAACAGGGAGTGAAAATACACTTCTTAGGCAGGGTGCACATGTCAGAAACTGTCAGAGTTGCTGCAAGATCCTTCTCTGATGCTCTAACTCCTATGAGGAGTCAGCACTGAGGTGGTAACTACCTCCCCTCACCTTGTTAAACTGCAGTCAGATGGGAGAAAGTGCATGAGGCTGCTGCCCTGAATTCACGTCTAGGGGTATAGTGGGCTTTCAGTTTACAATTATTTTTTTTTCATCAGAGAACCACCTCCAGCATTGATAACTGGCTCACATTTCCTGCTCTTAGACCCTGTAACAAGAATTAACAGTTTGTTTTTACTCTAATACACCTCTTTCTATCAATGCTGAATAGTAGTGCAAGGGAAGTAAAAAATCCATACATGCTGGGGCGTCAGAGTTTGACTGCTGGAAAAAGACACCAAAGAGAAATTCAAGCTGAAATATATCAACACTCCAGGGATGTGAGAGTGACTGATGAGCTTGCTTTTACTGCTGTACCCCATCCACATCCTGCTAATAGAGGACCTGGGAGCAGGACCTGTTCTGACTGTAGAAGCCAACCCTCTCTCCCTTTACTCTCTTTATTTTTAGACTTTATTTTCCCTGTGGTAAAATAGTTTAGAACTTTGGGGAGCTATGCCCAAAGTTGGGCAGAAAGGTGAATAAGTAGCAACTGCTCCCTGGTGTGCACTCACTTGGGGATGAGCAGAGATTGTTTCACCCTGTAGCAGGAGCTTGGTGTGATCAGCTGGTTTTGCTGTTGGTGTAATGTAATTCCAGTGTGTGGAGTCCTGACATCATGTTTGCTTCTGCAAATAGATGAACATAGTGAATTAATGCAGAGATGTTTTTCTTTTTCTTTTGACTGTTAAAAAAATGGGAAACCCACTGGCTAAACCTGGCATCTAAATTTAGACATCTGAATTAACAATGCAGGAAGCAGCAGCACAGCAGGCAGCTCTGTTCCTCTGGAGCACTGCTGGCTGGCAGTATAGACTCTTTGGACACTTAAGGGATGCAGGCATCTCTTTCCACTTACGAAAAACGTGTGTGGGATACTTCCTCTGGATAATCCTTAGGCAAAGACCAACCTGTCAGTTTAATACAACTTTCATCAGAGTTTCCAATGAAGTGGTCTTCACAAGGGATATTGTGCTTGCAATTTTTTTGGGTCTGAATATTTGTATATTGTGGGTTTTCCTTCCACAGCTGTTCTGTGTTTGATTTCTGTAGTGGTAAGAAATGTGGTATGCTGAAATCAAAGCTGAGCATGATAGTCCATTGTAGAAATACGATTCTAAGGGAAAATCCAAGCTGTTACTTTATTAAAGCAAAGATGTGTGAGTTGTTGGTCTTGCTGGAATTCAGTTCATCCGTTTAGGTCTCATGGTACAAGAAAAAATTTTATTACATGTAATAATTAGCTTTTGAAATAAAGGGGATTATCTTTCATTTTAATCACTCTGCCTTAATAGCGGGCAAGAAAAATCATTGTTTTGTAGGAGTCCTAATTCTGTTCTCAGTGTTTTCTAGAATGACATTTTAATTGAAATTTATATTTATGGGACTGATACTTAAAACCTGTCATCCTTGTGGGTTTTTACCTGTTTGCCCACTGTACATTAATCAGTTGTAGTTTTAAAGAGGGTAAGCTTCTGTCCTGCTTGTCTTGCCAAACAAAAATTCCATAAGCAATTCTTTGTGAAGAGAATTATTACTTCTATGGGCCATTTTTAACATTCAGCTCTAATATTCAGCTATATTTCTCTTGTTAGCACAAGGCATTATATACATGTTCATATCCACTATGTGAACAGCTTGTAAATAAATTACAAAAGTAGGTTTAAATTTCATGCCTATACTTAGGAAAACTAATGGATGGTAATCAGTGTAATGGCTGATGATAGATTGTGCTGTGCCAGCAGGGGAACTGGTGCCCAGAAAAAGTAACACCAGATCAGGAATGGCTGGAGACCGGTTGGTGAATGTGTTCTCCTCCAGATGCTTTTTTAATTCCTTCAATTAACTTGATTAAGCAGCTTAGCTTAAGTAAGCAGAATCTGTGACTTGGAAGTTGTCCCGTGTAGTATTTTCCCACTGCCTTAGGAATTAATTCCTTCAGTGCTGTGTCTGTGTAAAGCAGGCAGCCTTGGTTGCTCCTGTGTCTTGCACAGACATGAGGTGCTGTATGCTTAGTATGAGAGGCACACACAGGGGTGGGTTTTTCCTCTCTGCAATTGGTTCTTGGCAGAAGTCATAAATCACAGTGATTTCTGCACAGTGCAATTGAATGGAGCCTGACTACCTTATTTTTATTGGTATTGAGAGTTCCCCCCCCTGCTTAGATCACTCTGACTCCTTTGTCAGCAGAGCAGAACGTGCCCTCTGTGTTTCCGAGCTGGGCTCTGTAGTGCAGGGTCATCTCTGAATGCCGTCCTCTGGTACCTGGGCTAGGCAGCTGGAGTATCCATGGCAGGGCCTGGCCAAAGCAGTGACTGGGGGGATTTTAGGCCTGGGATTCTTTGCTCAAGAGCACACTGTGCTGTGTTCCAGTTACAGCCCTTTAAGGTGCATTTGCCTGTTGCTCCTGGGTGTCTGTTTTGGCTGCAGCTGTGGCACAGTTCGCCAAGGACCTTCCCTCCAAATACTCACCAGTCAAGTGGCGGCTCTTGTATTCTTCTGACCACTGTTTTAAGGTAGTGGTTCCCAAGCAAGGGACTTCTTTGGAATATAATTAGATTTCCTAATTGTAGCACCAGTGTCCTTACCAGGTAACCTGGTGCATTCTCTTTCCTACCCAAAGGTTTTATCCTCACAGCACATGTCATTAGATAGGGAATAGGAGTAGAGATGTTAAATAGAGAATTAGGTGGTAGCACAGAGTTCTTGTCCATCTGTTTGCTTTCCTCGTCTACTCCCTTTCCACTGAGGATGGTGGTTATATTATGGTATCCTATATTTTTCAGAGCACAGAAAAGTGGCCTCAGATGGCACCAATTTCTGTGTATCTTACAGACCCTGATGGTACTGGGGAACCCACCCATTAGCTCTGACTGCAGCACCGAAAGGATTGACTGATGAGTATTGAGGCAGCCCAGAGCTCTGCAAGGCTCAGCTCTCATGTTTACAGCTGCTGCCTCAACAAACTGTTGATTTCCCAATTGTAGGCCTTTCATTTTGGTTATGGCTTGCAGCTTTTTGTATAAACACAAGTATTTCTGCAGTATCAGAAGTTGCAGTCTCACATAGTTTGTCATTAAATCCATGCAGTATCTTCACAAATTGGGATCTGTGTATGTAAGTGTTTTGGTTTTTTATCCTTAAGAGAATTTCAGAGAGGAGCCTGACACTACATCTACATTTTCTGCTGTTCTTTATTACACTTTGTTAATCAGAAGTGATGATGTGTTTTGATACTTACTCATGATTCTAGATCTGCTACCTAATGAAAGGTAACTGAGTGTGCTTCCATGATCCCTCTTTTCTTGTAGTGCCAGGTGGGGAGGTAAATGTCTTAAAAGGGTTCTAAAAAAATTAATGAAGTTTTAAGCTACATGTGGCTTTCCAGTATTAAAGAAGCTGACAATGTATACAGGGAAAGGAGGAGGGGAAGGGATGAAAAGGAAAGGGAAACTGGAAAGACTGGGTTTGTAACAAAAAGCCCTTTGCCCTAAATTTGAGATGCAGATGATATGTAGGGCAATTGAATGTATTTTTCTTTTTCATTCCTTTTTTCACAGTGGAGGAAGATTTCTGTTCATGGCAGATTCTTAGGGTAGTTAGAAGCATTATTCAACTTCTGGGTTTTAACATTCCACTAAACTTCCATAAGTGTGTAAATTACTTTCTTCAAACTTGTCTCCATTTTTGATCTATTTGCTGTAAACTGTAACAGAGTTCCTGCTAAATATGAAAATGCACAACTGCTTTTGATCCCACGATTGTAGCAGCAATTTCTGTGTCTGCAGAGGGCTTTGGGGAAAAGTGTATGTCATTTTTTCAGTTGAAAGAATGGCTGGAATTTAAACACCCTCAGATTTTTAGTATCTTTAGATACTTTTTTTTCTTAATCTATTGACCAAAAGGTTTATTTTCCTCCTCAGAAGTGGTTATTTGTAATGTTTGTGCAGTATCCTACATGGTTTTACATTCAACAGAGTGGTGTGGTTTGTATGTGACTTCCAAGTCTTTTCCAGTAGAAGATTGGGAGATTTAGATGATGTCTTGAAGATTCTTTGCAACAATATCAAATATGGGGATTTTCTACAAAGATTAATTGGAACACTTATTTCAGTGGCAGTACACCTGAAGATTAATACTAATATATTTCTATTGCCATGAAAATTTGCATCCTGGTGCACTTTTCTTCCAAACAACTTTGAATCTTTCCCCCCCCCTTTTCACACAATTCATTAAAGGGTGAAATGTAGTTAGTAATTAATTGTTACAAATAAAATGGCAGTTAAAAGAAAATTCCCTGTGGAAGACTGCTTAGCAGGGGGGAGCTAGAGTGTAAAGTTATTTTGAGAAATACAGACCTTGCGTTTGAGCTTATAGAGCACAGTCTGTGTTGAGACTCCTGTAGGCAGGCACAAAGCTGATTTATTTTTATCCATACCTCTATTAGGAAATCTAGTGTGGGTTTTTAAAAGTACTTTTCTGTGGTCAAAAATACCTGGAATTGTTGGCACTTGTAATACAAAATTCTTTGAGGATGTACATTGTTGGGTCTGTAGTAGAAGATGTGTAAATGCTACCCAGAGTAGCAACTTCTTTCACCATGGCTTTTCCTAGTTGAAGGCCCTCTCTGACACTGCAAAGTCCGTAATACTTTTTCTCTGTATTTGCTTGAAAAGGCAGCCTTTTCCCTTAATGTGGCTCTAGGACAGTGAAAGATCTAGAAAGAAAATACATTCCAAATAGCCACTAGTGACAGCCAGTGTGACTTCACTAAGGGCAAATTGTACCTGGCAAATTTGGTGGCCTTCTATGATGAAGATTATGGCATTGGTGGATCAGGGAAAAGCAACTGATGTAATCTCCTTGAATTTATGCAAAGCATCTAACACTGTACCACAAAACATCCTTGTCTCTAAACTGGAGAGGTGTAGATTTGCTGAATGGATCATTCAGGGGGTAAGGAATTGGCTGGATGGCTGCCCAGAGAAGCTGTGGATGCTCCATTCCTGGAAGTGTTCAAGGCCAGGTTGGATGGGGTTTGAACAACCTGGTCTAGTGGAAGATGTCCCTACCCATGGCAGGGGGGTTGGGATGAGATCACAGAATCATAGAACAGGCTGATTTGGAAGAGACCAATCAGGATCACTGAGTCCAACTCCTGGCCCTGCACAGAAGCATCCCCAACAGTCACACCATGTGCCTGAGTGTTGTCCAAACACTTCTTGAACTCAGCCTTGATGGCTGTGACCACTTCCCTGGGGATCCTGTTCCAGTGCTAAACTACCCTCTGGGTGAAAAACATTTTCTGGATATCCAGACTAAACCAACCCCAGCTGAGCTTCATGGTGTTTCCTCGGGTCCTGATGATGTTTCAGGTCCCTTCCAACCTAAACCATTTTATGATCCACCACTGCAAGACCTGTTCTGGGTTCTCATCAAAGTGTCCTTTGTGTCTTCAGATTCTTGGCATGGGGACATAACTATCTGTCATTCTTTAACTCTTTAAAGCCCTGTGGCCTTTCCCAGCCTCTGCTGGGTTACCAAGTGTCCTATTTCCTAAATTAATAGCAAACAGAAACGAAAATACTACTCTGTAAAATGGGAAAGCTTTTATGTGCGTAAGGAAAATCAATTTTGTTGCTTAGAGCTCAGGCAGTTTGTTTCTATGATATTACTTTCTCCATCATCCCCATTTGTCTGTGCAATTGTTCTCTACTGACAGATGGGCTTTAGCAGAGGCGTGTGTTTAAAACAGATGACATTCATTGCTGTTGCTTAAAAAATGCAGCGTTTTTTTGAGAAAACATTTATTTGTTTAACAGGAAGTTGGTTTATCTGTTTGTTATCGCTGTAAAGCTGAATGGAACGTCATTTGTTGCCTCACCTGGGAAATACAAAATCATCCATGCAATATGATTTTGTGATGATGCTTTCTTAACATATGTAAAGTGTGTTTACTTAGTTTCTGTTAGTTACTGATGAAGCATTGCTTCCTGGTTTTGTATCTTGTGGCTCACTTGACATGAAATCTTCAGGACACTTTGCCTGAAGCCAAAGCTTTGATGTGAGCTCATTCTCTTCAGAGTTTCTTGGCAAGATGTGAACTTGCAGCCCAGCCTGGTCTTCCATGTGATCACTTCCAGGATGTCTGTCCTCTGCTGTAGGAACACAGTTGTCTTTGAGCCTGTTGCTGTTCTGTCAGATTTGGCTGATGTGGCTATTGACTGAAGTAGCTGGGGGGAGGAAGGGTTAGGAGGGATGCAGATGGTGTGATTGTGTAAGCCTATTTTCCTATTAAACAAAAGAATACACTTTTGTTCAGGATCAAACTTGTTCTCATGTATTCATCTCCTACATGTTTGTGCAAGTACAATGGCTGGGTTCCCTCCAACCTTCCCTCCCCCTCTCCCTGTGCAGCCCTGAGTGGGGGGAATGGGCCTGACCCCTGCATGCATTTGTGTCTTCCATACAACAGATCACCCACAGTTTGTCCAAGACAGCCTTTTTTGGACATCTCTGCTACATCAGGCTGTTCAATTCACTGTAGGGGGGAGAATATCTTCGACTCTTGTCTGCTGTGTTTGGCCAGAGGCACAGTGTGCTTTTGTCACTGGAGTTTTGCAGCACTGCTGGAAATATTAAAGTCATCCAGGTCATATCAGGAACTGCCTCTAATGGGCTGCTTCAGCAGGAACATCCAATGTATTTGCTTCCTGCCCACCAACAGTGAGAGCATCTGACAGGCATTGTCTGAACACTGCTGCTTCAATCCAAAAGAGAATTAAACAAAGTAAGGCTTGGATGCAAATAAAGATGACAAAAGTATCCTGGTCATTCCAGAAGCATTGCAAATTTTCAGCTGATAATGAATGTCATTTTATAAATGATACAGAGGCACAGCACTAGAATCATCCACTGCAAAGCAGACAGACAGGCACTGTGAGAGTGGAGCCATCTCTTGTAGCATCTGGCAAATCTACAGCAGTTTTGTGATGCTGTAGATGCTTACAGAGCTGCTGCTAGTAGGTGTTTCTCCTTATGCTTACCAGGATACTCCCCCTAGAAAACCAGTTGCAGGCCTAGGCTCCCTCATGATTTACAAAGACTCACCAGGCTTGGAAAACATTGACACAGAGACTGAAGCTTGGGCCAAGAGGCCCGATTTTCACTACAACATGTTATTACAGTTTCAGTAACGTTTTGGTGAATGACTGTCAAGCTAGGGGAGCTCTTGTCTGTCTGATCATCCCTTTCTACCATCTGCAGACCATCCCTCAGTCTGCTCAGGGATCATCTCTGGCACGTTCCCTGGGATTTGCAACTGGCTAGACTGAGGAATGATGCTTTCCAGGAGTATTTTTCTCATCTATGACTTTCTAGCTTATTTCATTTTAAAGGCCAACTGGCTCCACTGCACATTACAGCAAAGGGAACTGCAGCAAAAGAAAGGCAGCACGAAGGTGTTCGGCCACATTTCAAGGCCATCATTTAATGGATGTTCTGGTTTTGAAATTGAAGCTGTAGGGGTATTGATCCTCTGCAAAGCTGTAGAGGTAAAATGTAAAATAAGTTGTCTAAAAAAAAGAAAAAGGAGGCTGGTGAAAAGTAGTAATGACTGGAGAGAAATTGCAATATTAAAACTTAATTATTCCTTGGGCTTTAAATCTCACGTGGTCTGACATCTATCGCTATTACTTACTTGGTGAAGCACAGCTGATCAGAAATGTAAAATAGCAAATGATCCTGTAAAATGCAAAGTGGAGCTGAAAACAATTTTCAATTTAGTGATAAGCCTTTTTTGTGTGTTAATTTGCTCTTTTAATATAAGCCTGACACTTGAATATTCAAAATGGCTACATCAGCCATTTGGGAATGACAGGAAGGTACCAGAAGAGTGGCTGAAGGGTGAAAGATAAACGATTTTGTACCAGAGGAGTGAGGAAGATGTAAGCAGAAGCTTATGCCTGTACTGCATTCAGACATGAAGTTCAGCTGTGGCCCTTAGGGCAGCTTGCAGTGACTGGAAATTTGCTCCATGGCTTGGGCTGCTGCCTAAATAGGTGGTTCTGCCTTTGAGCTTTTAATTTTTTTTCTCTTTTTCCTTTTACCAGAGCAAGTGTTTACGTAACTGTCTGATATTCCACATGACAGAGCTTATCCACCTGAAAATACCCTGACAAAATATGATACTAGATTTTGCCTCCTTTAGTTTTCTGAGGCAGACGCATCTCAAGCCATTTGAATGCAGGTGGCTGAAGACAAAAGGGAGGAATGAATAGGAAGGGTGGTAGAAAGGATGTAGCAGCTTGAACATCTGTAACGTTATGGTAATTGTGGGATCACAGGGTATTCCTGTTAAACATGCTGGAGGAAAATAACTGTTTCCTTTCAGGAACTTTAGAACTGAAATGGTGCTGGTTTTAAAAGTACTTACATAGTAAAAAGGGCAGTTTTTGTTTTACTATATTACTATGTTTGTTTTTCGAGTTACATTGCTGTATTCTAACTGAGAAGTCATTACGCAAAAAAACTATTTACGGACTTCTAATGTTTTTTGTTGTCTTTTATACTGCTTCAGAATATGTATCTGCATCTAAATCCAGCTTTCAGTATGAAAGAGGTGAATTCCAGAAACACATGCAGAGAGACGGAAGGCATAAAACCAACCCAAAACCTCAAGTCAGCTCAGTTCCAAAGTACAGTAGATGGAAGTATTTAAAAATATACATTCCACTGTATTCATTGCTACTCAGGATTCTTTCTGCATTCTTCATCATATGACTAAACTGCTTCTAAGTCGGGTGGTACAGATGGTGTGGTATTTCAGATTATTCCAATTCTAAGCAGCTAAATGCACAGTCTTTTTTAATAACAAGCTTATCCTGAATTTTGAAACAATTACATTTTTGTAACATTACAAAACTAGTTACTCTTTATGGAGGAATGTCCTTGGGATTTTCAGGATTTGCATTCCTTTCAGGAATTGAAAAAGCCATGACTTGCTGCTGCATTGTTCATCCCACATGTTAAATGTCAATTGCTAAGTGTGCATGCAGCATAAAATGTTGTCTGTAGCACAGGATAGCTTAGAATAGCCAAACATTTTTGTGTGGTTGCATTGTTACTGCATATTCCCAGTTTGACAAAGGAAGCCAACGTTGTTGATTTATTGCCCATTTTGAACAATGTTGGATACCAGGATCTATAGTTGAATCCAAGCTAGCCAGTCTTTATAAAGTGCCAAAAATGTGCTTAATTCATTGTCACCCTCAAAACAGTGTTGTCATGGTTATGTAGCTGTTTGCACACTGGAAACAGAGTTGATAGAGACTGGGCCTTGTGCCTTTACATTGTCTGGGTGGAGGTAAAAGTCCTTGTCCTTGAACATATAAACCCTTCTGCATCGATTTGCCCAGCGCAGCATATTGGACGTTTTCCTTCTTCCTGTTCCTTCTGAAGAGACTTCAGGACTAGGGTTGCACTCCGAGTGCTCAGACACTCAGGGAATTGCTTCTGTTCAGGCAGCTGGGAAACAAACAGTTTTGGTGCCCACAGAGGACAGGCCTTGGTTCAGAGCCCCCTGTTGCCTCTGTGTTTGTGTTCAGGAGTCCTTGCTGGCTGGTGACAAAACCAAGGTTCACAGGGGAGCTCTGTGAACAGTGAGCTCTAGATTCAGGAAGGAAAAAAACCAATGAGGGACAATAGAAGAAGGGTGAGAACTACTGAGTAGACATTAGAAATGCTGCTGGATGGAGGCATTGCCTTCCCTGCCTTTTCTGGTAGACAGTGTCCCTGCTGGGTGCCATTAGTTGGGATAACCTGCTGCTTCTCACCTTTTGGTAAGTGTCAATTTAGCAGGATGAACCTGAGCCTTAGTGTGTTCTTGATGTAGTTTTGAATTGCATTTATGTGGTGTCATTTCTTGTGCGTGTTTTTTCAAGCTTTCTGCATGTCTAGTTCATAATGCACAGGGAAACATAACTCTGAATGCTGAAAGCTGACTTTGCAGAAAGCATGTTTCTTTTATCAGAGTTATGTTCCACTGATGCCAACATACCAAACTGTTCAAAACGCACCCTATCTAATGACAGCAAAGTGATGTCCCAGCAAGCCTTTCTCTGGTAAGTATAATTTGTGTTTTCATTGTGAATAATTTCCCCAAATATTTTGGCAGTCTGCACGAGGACACTGCTAAGCGACATTGACACACTTTTCCTGTTTGGAGTTGTCTTGTTCCTGTACAGCACATTTAGTCTCATCATCATATCCTGACAAAGCGCGGCATGAATGTGAGACACTGAGACAGAAACTATTTGGGTTACAAAAATGAACAGTCTTCTCAGCCAGAGATTTCCAGGTGCTGATTATTTTCAACAAAAAATCTTTTATCACAGGCATAACTGATGAAATTTTGTGTTTCAGTTGTAGTCACTACACAGGTATCGTGGAAAGGTTATATATTAAGCAAAACTGAAATATTTTCTTATTTTTTTACCTCCTGTAGTGGTTTGAAATTACTGGAAGAGCAAAGATTTGGGAAAACCTTCAAAGCAAAACTATACAGTGAAAATTCATATTCTCTTTATTTCTGAATATTCATGTGTCTAGTGAGAAGATACAGGGAAGGAAGTCTAGGTTTCTCTTAAGTAGTGAAAGATTACAAAAAGTCACAGCAGCTGAGTGACAGTGCTGTGCTTTGGCACGTTTTTATTAAACTCGGGTGATGGTAAGAAGGTTTACAACCAAATATTTCTACAAATGGATTGAATAGTAACTAATCTGAAAGGAATACTCTTCTGTCCCTTCGGACTGACCTACTACTTTTACTAATTCTGTGTTATACACCACTTGTGTGGTGTATCCATCCAGTGCTGCAGACAGGGAGCCAGTTTGGGTACCTTTGCCAGGTGAATTGTTAGTTACCCTGTTTCCCTTTGTGAGCACGTGCTGGGCTTTCCCAGCAGCTGCTGGTGTGGGGCACCTGCACAGCTCCGTGGGGAGGAGCTGCCTGGAAATTCTCCTGGTAGTGGTGCAGGTATGAGTTTTCTAGGCATCTGCACTGGAATTATGTTACCTGGGGAAGTAGGGAGGGGGTGCTGGTTGGTGGAGACAGGCTGGGCTCTGGTTAGCTGTGCTCCTCCAACAGCAGCTTCTGGTGGGGTGAAGGTCAAGGTGATGCCTCTGTTGCTGTTCTTACCTCAGTGTGGGTCTCTGCCATCTGCTTGGTGTGAATGCACAGGATGCAGGCAAGGATTGGGAATAGATGGTGGCTTTGAGACAGGTTTTGTTGCTACAAGCACCCGAGGGGACCATTGTGAGCTGCCCAGAGGACACTGTGCATGAGTTGCTCTCTGTGGAGCTCACATTTACTGTGGCATGGGTTGTGAGCTGGGGCATGTGTTACAATCCCTCACTGCTGCCTCCTGTAAAGTTTTCATGTCAGCTACTACTAAGCTCCAGCAATCAGAGCCGTTAGATCCCTGTCAGCAAGGGGTGATAAATAATTAAATGTTGACTTCCTTTTCATTTACTTGTTCAAGTCCACTGATAGATACTTCAGTGAGGTTGGTATGGTTCTAGTTGGCCTTCTAGCAGAAGCTGAGAACTACCAGCTACACAGGACTAGGATGCAAGAGAGTCTAAAATGGTGTGTGGGAGAAGGTATTTGATGAAAGGTACCTTTTGGTGCTTAGGAACTGCTGCATTTTGAATGCATCAGTAATTGGAAGATTTTTTTGCTCTTGTTCTGTCCTATGTCCAGGCAAAGCTATTTGGCAAAATGATACATCATATAATTAATTTATGTGGTAATGTCTGTGTATGACCAAAGACCTAATATTGTAATGTACAGTTTCAAATTAAAGTACTTACTGAGCACATCCCAGAGTAAAGGCACAGTGGTGTGTGTATCAAGGTACTCATAATACTCCATTTTACTCCTCTGAATTACTGATCTATCTATTAGCAGCCTATTTATGTTACAGTTTGGGGCACATGAGGAAGAATGTCAGTGGCTTGCCAAGTGAGTCAATTCAGTGTTTATAATTTCCTGGTGATCTGCCAGGTATCGTCTGTGCCAAGCTTAGTTTCTCATGTGATCAGGAAGTGATACAGGAGGATGCACTGAGGACTTCCCCGGCCGTCTCCCCTCAGCACCCTGACAGGAATGTGGCAATTGTCTTGTGCTTTAAAGAGGAAATTTTCAAAAGCACATAGAGCTAAATCTCACACAGAATTCACTGGAGTTCCCTTTGAACATGTGATGCTTCCCTTTTCATTACCTTTCAAGCTCAAATAATCACCTTTTTAAAAGCAACTCCCCAATCCCTGGGCATGTGTCCTCCTAGGAAAGCTTGCTTACCTGGTAACATTTACTCCCTGTTGCTTCCTTGTGTGTATATTAGTGCCGGTATTTAATTTCCCCTGGGATTATTCGTGCAGAATAAAGTATAGAACTTGCTTCATTGGGCCGAATTGGCATCGTACCTTTGAAACAACATGTGAGTGCTTCTGCAGTGCTGGAAATGGCAAACATCATCTTAAATGTAATTACTGTTTAAAGTTTCAGGTTCCTTTTACGTGGTTTGGAAAGAAGGAAGGGGGATCATTCAAGCTCATCTCATGTGGAGAGCTCCTGGGAATTGTGCATCTTCCTGCAAACATGACATGAGGGACCTGAAGGCTGATGTTTATTTTTTAATTTTCAAAGATTAAAATTAGGTGCAACAAGTTGATTTTTCATGCTCAGGTGTTCACATACCCATGTGTGACCAGCAACCAGAAAATAATATTTTCATATAGTAATTTAACTGTCATGTTGTTTTGAAAAATCAACCTTTTACTGATTTTTTTTAAGAAAACTCTCACATAATGTAGATGTGGTTTCATTTCTGTATTTCATGCAAGTAGAAAACAGTTTGCATGGTATATGTCATTGTAAATAGTATAAGAACGTCTCAAACTCAATTGGTAAATTTTACAGATTTTTTTCCTCAGACTTCTCTTTTTATTTCATCCTATTGTGAATACTACTCATCTTCTTTCAGAAATGGTCTTTGGAATGGGATAGTGTGTCTGGGGTAAAACTCCTTTAAAAGGGAGAACGTGGACTTGTGACTTGCCAAGTAAAGTCTTGCAGGATGTTTTTTGCAAGAACATTTATGCCCATCTGCTGTTTGGTACTTTATGACAACCAACTGTCACCCAGGCTTTTCAGCCTCTTGAGAGTCTGGGGATTTTTTGCTTCTTGAAACACTTCATCACTCTATCAGTAAATAAACTGAGTGGGTCTTCTCAGCTCTATTTGAGCATTCCTGGACTTGGCACTTGTTTTGCTAGAAGACAGAAAGATGTCTGCTGGTGCAGATACTTTACTTGATCCCTGTCAATCATCTATTTGTGTTTATAGGATTTTGTCTTCATTTTTATTCCTTTAGTATTATTAGAGGTTCTTGGTTTACCTTTGTGCTCTACCTGAGCTCCAAAATGTGAATGAGCCTAATTTATCCAGGCTGCAAAGAATCTTTCCTGGGTGCTTTTTTACCAAGTTTATCTGTGGAAGCACAGAAACAATAAATTTGAAAATCATGTATTCCCCTTAATGTGTCTTACTGTGCTCCAGCCCTTCTCATCAGATGAATACTGACATGTAGAAACTGTGGGTTAGCCTGCTGCCTGTTAGCATGAGGAACATCTGCAGTTGCAGTAGCTGCCCATTAGAAACATCTGCCAAAGAACTGAAATTGTCATTTTCATTCATCTTTCCATGGCTCCTCTTCCTCATTCTCTCTCTTTTTATTTTGGTTTTTTAGCTCCTTTATTAAAAAAAACCCTAAATCTTGATGGATTTTCTTTATTTTTTGCCTTTTATTTAAGGCCAGGTGTAAGTTAAAAAAACATTCAAATTTTTGCAGCCAATTGCTGTTGGCTGCATTTGTTTTAATAAGGACAGAGAAACTGAAGCCTCTCTTGCCAGGGCCCAGGGAAGAGAACACCTGGAAATAAGAGGAGGTTCTGATACAGTGTGTGTTTCTGAGGCTGTGAAACAGAAGCTCAAGTGAAAGTGAAGCTACCACTGAACGTAAAGTTTATCACTGTTGCTGGGGAATAGCGTCCGCCTGCCTCAGGCCCGCTGTGAACTTGGCCAGACAAAATAGGTGGAAGGGCAGAAGGTGGGGAATGTCTGCATCCTATTCTGAATTGGAGGAAATGACTGTCTGCGCTCCGTGCGCTGGTGGGCTCCGCATCCTGCTGGCAGGCTGGGGAGCGCTGTGGGACGCTGAACCAGGAGTGGGGAACTGTCAGCTCTGCTGTTTAAAATAACTGCTAGGGATGAGAAGAAGTTCTTTAAAAATATGCCGTGGGTTTTCTGTTGGCTTTCTTAAACTAATTGGAAACTTTTGCTTTTTTTTTTTTTCAGGGGCGCTTTTTCTCTGAAAACATTGCTGCTAAAAAGCTCCAAACAGGAGGAGTAAATCCAGTCAGCTTGTCAGGTCACTGGCTCAGTGTAACGGTGCTTTCATGAGGTAACGTTGGGCCAAAGTCAACTTTTCCTTCTCCTTTGTAAACCTGCAGCCAAGCAATGGGCCAGAAAATCTCAGGGAGCATAAAGTCTGTGGATGTGAGGGAGCCCCCTTATAGACCTGTCAAACGAGAGCTGAGAGGCCCGGATTTCTGCAAGCCAGCACGGCTGGACATGCTGTTGGATATGCCCCCTGCCAAGCTGGAGGTCCAGTACAAACACGCTTGGAACAACGAAGATCGCTCCTTAAATATATTTGTAAAGGAAGACGATAAACTGACTTTCCACAGACACCCGGTTGCCCAAAGCACAGATTGCATCCGGGGCAAGGTCGGCTACACGAGGGGCCTTCATGTCTGGCAGATCCACTGGCCCACGAGGCAGCGGGGCACTCACGCCGTGGTGGGAGTCTCCACGGCCGAAGCGCCGCTGCACTCGGTGGGGTACACCTCGTTGGTTGGCAGCAACAGCGAGTCGTGGGGCTGGGATCTGGGGCGCAACAAACTCTACCACAACTGTAAAAACCAGCCGGGGGTCACGTATCCTGTCTTTTTGGAACCAGATGAGTCTTTTGTACTCCCAGACTCCTTACTGGTGGTTTTGGACATGGACGAAGGGACGCTGAGCTTCATGGTTGATGGACAGTATCTTGGAGTGGCCTTCAGGGGACTAAAAGGGAAAAAACTTTACCCCATAGTCAGTGCAGTTTGGGGGCACTGTGAAATTACAATGAGATACATCAACGGACTTGACCGTAAGTGTTCCTGAATTTCTTCATTACAACGTCTTTCAGCTTTTCTCATGTGGGAGCTTTTTCTTTAACCTTTTGCTGTGGACAGTGTGCTGGGGGGAGCACACTGTTCACTGTGAGTACACTGCATCCTGTATTTACTGCTCACAACTAATATATCTCCATCATGTCTTGTAAGAATGGTATGGATTGTATCAAAATATCTTCCTTTTTGGCAAGCTGAATGGCAAGAAATCTGTGTCCAAAGAAAGTGAACAGGCTGAGAAAAAGATACTGAGAAACTTCCTGGGTATATTTAACAGTAAAATTCTTGTTTACTGGAGGATATGTTTTAAATCTGTGGTTTCCAAATAGGATTTGCGGATCCCGTAAAAATTTCCTGTAGTAGTGGAAACTCTTACATGGTGTGCATAAACATACTTGAATGCAGGCCAGTAGGCTTTTTTTCTGTAGTTGCCTTCCCAGGACTCTCAGAAGCAGCTGTGGATCCCCAAGAATCTGGGAGCTCAGGTCAAATACTGCTTTCAGCAGTTTTTTCTGAAAGTGGGCTCTGTTCCATAGTTTATTTCGGGAGGTGCTCTCTCAGTGTTTTCTTTTCCAGAAATCCATGATTTTGGGTAAACATGAGCTATTTCTGATCCATAGGGGTAGTATCAAATTAAATTGTTACATAGCAAGCAGCAGCATGTTGCTGCTGTGACCTTGGAGGAGTGGCCTGCCAGATGATGAGTTGCAGGACTGGGTCGTGTCAGGCTCTTCTCCCTGTTCACAGGGTGAGTGCTCTGCCTGGGCTGAACACAGCCCAGCATGTGCTCGCTCGAGCCCAGTTACTGACCATCAGCATCTTGGCTGCTGGGAGCTGGGCAGTCGAAGGCTGAATGAGGTCTTAAGTGGAACTTTGTTCTTGTTTAAGACTGTATGATCTGAGCTGTAGGAGGAACTACAAATATATAGATTTACGAAAAATACATGATTGGACAAAATTGTCATGTCTTTTGGCTTTTTGGATGGGACTTGGTAATGTAAAAGAGAACACACCTGCCTTTCAATTAGTAATTTCTGAAGGAATTAGCTATTTTTTTCATTAGGATGGAGTGGTCTAATTTTTTTTTCCTGTCAAAAATGAATTCTCTGCTCATTAATCTTAAATCTGACATACCAAGTAGAAACATAATTTAATAATTTGACCCCGTTTAAGATTACCTTTTCATAAACATCTGTACCAAGCACTGGGGGAAAGCCTTTTTATCCATCGAAGCCCTGCAGCTTATTACAGCTAAATACTAAATGGCAGCTTCCCAAGTGCTTTCATGCAGGGGAATATCCAAGGATTGTAAGTATTTTGCAATTACTCAGACATTGCAGAGTGATGTGCTGACAGTCTTTTCTTTGGATGGTGGGGAGAGAGACTTTTGCAAGCTGAATATTTGTTTGTAAAAGCAGTTTTTATAATACTGTGAATATCAGCCAAACTAAGCAAAGTACAGCTCAGCCTGGTCCACCATGCCCACACAGGGAATTGTTCTGCATTCCTTTAGTAGCCTTCACAGGGCTGCTCCAGGGAGCTCTAGAAAGATGAAAACACAGGAGGAGGATGTGATTGAGTTTGGTAGAAATTATAAAATAAAAGGAGCTAAGTAGAGAAGGGATAGCTGTGGTCTGTGAGATGGCAGAGAGAAAGATTCCTATCCGGTTTCTCGTGGGATAATTTTGCTGGAAGAGGCGGGATAGCTTCCTAAACTATCCCTGAGAAACTCAAAGTCTGGTTTTGGGTTTTTTTTTTATACACGTGAACCCGTGGATAAAAGTAAACTTGTAAACACAACTTTTATGTTGGCCTGAGTGTTAATCTGATCATGTGAGGAGGAAGTTTAAAGCCACTTTGCCATGGGGCAGTTTGACATCCTGGAATCACATCATTTGTTATCACATGTTCACCAATCCATTTCTGTCCTGCTACAAAAACACCATTCAAGGAACCAAATGAGCTTGTATAGCTGGAGCTCCAAAGCAAACGCTGTCTCTTCTCTGCTAAAGGGGTTTCTATCCAGCCTGCCCTTGTGTAACAGTGCGAGTTTGGTTGTGGCACCCTTCGTGTTTGCTCTCATTGCACTTTTGATTGCATGTTTTTAAATTACTTGTTCTTGTTAAAATTGTCGCAGATATTGAAGAACAGTTGTGTTCACAAATTTAAATACATTTGAACCTATATATGTGTGTGTGGGGATGTTGTTATCGTTTGATTCCTTTTTAACCTTTTCAGTTCTCTCTTTTTTTTTCCCCAATCTTTCCCTGCCCCCCTCTTCCCTGGAAGTATCTCGTACTTCTGAGTGCAGCTTTTAGCAGATCTGGCCATAGGAACTTGGCTGGTTTTGAAACTGCTGTCAAACAGTGCCTTGTAACTTGCTCTTTAGTGATTGATTGTTGCTGCCCAGAATGCATACCACAGCTTGTGATGGTTGGTTGTGAGGTGTCCTACAGAGCAAAAGGAGACCTCAACTGCAGGGATTTCTAGTGTTTTCAATGCTTGCCGCTTAAATAGAAGACCTCTGAATACTTTAAAGGCCCATGCGTTTCAGTTGCCTGGCAAAGACTGAAAGGCTTGTAGGAATGGAAGAGTGAAAGGCTCAAATGGTGGGCTTGTGCAGCTGCAGTGAACTTAAACATATGTCATAGTGGTAGAGAGATGATGCAGACTTTGAAGTGTCTTAATTACTGCATAGATGGCAGATTCACAGGAGGATAAGGCCGCAGGTCAAAGATCAAGAACCTGTGTGCCCTCTGATCTCTGGATATTGCTTCTAGAATAATGCTGTAGTTAAAATAAATTGTAGTTCTTCCAGCTGCATCTGATACCCAGAGTAGTCTGCCTCAGAAACTGCTTTGAGGATCACATGATGATGGTCTGTGACTCTCACAAGATGTTTTTTTGGCTTACATTTGAGAGACTTGAGTTGCAAATATTTGTCAGGGTTTGGGAGGGAAGGCAGGGGGACAGGACGGAGAGTGCTTGTCATAAGCACATCAAGTTCTTCCCAAGACAGACTTATTTGATCAAATGCTATCAGTATTTATCACACTGATGTTTGCCTAATGTCTAAGTTGGAGAGAATTTTACATCAGCCTTCTGACTCATTGCCTATTGCAATAATTACAAACCCCAAATAACATAAATGCAGGATATGTGATTTTTCTGATCAGGGTATGTGCATGTTTACAGAAAGCTTGTATATTTGTATCTGGTGTCTGATGAGGAGTCCTGAAGACTATTTACAGATTGGAACATAGAAATAGCAGAATGCTTCTGTGTAAATGTACATTGCAGATCATGATTGAACCTTTAGTACTTCTGTGTTTAAACAAAGCGTTGGGAGGACAATCAATAAAATAGTGCCATGGTGGAAGCTTGGCCATTGAGTAGGTGAGCTGAACTCATTGCAGCTCTTGCACTAAACCTTGCATATCCCTTACACAATTTTGAAAATAATTGTTGAGCTGGAAGCATTTGTCTTGGAAGAGAAGGCTTTACCTACAAGTGTAATTTATGGTGAATGTTAGTCCATACCTGATTATATTTTAACCTACAGATCCTTCTTGCAGTATTTGGCCCTCACTGGTGAGGGTCCCTGGGCTCTCTGTCAGTGCTTACTGACCACTGCCATGCAACAGATCCCCTGGTTTTAACATCTCTATTTACACACCCAAATGAAACAGAAGTATTATTCAAAGCATGTGCTTTGAACTGTCCTGCCATGAGTGAACAGGTGGACTAAAGCCATAATCCAAATGGAAATTTGGGCTTCTGTTCTTCTGTGCCAGCAGCCTGCTCACTGTGCCTGCAGGTGAGCTGATGCAAGTGTTAACATTGAGGGTGTTTGGAGAAGATTGGTTTAGTTTAGAGAATCGTATCTACTTCTTGTAGGGTCCCAGGAACAGGGGGAGGGAGGAGGGGGCTCAAGGTGCGTCCTCTCTGTTTGCTGGTACAGCTACAGAAGTTTAGACATGTGGGATCTGCTCATACCTTTTCCTTTCAGCCATGCAGCTCACAGTGTAACCCCTGAATCTCTCTCAGACCTTTGGCTGTGTGTGTCTAGAATTTTGAAATAAGGACGATGTTTCTAAGTTAAAACAACTTTGGAGCTATGCGCAACTTCTTTCCTCTTTCCTACTGTTCTTAGTTTATTTTAATTTGCATTGGTCTGTGTCTAACATACTATAATTGCTAATTATAAATATGCACTGTTCCCCTTGGAGGCCTTTTTGCCATAAAGAGATCTAAGTAAAAATTGTGGAATTGTTAACTGCCAGGAGAAATGCATAATCTCTCTTCAGACTTTGGGTTTTCCCCTAGATGGTTTTCAATTAAAATTTTTTAATGGATATGTTTTTTTTTTTTTGTTTATCTAAAGCTGTTTAATGCTATTTATATAATGCATGGCTCTGGAGGTTGCAATGGAAATAACATACTCTGAAAATCCAGTATTGCTAAACTTTAGAAAGGGTTTTCCCTACAGACATGCAGTCAGAGGATGAAGCAGCAGTAATTAAGCAGCTAATGTTGTGAAGAAGCAATCTTTAGCTTTTGAGATAATTTAACAGGAACCAGCATTTTCAGTTCCTGCTTCAGGAGTGAGATAAATATTTTGGGGTTTTTTTTGTCTTCTTCCACATGCACCTCCCTTCCCCGGTTTAAATGCATTTTTTGTCCTTTAATCCGAATTTGTTGACACTTTCTAATTAATTCTCAGCCTTTTCTCAGCAGGTTGAAACCACTGTATTGTCACTAGAATATACTATTCAGTTAATTGGCTTTTGGCCCCCTGCCCCTTCTTGGTGGTCTCTGAATTACATCTCTTCCAGATACTCTTCTTTTATTCAGTCCACCCATTTCTTTCTTCCCTTCCCAGCTGAGTTTCTCGTCTTTTATGTTACTACATTCTAATTAATAACAAATTCTTACCATTTTTTTCCTTGTCCCAAAAACTTCACGTAGAGCAGTGTCAGCCTTCTAAAGGAAGGACATTCCATATAGACTTTACCTATAATCGTGAATGGGCTTTGAAATGGTCTTTTGAGGAGAATGTTGAGTATTTATATTTTTCATTTGAATAAATTAATTGTAATCATGCAGAGAATCCTCTGTTTACCTCAAGTTAGGGGCAAATAGTTTCTTATGAAATTATGTAGCTCAAAAGACCTTCTCAAGCTCCTATGCTTGTAAGATTAGCCTTGGCTTGTTTTATATAACTTTGACCTGTTAATATCCCTAGTGACAGAGCCTCCTCAGACAATCTAAGGCACACATTAGCTCTACAGATAACAAGATTTTTTTTTCTTTTTTCTTTTCTTTTCCTTACAGTCTTGTCTAGTTTGTTCATTAGCAGGAAATCCAGTTATCATTGGCCTAAACCTTAAGAGGTGCTGGCACACTTCATTTTAAGCTCAGTATTTCCCAAGGCTAAGAAAAGACATCAGTAGTTCACAGCTGTATTATGGCTTATTTGCACCCTGACATACCTGTGCTTTTTCTTCCCACTCTGGTTCATAAAGGTGCAATGGCAACCACCAAATCTACAATTTCAAGGAGAAAAATGCCTGTTAGTGTGTTCTGATCAAGTTTCCACTGATTTCCCATTTATCCTTATTATAAGGGGTAAGAATCTTGAAGAGCAACGACTGCATCTCTGTTCTCAAAGTTTAAGTGAATGTTGTAATCTAAAGTTACTCTTTGAATATCACACTTATTACACTAAGATAGTAATTAGAAACTTGATAGCCTTGCTTAATTCTTTTATAAATTTGCTCGAGCTGTGATGCAGGAATTGCTCAGCAATGTGAAATAATTCACACAGGTTTGTATTAGAAGTGGAAATTTGTAAAGGTGTTTTTTTTTTTTTAATTTGCTCCATCTGTATTGCTGTTGGGAATTGTAGAGTGTAAATCCAGGCTTCAATGCCAATAATGATGCTTCTGCAATACATCATTTAAAGATATATTTATTTTATTGCCAAAAATGCACATGCTATGTCGATTTTGACCATGTTTTCATATAAGTTTCCTCATAAGTTACATTCCTCCTTAAGATACTACTTTATTTGTCTCTCTACCTGTGGAAGCTTCTGCCCTTCTCTAGTCACAAGCTCATTCTACAGATTGCCTCTTTCTCTTCCCTTAAATCCAGTGTAGCTGCTTTACTGGGAGAGGCAGATAAGCAACCTGAGCTCAGAGCAAATTTCACTAGAAAAGAGTATATTGTGGAGAATGCCAATATACCAGTCTCTATATTATGGCAGAATCCATATTTTTACAATAAATTGACAGGCAAAGGGCCTGAAAAGGAGCCCCTCCAGAAACACTGCTGTGTTCTGCCTGTGGTTGCAGTGGCAGTGGTGATGGTGCTGTTTGCCTCCCTGAGGGAATGGCAAGAAAGCTGCTCCAGCAGCAGCCCCGTGTTACAGAGGTGTTGAGGCTGGCAAGTCAAGCACTTGGAAGGTGGCAAATGGCAGAATGGGATTTGCTTTTTTGCAGCTGAAGGTCTGATCTCAGCAGCCTTCATTCCCCTCTTACCCAAACAGTGGCTTACTCTGCGTAAAGGAGGTAAGTTCAGCTTCCAGTCATCCTCTTTTGTATTCATTTTTGCCAGCACTGTTTCCTTGACTCTTTTCTCCCCAGTCTTCTGTGACTGTGAACTGGTGTGTTTTGTAGTTTGCTCATGAGAGCCAGTGTGGAAAAACCCAGAACATGACAAGTGCCTGTGTTCTCAGGGTCAGGTTTGTGTTGCCCTTGGAAGATAACAGCAGAAAAGCCCTGCTAGTGGGGACAGCACTGGATCAAAGCTCACCCTCACCTAGTTTGATTTGTGAATTTAACTTCAGTCTTTCACTTTGAACTGTTTTGGGGTGGGCCTGATGATAAAATCTGTCTTCAGCCTGTTATCAAACCTGATTTTTGCTGAAAAACCTTCAACACTAGAAGTGTGAGATAGATGGTCTTCAGTGCTGGAACCTGGGATGGAGGCAGAGGAGACGTTACATCAGAAGTTATTGACACAATTGAACTTCATGTACAAAAACGTTAAGGCTGCTTTCAGTTGGTTAATCATTATTTTTAAATGTTAGTTGGTGGTGAAACACAGAAGATAAAATGATGACACTACCAAGAGAATTTCTGTTGTAATTTGCAACAAACTGGCCATTTTGTGTAGCCTTCTGCACGTTGGCCAGAACTCTGTGTGACTGGTTTGGAGTTGTGCATCTCCTGTGTTGGTGCTAAGAGTGCCCAGTGCAATGGGAAGATTCTTCACTAGGAACTTTGGATAAGATATTTTTGCTAATGCTTGTTCAGAGTGGACTTTGTAGGCAGTGATGGAGTGAGGCAGGTCTCCAGTATAACCCCAGAGCAATTAGTCAAAGCTTTACCTGTATTTTCCATGCTCATGCCTAAGATGACACAAATTTCATAAATGTGTCAAATTTGTACCATGAATAACAATACAAGAGTACCTCCCTACCTTCTGTGAACATTTCTTCCTGAAAGTAATGAACTTCTACATATGGCATATCTTTGGGCTGAGTTGTTTTGTTTGTGTTTGTTTTTTTTTTTAAGAGCAAATTCTTATTAGCTCTGTTTCTGCCAATTTCTTACAACTGGTTGGCCAAACAAATTGTCTTATTCCAGAAAAGTGATTCATGTGAAGCCAAAATATATTTCAAGCAAGAAAGTGTAACTTGAAAAAGAGGATAACTTTTCTTTGAGAGTCACGTTTCTCACAACAGATTTCTGTTGCTCCAGGATGCTGCATCTCCATTGCAAATGGGAATTCATGTCTGCAGGTATTGTTTAGACATGACATTTAGAGATGTGGTGCTTCTGCTTTTCAATAAAAAGTAACTGTAAATGTTTAATAGTATTCCTGTGTATGTCATATATCTGAATGCCTATTCACTATGCCACTGAATAGGCCTCAAAGCTTTGATACAGCATCTTGAAGCTAAAAAAAAAATCTACTTCCTCCTCCCTGTGGTTTCAACAAGCTTGACAGCTACAGTATATTTGACCAAGACAAAATGATACATTTCTTTCAGATCCTGCTGCTTTTCCCCATTCCTTGTAGTGTTTACCTTTTATATTTTGTCATTCTCTTAAGCACAGAGCCTCTAATTGCCCTCAAAAATACATTTCTCTGTCCATCAAAACAAAACAAGAGTGTGGGGTTATATTAGTACCCTGTTCACACATTCAAAATTGAAATGCTTTATGCTTCTGAAAATACCTCATTTCCAAGTGTACATATTATGTAAAATATGCTGTTTGAAGAGACTTTTTAAAAGACCTTTAGAAAGGTTAAAATAATTTTTAAAGGCTTAGAAACTTAGTTTCTTTAAGCACTTAATGATTTTTTTAAACAACGAATTTTAGTTTCAAATCTAGCATAAGTATTATGAAAACAATGTATTTTCACTGACCAAAGAACTCCTCCCCAGTAAGTTGCCTCTGGTGAAACGTATCCCCCAGCCATGGGCACCAAAATGGAACCTGGTGTTGAACATGTGCAGCCCAACAACATGTTTGGGGTTTATGTGCTCAGCAAAAGCTTCTCTTCCAGCCTCACTTTGCAGGCTTTTATATTCTTTGCAGTATTAGCTGCCACCCTGCTGACTTAGCTCATAATATGTAATATTTTGACTCTGGTAGTGTCAAAGGCTGCCACTTTTTCTGAAATTTGCAGAGAGTGAATTGGGTTAGGTTGAAGTGGAAACGTGTGCCTTGGCTTCTGAAGTGCCAGTTCATTTTGTAGCTCATACTGAGTTTCATTGCATTGGGAAGTCTCCTCATCACGTGTGTGGACTCACTGTATCTTTGTTATTTTAACTAAAGCAATTGCTTTAATGTGCTGTATTGTAGCCATGGCTCCATCCCTGCTCCATGCGTGCTCGCCATATGTGTAAACAATTTGCTGATTTTAGTGGTCTGACCTGTTGGCCTCTGCCTGTACAAACAAATGAAGGGCAAAGATCAGAGAGATCAGAGGAAAAACTTTAAACATCCTGCAAAATCTGCAGTCCATTAAGTGTGCGTTAGGATTTGGTTACAGCCAGTCCTTTTGTACTTCTGAGTAATTTGTTCATGCCACGTTTGGGAAAGCAGGGATAGCTTCACCTGATGCAGGGAGACTTCAGGGAATGGAACTGCACTGGGCTCATGCTAAAAAACCAGCTTCAGTGGTGTTGTCTTGACTTGGGAAGGGAATGCTTACCCATGCTTTATGTTTCATTTGGATTGAGATTTAAAAATTAAAGTTGTGGGGACATTGGTAAAAGGGCTGGAGTGTGTAAAGGATGAACAATATCATGAGACCCACACGCAACAGAATGAAGTGTGGCAAGGGAGGAGGAAAAGCAAGAGGTAAAGTGAGAAGTGCCAGCGAGAACTAGGAAGATGGATTTGAAAGAACAAATGTGAAGAAGGCACTAGTGCTTAAAAGGAAGAGAGAAACAGGAATCTGGTTAGAGGGTTAAAAATGAAAAAACGCTGAGATTTTGACAGAAGGGAATAAACCTTGATGCTGTAAACCAAGTAGCACATGGAAAAGAAAGGTCAGGACTATCCAAGCTCCAGAATGACCAAACATGCCCAGTTAACTTTCATCACCAGTTTTTCTGACAGGAGCACGGGAGCTCCGATTCCAGCCTCCAGCTGGATGGTAGGGAGTGAAAATTCATCTGGCTCCTCCTGGTGTTAAGCACAGCTATGCTGTGTTTTCCTGACCACTGTAACTGCTTATTTTTGTAAGTCAAACTAAGAACCTGTATAAGTCAAATAACCTGGCAAACGTTCTCTGTGTTTTTAGTATGAACTTTATAGGAATCATTGTGATGCTATTGGCATCTCCCAGAATTTTTTGTCTTTTGTGACTTTGCAACTGGAATTTTCAACTTGAGTAGAATTGAGTCAACTGTTAATATTTCTGGGTCTGAGAGGCTGAATTAACCCTGCAGATTTTTCTGACTGAAATAGTGTTCATTTCTGATAGACTTACATGTTTCTAAAATGCTTTTTTTTCTCAATTTTCTGAAGACTTAATATAAATTTAAATCTGTTACTTCTACATAACAGATCTTGTGTCCTCTAAAATAATTATCTTAACTTCCAGGTATAACTGATCACCATTGAGATGTTTAAGGCATTTTTAGATTTCATTTCAAGAATAAAGCAGGAACTAAATCATCTGTGACATAAACATTTTTTAGAATCCTGCATGTAGCTTGATCTACTTGAAATACTGGAACTACAGCCCTTTAGCATCATCCTGAGCAACATCGGTGATATGAAACTCTGATAACATTTCCATAATGCAACTCTGATAAATAGGCAGCATGAACAATGTTAGCATCTGTATGCAAACAGCAGCTTCCTGAGAATCCAATTTTTTTCCTAAATCACTTTTGCAGAGGAACTTCCAGACTTCCTCTGGCCCATTTTTTCCAAACACCTTTAATATATAATGCATATGTAAGTTATAATCTTAAAATGTGAATGAAAACAAGTTTCTCTTTATTATAGAATAGGCATAGAACAAAACAGAGCGACAGTTTAGACTTTGTATCAAAGAGGGTTGTGCCTTCAGCAGCTTCCCTGGCCATGGAGCAGCAGCAGTTCTGGGCTTCTGTTTCTGACGCATGTGCTGCTGTTCTGGTTCTTGAGATGTCCTGGTTCCTGGCCAGGGGTGCACGGGAGGTGCTGCCCACATGGGTAGTGAGTGGGTGAGAGGAGAACTTGACTAGGAATTGATTATCTCCAGAACTGTCGGCAAAATTGGGCTTTGGGGGGCAGAGTGTCTGTCCACTGAGGGTTTGGCTGTTTTGCAATGTTTGGCTGTTGGCATTACAGGCTCTCTCCTGAGGATGCAGCCCATCATTTCGTGCCACTCTCAGAACCACAGAGAAGCCATCACACTGCTGTGGTTTCTCAGCAACCCCCTTGAACACCCCACTCAGCAAATCCCACAGCTCCCAGTAACTTCTCATCAGGCCCTTCAGCTGGAACCACCATCTGCTTTCTGTTCCCCAGATTTCTGTGTTGATGGAAACTTCCTTAAAATGCAAATGTCAGGAAGTGTTTTGTGTATGAAATATGAGTAAGCGTAAAATCCAAGGGCCACTTTTACCATGGTATGTTAAATCACTTGTTCCACATTATTCTGAATTATTGTCATGTTGCTTTAACTTTAATTCACTTTAATTTACCTGTTTACTTTATAAGATATCTTAACAAACTGCTGCTGTAAGCATCTTATGTTAAATAGGGAAAAAATTTGCTTTCTTAGGTAGAAAGCAACAAAACACTATCTGGTAACAAAGTCAGTTTTTCTTCATATATTCTGAAAGGAACAACTTGCAAATGTAAACATTCAGAACTCAGTAGGAGCTCTACATTAAGTGCTACATATGTGCATTTTGTATTCACATATCCAAACTGATGCACAGATAGCACTCTGATTTTAAGGATGTTTGGCAATGTCATGAAGTCCTTTGCAGGTGAAAGAGGACTACTAATTGAAAATAAAAAAGTGCTAATAATCATTAGGCAGGAGGGAGTTGAGTTAACATTTAGTACAATTATTTGTTTTCCCATCGTTGACAATGACTTGCGATAACAAATGTAGTTGTTTGCTGGTTTTCCCTGTTGTATGTTTAGTCAGCCATACAAACAGGGTAAGTTGCAGATCCAAAACCTCATCAATTTTAACATCTTCTAAGTATGTTCTCTCCTCAGTGCACAACTGCCTTTAAACTTTGGCTAACTCTACATAATCAGTCTTAAAATACTGCATGAAAGTAGGCATTGGTAGGATCTCCTCTTAGAGCAAGTCAAAGTGGCAATACAATGTTGTTCCTACTTGGGAAGTTGCTCAGTAATAAAAGAAGAAACCCACATTTATATAACCAATACAAGAACACACATTAAGTGCAAAAGAACTTTGTTTTCCAGGCTTTTGGGATTAAGATTTTGAGCCAAAAAGGCAGATGGTAAATCCATTTCCCAATGCTAATCTGACAGGAGTGCTCTGATCCTCTGTGGAGCTCAGCAATGCTTTGTGCTTCTCTGAAATCCACAGGCTGCTGATAAATGGTATCTCCTTGTGCAAGAAAGTCTTCTCTGTTGAATTAGCTGGAGATGCAGGAACTCCTCTTAGTAAACAGATGTGGACAACACTGTTTGTGTGCTTTCTCTGCAGAGAGTATTATAAAATGCTGGGTTTTTTTCGGGAGCTGAGGAGTGCTGTGGTGTCTCTCTCTGAGTGGATGGCTGTACATCATCTTTTCCTCATTCTTTGCTTTCTTTAATCTGCAAATGATACTGCTTCTGTTCCTACAGATTTGAAAAATTGGCCCTGTTTACCTGATTTTGGCAGCTGTTTTGCAGAAACAGTAGTTTAAAATAGTCTTTTGAGAAAGGACCTTTGAAGAAATTGGGGTCATGAAAGTGCAATTGTGCAAAGATGTGTCTGGAACACAACTAAATTTTAATTCATCCCCTGAATAAAATCTAAAATTCACGTGTTTTTAAAAAAGAACAATTTTCTTTGTTAAGAAGTCATTGGTTTTGTTTAATGAGGAAAATCACAATAAAACTGTTCCAATTGTAGAGCACTTCTTTAACCTTGCAGAATAAGAATCTACCAAACAGATGGGTTTTCAGGTGGTAGATGGGGGAGGCACTGACTGAAGGGCCTTCTGGATCTTCTTAATGTCATTGTTTAGAAGGACATGTTTTGTTTCTGTTTCTCTGTCAAAGTTGGGTTTAGTGACAGGGTTTCTTTCTTAAGGGCTCTCTGGCTTGGTTTGGCACCTTGTTATTCTGTTCTGCCTGGAGTGCAGTAAATGGGTAAGCACACTGAGCCTTTTCACATAAGGGCTGATGTTCATTATTATGTGACATTTCCAAAGAACTAAGTGTTCTGGATTAAGCAGGATTAGACCTGTAATGTTTCAGATCTTTATCTGATTTTTAGGTAACGCCCACATTTGGTTGCATTATAATTTTACATCTAAGCTTCTGCAGACAGAGCCAAACTATCCATGTCCCATATGGGTCATCGAAAATGATGTAATACATGTATTTCATTCTTACTCGTTTTAAGGCTGTTCTTGAAATTCTCAGAGAACACATTCTGCTATTTCTGAAAAAGTTACACCAACTCCTCCATTAAACACATAATTGTGTGGTGCAGACAGTAGTCTCTGATGTTCCTACTCTCTTTGCTAGGTAATTGTAGTAGGGAATTCACTGCCCTCTGGGGCACTTCTCCTGCCATCAATCTCCAGTTTTTTCCTGCCTCACAGGGAAAACAGTGATTGGTAAATGATTTCTGGTTTTAATTAGGCTGACAGAGTTGTGTGCCCTGGAGTACATTAGAAGGTGTAGTCATTAAGTGTAGTGTCCCAATAGGCATTTCCTGCATGTCCCTTGGAGCTGTGTGTGTCCTGGGACTTGCTGTTCAGTGACTCTGAGGGTCCTTCTGCATCTCCTTTTGACTGTTGGGAGACCAGGGATTAATTTTGTTGCCTATTTGCTGTTGAAGTTTTTACTCAAATGACAGTTTGAGCAACCTAACTGGCAGCAAGGGTGGTCTTGATTGCCTATTTAGGCTTTTTATGCAGAGGGATGTATTTCAGACTTACAATTTAAGGTCAGTCCCATTTTCATAAGTGTGTGAAACTAGAACTTTCACTACTGGAATGATGGCTCTGCGGCACTTCAACTGGCATTTTTGTGTCCAGGCTACAGAAATTCTTGCATTGCTCCTATTGAGGCCTCAGAACTATTTTGGCAGTGCTTTCCAGTTTATCAAGATGTTCCAGTTGTGAAAACAAGAGTATATTTGCAATTATCTGGTCAACTTTATGTACAATAGATTCCATTACAGAGGGCAACTCATCTAGTTTTTGCTTCTCATTGATCCAGGCTGGAGATCTAGTGTTCAGATAAAGATTAAATTAAAAATTTAACAAGAATTTGGGCTTTTGCTATTAAAAACTGTAATAAGGAATAAAATTATTAGACAACCAAATATATATGATGATTATTTCACGGAAGGGAGTGTAATGCTTTTCAGTTCTCTAAATGTGGTAACGTGGGAGTAAGAGCAATCCAATAGGCTCTGAAATTTCAGATATTTCAGAGAACCTGATGGAAGCATCCCTTCTGAGAAACTTGTGTGTTGTTAGAGCTGGGCAATCCTTTAGGGAACCTTTTTAAAAACAGGCACTAAAAGATGAAAACAAATGCTTAGGTTCTATGCTGGGAGGAGATTATTAGTAGGATCTCTGCTGGGATCCACTCTGCTCAGTACGGTAACAAATTGGAGATTAAGGTGAAGTAATTTACACAATGTTTCAAGGTAGAAAAATCTAAATTGCACTCCTAGAAGAGTCCTGCAGAACTTAATAACTCAGTAGTAAAGTAGTAGGTGAAGTTCAGTGGTACGTGCCCCTTAATGTGCAGCAGAGGACAGGGTGTGGGCAGCAAATCTGCCTGTATGTAGCAAATCCTTCTGCCTGAGGAGTTCTGTGCACAATGAACTGTTTCCACCTGGAAAGAATCCTGGAGACATTGTGCATAATATTATGAAAATGTCAATCATGAGTGATCCGAAGAGTGAGTGGGATGTTGTCAGTTGGATCAGAGGAGGAAGCCAGGTGATGTGGCCAGCTCCTGCCTTGAGCACTGTGTGCTCCTGTTGTCTGTAGCTGTCCCCTTCTCCCCAGATGTCAAAAAATGTAAAAAAATACTAAGCTAAATAAATACTAAAACTTAATAGGTTGAACAGGAAGAAAAATATGGCTTCTGCACAAGAAAAGAATAAATAAACCTGAATCTGACCAATAGCTCATCTAGCTTGGTATCGAGTCTTCAATAGCAACAATTACTGGCTGGCTGCTGGAGAATATGGGAGCTGGGTAAGCTTACAGAGTGATTCCTGTTCTTTCCCTGATTCCTGTGAAGCTTATTTCACCTGGGTGATCCCTCAGCCTCTAATCATCTGGATTTCATACTTAGCCAGATGTACATGTGTTTAGTAACCCTTAATAGTTAGTTTCCTGAACTCTGGTCTCCTTTGTGGAGCTGCGTAGGCTTTTTGCATCCAGAGCATGTTGTGGCAGCTCAGAGATGTGTTATGTGACAAAGCACCTCTCTTGGTTTGTTTTGGCCTAACTCTTCGGTCTGAAAAAGAAAGAACTGCAAAGAATATTAAGGAAAATGTCTGCATTCATGAATGGCACAGAAAAATGCCTATGAAAGGTCCTGTGTCAAAATCTCATGACTGAGGTGTTCCCATGAAATATCAGGTCCCTTATTTAAAGAAAAAAATAAATTCATACATTGAAAAAATCAAGCCTATAAATTATTGCAGAGAATTTATGTGAAAATCAAAAGTATAAATGGGTTTGAAAAGGAATTAAATATATTCCTAAAGGATCTACTGATACTGGTTGAACGTGGCTGTTCAGTTACATCCTTCAGCACAGGAAATGTCAAAATGGAAAACAAAATAGTGTTAGGTAAAGTATCATAAAATTATCTGCTTGTGAAAAATTTCGATTTTTATACGATGTTTCCTTGTATGTTAAAGTTAATACAAGTTTTAGCTATATGTTTATTAAAATGCTGAAAGGTAACAGAAGTGAATCTCTGATATATGGATATAATTTATGATAGGAGAGACAGGGTAACTTGATATTTAGTAAAATGTCAAGTATTTCTGAAGAGTACTAAAGCTGCTGGAGGAGTTGCAACAGGGATTACAGGTTTGTCTGGTCATGTAAGGTGAATTTCATTTCCACTTCACCTCTATGAATAAGATGAAAATAAAGTATGGAAATACTACTGTTAAAAATATTTGATATTCTGTTTCTCACATGTGTTTTCCATTACCAACTAAATACTTAAAATAGTTCCAGGAGACTGAAAACAAGTTTTTGTCAGACACAGTTTATAAAATAGTTTCAACCACTTAAAATGGAAACAGCTTAAAATGGATTATTATAGGTAAGCCTAAAAACTGCCTTCAATAAAGATTAGACCATGGCAGAATTCCTGCTGTTGCTTGATAGTGGAGTTAATTCCACCTTTTTTCTTGAGCTGAATATGGGCATCTGTTCATATTTAGGTAACCTTTAGACCCAAAAGGAAGCTGTACACGTTATTTGTAGGTATCCTTATGGCCACTCACCAATTGTCCATTCGGAACTGGTTGTCACAAACACATTGTAAATGTAAACCCTTCCCTGCTGAGGAAAGACAGCAGATCCTTTGCCTTCTCTCTCTCTAGAAAGTAGATGTAGCCCAACCTGTGAAGAAGGATAGTGTTCTATTTAGAATGAAGTACCTTAATAAGTCTGAACTAAAAATCCAGCTGTTAATAACTCAAACCCATCACTAGTGCTTCAGGATAGCAAGGAAAGCAAAGGCCTCTTCCCAGCTAATTTTATGCTGACTTCATTAGGCACAACTTTATAATTATGTTAGCACTGATCAAGTAACTGAAATAGGTGTTGTAATAAAAAATAGGTAAAGACTGATCTCGCTAAAATTGCTGATATGTGTCCTTGAAATTACTCACTTTAATTGAGTTTTATCTGACTTACGGCAAATTTACCCTTTATGGTTTGCTCCCACTGTTTATATGTGGATTGATTTCTTTTTAAAGATTGTGTATTTATACCCTAAACATAGGGTGACTGACACTAGTCTGCTCTGCCTTGTTTCTGATTACAGTCCGCATATATGTCCTTAAGTCATCATGCAGCATGTGACAAAAGCTGCCTTTGCCTCATGCTGTTGCAGGCTGTTACTCTAAGTGTTGGTGGAAGCTCACTCTCAGTGGGTTGGTTGTGCAGCATCACTGCTGCTGAATCTGAGGGCAGGGAGTAAAACATCAGGCTCCCTTTCTGTCAGTTGGTGGAGTTGGTGTGATTCTCTTTGTTGCAAATCCTCACCTCCACCAAAACCTTGCCAATAAATACATCACTGAAATAGAGTCCCAGTGGAGCTGTTTAGTAGCAACACTTTGCTCTCAGAAAAAGATGGATTATAAGAAAACCTCATTAATTTTTAACTTCTCTGTTTAACCCTGAGAAGTTTATTGAGAAAGGTTTTGAGATTTTAGAAAAATTAGTTACAGATACCTTGAATGACTGAATGAGTTGTAAGTAGTTCATTTGCAGATTGACTTATCTGCCAGCAGGCTTAATCTATTTGACATGCATTGATCCAGTCCATTAAAGAAGGTCACTTTCTCATTTTTGCTTGAGTTGGAGCTTAAGATCCCAAACTGCCCAACTTTGGCAAGGTCTTAGGTAACCAAGTGTTCTCCCAGCTCAGAATGACACCACCACCCCCTGCCTTGTTTCTTCCACATTTTATCCTTCAATAGCACCAGATGTCCAACAAGCTTATATTTTCAGCAAACCTCCTGGGCCTGTTTATTGTCAGGCTGTTGCACTGGAGAGTCTCAGAGAGGTCAACAGTTGACCTATTAAGAAAAAAAAAGGTAGTTGATTTCAGAGGAAAATTTAATGCCTGAAGTGACATATGAAGGTGAATGAACTGGAGAACTAGTAATAGCTTCTACACAACAGTTTAAAACCATACCAAAAACTTGTTGGGGTTTTATGTTTCTTGGTTGGTTGGTTTGTTTAAATTCAGTGCTGTGTTCACTGTCACTTAGGAGGTTTTGTGTTTCTGAGGTACAGATGCAGTGGGCCACTCTCAGCTGGTGTTGTGCTGCTTGTGCCAGTGCAGCCAGGGTGTTGGGCCAGCCTGTGTGTTAGGTGGGAGTTGGAGCAGCTCTCTTTCCTCCTCACTAGTTTCCTTTTTTGCTGAGGTTTGCAGAGCATTATACAGGCCACTGTGTCAAGGCAAATTCCACTTTGTATGGGGCTTTTCCACTCTTTAGTTAAACCCATAATTTCAGCATTCAGCTCTGTTTTGGAGTTTAGCTTGTGTTCTTCTACAGAACTTACCAGGACTCTGTACCTTTTTCTATTTTATTACTTTTGTCTCTCTTAAATGTTCCTTTCTTCTAAATGTTATTTATTACACAGTATAACTTGACAGTGGGGCGGTCCCGTGGTGTAGTGGAGAGCACTCCAGTCTCCGAATCCAAAGGTCACGAGTTCAGGTCTCAGTTTAGGGACCGTCCCCGGCAGTTAAATGCCTCCCCGCCATCCGATCCCATCAGATCTCGGATGTGAAGCAGGGTCAGCCCCGGTTAGTACCGGGTGCTGTAGATAGTCCTAAGGGCTTCACTGTCACTGTCCAAGCTTGCTCGGCTGTGGCAAATGAACCTCAGGACTTAAACGGTGGGGCCAGTTCTGCGCACGCTGTGCCTCACCTAAAAAATCCACTGCGCAGGCTCAAAGGGCACACCCAAGGGGGGGAGTGCCCTTCCCAAATCTTCATTCGCGAAGATTGGCCATTATAACTTGACAGTGTGGTCTGCACAATCCTCCTATACCCTCCCTGCTGCTGTTTTATTGAGAGAAATCCACCTCTTCAGAACCGATCATGTAACAGTGCTGTGATGATGTCAGGCTTTGAAACACTTCATGTTCCTTCCTGATAGTAAGGTCCCATTGAAGTGACAGAAATACCAAGGAAGGGAACTGATAACATGTTGTGCACGTCACATAAGGGACTTGGCTGTGAAAAACGTTTTCCTGTTAATGTTGATGTTTTGAGTTTATTGTCAGTCTTCTTAGTAGTGATCTTTAATACTCTTGATTGATAAGCCTGAGAGAGGAGTATTTGAAAAAATGGTGGTCTTCTTTCCTTCCCCCCCATCCCCACCTCTTTCCCTCTCTCACCCCATCAGTGCTATGTGTACTTCAGATCAATTTTGGTGTTCTGGCCATAGTTTGGTTTTTCATCCTTCACAAGCCCAGAATTTACTTTCCCTTGGGAAAGTGAAAATATTGGAAGTCAGCAAACTTCAACTGCGGTCTCAAGATAAGAGGAGACTTACAGGGTCAGTGTTGTCCAATGACATTTAATCCTTGACTAGATTGCTTCCAGAGCCTAGGAGCTAAGTTTAGATACTGGTGCTGTGTTAAACATACTGAGTTAAGCTTCAAGGGGGGAGAAAAGCATGTAAAACCACACAGTATAATTATTTTTGTTATTTATAAAGCTCTTGTTCTCAATATCTGGGAGGGTAGTGTATAATATTTTAATGAAACTCTAATAAATCCTGGACTGAAAAGAAAGAAGGGTAACTTGATAGTATGGTTGCTTTGGGGTATAGGATGATTTTGAGGATAGACTTATTAAACATGTTTTCTTTAAGAAAATTATTTGAGCTTCATATTGGGATTGACTCCCATTGACATCAGAATATTTAAAAAACAAGAAACATGAAAACTGAACATAAGAGGCTTTTATAGAAGACCCAGTTTTGTCAGATGCTTGTTCTTCTTGTTACTTTTTATTTTTGAAGCATTTGTTTGCTGCATAAGCTCTCAGTGCAAATTTTATTTGCTATTTAATTCCATTACAAAGATCTTTTGACTAGAGTACTGCAATAGAAACATAGACTATTATTTCATGTCCTGCTTGACATTGCTTTATTACAAAGGAACTTTTTGTGGACAAAGTGATTCTGTCTGTCCTGCTTTAGGTAGCTGTGATTGCTGTAGTATTAATGTGGCCATGTGCTCCTAGAAAGTTCATAAGGCAAGGAAAAAAGCTTGGCACTTCTTTAGCTAAAGAGCTTGTGTTGGGATGAGGCCAAGCTAAACACCTCCAGGTTTATGATTTGCATCTCTCTTCAGCTGTTGGGTTTCCCTGGGATTCGTATCATTGCCCAGGGGCTGCCTGCAGGCACTATGGATCCCATTATTGTGTAGAACAAATATATGGAGTGCATCTGGGGAGAAATAAAATTTCTATTCTTTGACCTTTTTAAGAGAAATTTTACTGCATCTGCCTTGACAAATAGTTCCTGTAGATGAATGATTCCCGTTTTCCATGAGGGGAAATGTTGAAACATGTGTGGGTGAATCCATACGTTTTTCCACGGCAGTTTAAATGTGTGCGTCAATGTTAGATTTTAAAAGTATGTGTAAACCAACTAGCAAAACATAAATCCTCATTAAAACTTACTGAAACTATTGAAATGTGTACTTTTCTTGAAATCACACTCAGCCCTTGTTTGTTTCTCTGGTTTTGTTTAGAAAAGTTGAGAAAAGTTTGTTATTCAGAAAACGCCACATCAATTCCTTTAACAGATTTTTCTCTACTTCTGTATACACCTACGTATTTATACAGATATAAATAAAAATGTAATGTTCTTGAGCTTGGAAAAACCCTCCTCAGTCCATCAGAGACGAGGTTGCCCTCTGTACTGCAGCTGTCAGCTGCCTTGCTCCCTTCCCTCCATGGTTCAGTGCTCCTCACTGAATGCTCCTTCAGCCAGAACCCACACCATGGTTTAGGAGTTTGTATTCAAGGAAAAAAATGATTAGAAAGAGCTCTTTCAGTGAGCATGCACAGAGCCCAGCAGGATCTGCTGGTGAGAGGGAAAATATGAACTAGAAGTTGTACATTTTAATAGTGAGGGTAATTTATTATCCTTTGGAACCCTTTATCGGGGGATATGCAGTAAATTGCCCTAAGTGTGTGGGGTTTTTTCAGTTTAAGTTCGGCTGTGGTGATATAACTTGATTCTGTCTTCTGAACCTGATGGGGGTGTACAGAGTGATATTGTGGCTGTTGTTGTGCGTGGTTACAGTGGGGTGATTTTGGTTCTTCTGGCTGAAAAGCAGCTGCTGAGATTCATTCAGTCACAGCAGAGGCAAATTCTGCCTTGGCTTTGTTGTGCCACAGCCAGGGCAGCTCCACTCCTGATTTTTCAGTGGGAGTACAACCAAGGACCTCTGAAAACACCACCCATAGTCACTTGTGTAGTTTGTAGTCATGGTAGCCAAGGTTAGTCGCCTGTTGCTGCCCAGAGCGTGTCTGTAACTGTGACAAGGCACATAATGTGGCCATTGTGTTCTCCAGTTTGGAAGTGGAAAATCAGCACATGCTGATGATCCGTCAGCTTCAGGGCACGGTGAGGTGGCCACTCGTCTTTCCCTCCATATCAGATCTGGAAGTTAAAGGTTTTCAGGAACATGTGCTGCAAAGCAACCTGTAATATGGATGATTTATATGGCTGGCTGGATAAAGCACAAAAGATGTGACAGGTTTTTTGTGTGCAAAGCCTCTGAGGCCCTTGAGTAATGCCCGGCCAGCAGCTGCTTCCATGGAGCCATGGGCAGGACGAGGGGCTGGCTGGGGTGAGTGGTCTCATCCACACCACAGGGGTCTTGTCTCTTTGTCATTAAATATCATGTACTTACTAACATTTCTTTCAGACAGCAGCTAATGGAATTAGGAATATTTTATGTCATCTCTACATCAATAATGCAATATGGGCCACATAAAGAATTGATTTTTTTTTGGTGTGTGTTTGGGGAAGGAAGCGGAAAGATAATTCAGCTCTTGGCAGTGAGAAATTTCTTTCTGCAACTTGAGCTTGATGTAGATTCTAGCTGTGACCTTGAAGTCACATCTAGAAGCAAGCAGGCTAATTAGTAATATTTTGTAATTACTTGGATGACTGCCTAAATTATAGCCATTCAGTAAAATCAATATCCCCTGGAGCAAAGCAAGTTGTACTGCAAAGACAGGTTAGTGTGTAGGACTGTACTGGTTTCATTGCTATGCTACATAGGTTGTAATAGCAGTATTTGACTGTGTCTGGAAGCCAAGCTGTTGGTTGGTTGGTTTAGTTTGTTTGGGTTTGTTGGGTTTTTTTCTCTGTGAGGCAGCCTGTGAGAAGAACTGCTAATCCTTCCATGTGCTATTTCCACGCCTGTTTTCCTTCAGTTAGAGAAAATCAGCACTTTTGTTTGCTCGTGCCAAGTTTGCTGTGTCCTTTGAGAGGATCAGTGGCGTCCTCTAAGCTGCCTTCAGAAAGGAGGGATAACTTTAGCTTGCCTGTGCCTTTGCAGATGGTGAGGAAATGCTGTGACTTGGCAGAAACAACCCAAGTCAGGTGCATATTCCAAAGGAGATGGCAATTCCATGGGGTGGTAGAAAGCATTGGTAATGTTTGCCGTTTGTAGATAAGCAAGGAATGGACTTTTATAAGCTGCAGGTTTGGTTAACAAAACTTCCCCTGAAGGCTGAGAGGAAACTTTTAATTCAGTATTGAACATTTCAGAAGTCTGGAGTTTGTATGCATGAGTTGGAATACACCTGCTTCGTTTTGTTTACCCTGGGTATGAGGTATTGAAAAACAATATTGGTGTGTTTATTTCTACAATTTGATTTTTTTGTTTGTTTTGCACACTGCAAATATGTATTCAAACATTTGTAGCAAATGTATTTGGGGACATGATATGCAAGAACGGATGTCTTTAACAAAGAATTGTTTGTTTGGTTTTTAAAGTGAAAAAAGATTTCAGATGAAGCTTTTGTTTATGATAGTGAAAGCTTTCTGTTTGAGTGCAGCATTCCTATGTAGCAAATACTTCAAAAAGTGTTGCTGCCATTACTGTTAATTCATAGTTCTAGTGAAGATTATTTGTTTACTTTTTGATGAAAGGCATGCTTCAAGCAGCATTTCCAGATCAATACTGGCATTTGCTTCTGTCTTTGTTTTATAGGGCAAGTGATAAAGATAAGTGAGATTGCTCTTCCACCCTGTTTTCTAGTGGCTTTTGAGTAATCCTTTATATTGGCAAATGGGGTACTGTGAAATGACGAAAGGAATTTTGGTGCTGAAAATCCCCCTACATATATCATTCATTTCAATACAAGGTTTTTTGGTGGGCTCAATCTCATGTCTTGCTAGAGGAGCTTAAAAGGTCCACTTTGATTTTAAACACGGGCTTCAACCATAAAACCCCCAATGAAGAACCAATCAATATGAATGTGTTGGATGCCTGGCGCATAGCACAGAATATGGTATTTTATTAAATATTAAAGCTTCTTAGCTCCATACTATGCTACAAACCACTCCAGGACTTCCTGTATTTCTCAAGAAGTTCATACAGAACCTATTTGCGTGTTTGCCCACCCAATGGTTATGAGCATCACTGTAGTACAGAAGGCAAACTTCAGTGTCCTCAGTTTAGTTTAGCAGAGGCCTGTCTGGATAATGAGAAAAACCCAAAGTCCTGATGTCATAGCTGTGTACTGAGTGCCAATCCCAGCTCATGGCATCATCTCTATCTACCGAATTCTTCCAGTGTGTGCCTAAATTCATTTGAAGCCAGTAGCATGTAGGCATGTCCTTAACTGTACTTGAGGGCTTCTGGTGCCTGTCCCAAATCTGCAGGAAGACACCAACGTCCCTGTGGCAGGATTTGGTTCTGTGCACGTCCTGCAGAGCCAGCTGGTCCATCATCACTGAGGGAGCTCAGGGCAGACTGGCTGCCCTGTCAGAACACCCTACATTAAAGTAATAGGCTGTGATTATAGACTGACTGATCCGGTTTAAAAAAAAAAAACAAACCCACAAGCTCTTTTCAGCCTTTCATCAAATATTCTTTTGCTGATGCTGACAGAAATGAGAGCCGGCAGGCTATGAATACACTTACCCTCTTTTAAATTTGTCTGTGACAATGCAAACTCACATCCTTCCCCACTGACACACGGAGCAGACGTGCTCTCTGCCTGCAGCCTTGCTGAGTTGACAGTCTCTGTCACTCAGTCTGTGCTATCAGCCCATCATCTGATCTTGTATTTGTTCTGCTGGCAATTCTGCCCCATCAACACAGATGATAGAAAATGTCCAGCTTTTGTTTCCTCTGACACTTCATCTTCCTGTGATGTATTTAAGTTTATCATAATTGATTTCTAATTTCTTGTATTCTGTTTAAAGTACATGACAAGGAGACGTGCACTCCTGGCACTGCGATATCAACGCCTTTGCAAGCTCACAGCTGTTGGAACTTTGGAATAAGTGCCTGTTTATTGATGGGTTTATGTGTACTGAAATATTAAAATTACATGTTTTCTAGGATTATTTATTTTGCCATTGCATATATGAGTGAAGACTTACGTTCTAATTTATTTTAAACACCAAGCTAGGTCTTTGCAACTCACCTGTGCTTGTGCAGGAGTCTGCTGTGGCAGGAGAGGGGAGCAGGGCAGGCAGAAAGGGATCCCTGCTTCGCATGGGCTGTCACTCTGCCTCCATCCTCCTTCTTGTGATTTCAGCTGAAGGGGGAAAAGGATGAGTCATCCATCAGCTTATTGTAAGACAGTGTAGACAGCTGTAAATATATCCTGTCTGGAGATTGGATTCCGGTAATCAGCACAAAATAACCACTGACATCACACAGGGTAACGCTGAGCTCTTCTTGCAGAAAAAACCCAACCAAACAGTGATGGGGGGGAAAGGGATTAATGGTGCCAAAATAGCAAAGGGGTGATATTCCTTCTTGTGTAGATCATGTGTGTCCCTGTGGTATTTGTTGCCTTTACAAACTGCATGGATACAATTAACTTGTAGACTCTTGCTCTGGGCTAGTATTTAAATACAGTTTTCTTTTAAAATATAATAATAGTAAAAATCTAGACATGAGGGTACAGCAGTTTCTCTGCCTAGGGCTAAACATGGGGAACAGGTTTCTCATGGTACATTTCTTAATTATAGACAACTTGGGTTGAAATCTTGAATTTAACTTGCAGAAATATTTGAGGAGGATGTGACCAAAATAGGATGTGTATTTAATTTTTGTGAGTATGGGTTTAATATACCTGTGGTTCAAGGCTTATGACTTGCAAGTCTCCACTTGAAGTCGGAAATAAGTGAAAGTGAGTGAAGTGAACCAGTTTCTCCTGCATACCTTGTGTTTGTTTATCTGGAGCGCTCAAATCTACCAAGGCATTAAAGCAATATAACAACTTCCAAAGGCAAATTAGAACCATGGCCAAGAGCAAGGAATAGGATGAAGTTTGATGTTATTTTCTCTCTGGCTGAGCAACAGCCATACAGCCAAGAAATATCCAGAACAGACTGAGTGAGGAAGAGATTGCACTCTGTCAATATCCCTACAGCTGTAGCTTTCCTTCAGGAATAGCATCTTAGCTGAGTGTTTATTAAAGCCCCTTTTTCTTTCTGAAGTTACTAGTGTGGTTTAGGATCACTGCATAATAACCCTGGCCAAAACAGCAGTTACAATTTATGTATTTTATCTAATATTATGAATGTCATAATCTATTAAATATGTGCAGAGTGTAAATTAGGGATTTTGCATTCATTTGGAAAAGGCTAATTTGTAATGCTTCATGCAAATCAACTCTTTATCGAAAAGCTCCAGGGAGCATGTGTGTACTTTGTTTTCATGCCCTTCTCAGATGGATCGGTAGGTTGGAAGCTTCCACAGTACAGACCAGAAGAAGGAGGTCTCTGCCTGGCATATGGAAATGAGATTTAAGAAATCATTCAAGCAGTGATGTCTAGATTTGCTGCTTTGAAGTGGAAATCGGTTGCAAAACAAAAATGTTGCTTTTATATGGGTCTCTGATAGTCTTGCTAGTGCTGCTACAGGAGGCAGGAATGAAATGAAAGATATTAAAATAACTAAACCACTAAATCCTCTTTTTTCCTTTCAGCCTAGCTGTGTGTAGTCCATGTTCAAAGAGTTGTCGCTTCTGTTAGAAACTTCTCAAATTAACATAAAGTCTGTAATTCTGTTAAACAAATGTTTGAAATGTTCACATCAAATGTAGGCACAGTAGGATCTACATACATATATATAAAGGTCTGGACATGGGTAGCCTGAAAATCCTGCCTGGCTCGTGGCTCCCAAGGCTCCCATGCCTTCAGGAGCCCCTGAGCTCTGTGTACAAGTGCTGGCAGTGCTGGGCCCCACACACTGTGTATGGCTTCAGACCAGCAGGAAGCAGAAGTTCTAGACTAGGATTTTAAGATGCTTAATGTCCTGGAAATAGTGTCTCTATGGGAGCATATATGAGTTAATCAGTGCTGTTATGTTGGGTTTTTTCTTTTCCTTGGTTTTCTTCAAGTTTTTAGAGCGTAATATTATTAAATGTAATTTTAGTTATTTTAGTGTGTCTATTGCTCCCTGAAGAAGCAGCAGCAGGGCTGAAGCAGCCCTTCAGTCCATGCTGTTGCTGGGGTCAGGGTACAGGTGACTGCAGCCAACCTGGTGCTGCTAATGAAGAGCAGGAGTCAAACCGGCCAGAGCAGCAGTTCCTTCCTCATACATAAAGTACAAGTAATGAAAAGTTTCCTCTTCTGACTCATGACCATTTTTCATGCATTAAAATTTTTAAAAGAAGAGGAGGGTGGTGACTGTGTGTGGTCTGAGGAAAGAGATTCACCAGTTTAATATTGAAAGATGTGCCTTAACTGCTGAATCATCCTCTTGGGGATCCTTTGAACTTTAATGTAGCTGGAAAGAAGAGAGCACACTGTTTCTGTGCAGTATAGCATAAATGTGGTATCTTTCTCTAAGGGCTTAGTATTTAATATGAAATTTGTTAATGGTTTTAAAAATTTATTCAGAAGTTTGTAAATAGGCTGCTCAGGTTAATTGTTGGAATTAGCGTGTGAAAAATGCATGATCTTTCCCAGAGGGAATTCTGGATGAGCACTTTGAAGTTTATTCGTTGTGCAGCTACCTAATTTTTTTCGGATGACTTGAAAGGCTGCCAGCATCTCTGCTGATTCAGAACAAGCTGATAGTGTTCTCGCTCTGCTGCAGAGATATCTGTGTCTTTGGCTAGCCTGGATGAATTAACACAATGTTCATGGGGTAGAGTCCATGAAGAATCAGTTTTAGAGAGCAATGGCCTCTCTCTTCATGTAAAATCAAACAAACAGCATAGCAGTATATTTCATATAATATATATAGTATATACTATATTTCATGTAATGGGGAAATTTTAGTGGGCTGTGAGGTGAGCATTACTACTAAGAGAGGTAATAGCTGGGTGGACATCAGGAGTTAGTATTTTTATATGTGTTTTCTAGGAACTTGTACATCAGTTTGAGCTGCTGGCACAAGTGGTGTGGTGGTGTGTGCTTCTTACAGCTGTTGGAATCTGTATTCCTGTATCAATGTGTCATTTTATTTTGGAAAAAGCCTTTACTTGAATGCTGTTAAGTTTATTGAAGATAATGGAGAATATGCAGAAAGTTATTGTAAACAGTTGCATGCAATTTGGAATATCAAATTCTCTTTTATTCTTTTTTTTTTTCTGGGCTGAAATGATTGTTTTACTGTATTGTGGTTTACTTACTGCCTTAAAAGACTTGGGGATGAGTTGCAGCCAAGAACACAGCAAAATTTGTGTGGCTTTCCTTGCTAGGGGTGTAATGCAGGAGGCAATCCTGCGCTCCCCAGTGCCAGTAGTGTTTGCAGTAAGTGCTGTGGACTCATTTAAAGTTACTTCCAGTAGTTATTTCACCAGCTCTGGGCCTGGCATTTCCCCTCCCTTGAGGGCAGTTGCCCTTTTTCTTGGCGTTTCCAACCCCTCAACCTTTAGGTTTCAGCTGATGTACTGCAGGTCCATGTATTTGGAGTAGTTTTTATATTCTGGCTCTCCAGGTGTGTTGCTGTAATCGAGGGCAACCTTTATCCTCTTGTTAACCAAGGAAACAAGTTTAGAAACATGTAATTGTAACACCTTGCAATTTAAAAAAAAAAAAAAGAGAAATTATCAGCTTAGTGTTTACATGATGGTTTTTATTTCTTCCTGCTTTATTTCTCCTTTATTAAAAATCAATTTATCACCGTAATATTTTTATTGATAACTTTGGATCTAAGTGTTGCATGTTTTGAAGTTTTATAGTTAGCTTGCATTAAAATGTCTGGTGTTTAATTTGACATCAGTGTGCAACTGTGTGTATGCAGGAAAGGTGATACATATTTGTATTGGATTTGGATTTTTAATATTGCAGGATAGAGTTTGCCTCAACAGTAGACCTATACCCTACCAAATGCTTCTGTATAGATACAGAGTAATAGAGGGATTGTAAAATTTGCCTCCTGCTTTTTCCTGTTAAAATACAGCCCTGAACATTGTATCACAATAGTCTGATAATGATACTCTGCAGCAAGTTTGAGCAAAGAAATAAAGTCAGTGAGTAGCAAGAGCTGAGGAAGCTGGAGCAGTGTGTGTAGGGATGTGCTGGCTTCCAGGCAGTGCTGTCCTTGGACACTGGCTTCATCCCTGGCTAGTTGTGTTCCAAACCCATTGACATATGGTTGCAGACTGTCAGATTTTTTTCTTAAAATCTTTGGAATAACAGTATGAGGAGAAGGAATCCAATCCAGGCCACACATGTATCTGTGGATAATGGTTCTCAGGAAGACAGTCTTGGGGAATAACTCTGTGTTTTCTGAGTGAGCACCTGTTGCTTTCCACGGAAGCGATAATCCTGGAGCAGCTGCTGGCTGGGACTCGTAGTATCGGCTCTCGACCTTCTGTTAGCACAGTGTGTTCAAGGCCCGTGTGTGGACTCACTGATCTGCTTTATGATAAACACAGCCCGTCCTTGGACCACGAGGACTGACAAATGGAAAGTCACAGAAGGATCCTTGTTGTAGCTCCACATGATTTTCTCTGCCCACTTGAAGAGGCACCATTAGTCACAGCAAGTGTTGGATGCCCTGGGCTGTGCTCTCTGTCCTGTGTCCCCACACTGCCTTAGGCACTGTCGGATTCTGTCCTTCCCTTCCAGCTCCTCTGGAGCACAGAAAGCCCCACTGTTTCAAAGTGAATAAACGGCTTCATTTCTGTTTCTTGAGTCTGATTTTTAGAAAGTCACAGCATAGGAAATTGCCAAATTGTGGTTGTGCTGTCTCTCATGTGCTGAACTGGCACTGACAGGGAGACAGGACATCAGGAGGTTCTGATTTAACAGGAGCTTGGAAGACTGGTGGCACTGACGAGCCCTTTAAAAACTATTTTTAAGCTAGCAATACTGAAGAAAGACTAATAATGCAGTCTTTTGGGATCAGTCTTTTCCCATCTTTCACTGTAATACCAGCTCAATGGCTGTTTTGTTTGCAGAATGTTTGTATAAAATGAGGGGAAAAAACTAAACCCAAAACATTTAAAGCTCTTATAAAATCTAATACAAGCATGGTTATTTCTGTGTAATTATGTGGAGCTTGCTTGTGAAACAAGTCATGGTTTTTTTCTCTGTATCTTTCTTTCCTCCCCTTAAAGCACCTGAAGATGACATTGTGAAGATGTAATTACCTTTACAAGGGCTGTGTGATGTCATGCTAACCTCATTTGTGTAAACTCACGTGGCTGATACATTTCAGTGATTTAATTTGGAAGAATTGGACTGGTAAGTCCCAGGTCAGATCAACCATCCGGGATCAACCCTGGTCACCTTGTTGTGCTCACTGGTCCTCAGCAAAACACTATGGAGAAAAGAGGTTGTGGGTCATGATGTCTCTGCTGCCGCAGCTGGCCTGGGTTTCCCTGGAGCTAATCCTTGGCCACCTATGGGAAGCTGAGTTAGGGAATGCTGTTCTTACAACCACAGCAACATGATCTATGTTTCTTCCATTTCACCTGTGCAAAGGTCTGAAATTGTGTGGGTTATTTAAGCAGACACAGGTATTTATAAGCACAAAATCAGAGGATGCTACTTCATCACTGACCATGGCTTCTTTTAATTTGCCTTTTGAAGAAAATTCCATATACACATGTATGTATACAAATACAGAGAGTGTATATGTATGTATGTATGTATATGTACAACCTCTCAATATTGATATCATAAAACTTTAGTTGAGGCCTGGGACAAGCTCCCGGGAGAGACTCTTGGTTCTCAGAAAAGTCTTTCCAGCCCTGGTGCAGCTCACATGGAACTAGTGCTTATTAGTAAGAGAGCTGTGGCTTTCTCAGTCATCTAAAACCACAAAGTATGTCATAGTCATGTGAAAGAAGAAATTAAAAATTTCTTTTCTGTTTTCCTTCTCTCCCCACTATCTCTGTTTCTCATTTGTTGCAGTGTGTGTCTGTGACACAAAGATATATTTAAAATTTTTGAGGGGTAAGGAAGTTGGGGTTTTTTTAATTAGTCAAGATTAAAAACTCCTGTAATGAATTAGAAATCACTATTTTTATCTACATTAATCACAGTGGTTTTTGGAAGCTGGGAGAAAGAAAAGACAAGAGAACAGGAGTTAGCTGTTAGGTGGCTGCAGCCTATAACACACAACTGGCCCTTTAGATGGCCAGACATTTACTCATGCTTCAACTTCTTTCTGTTTAAAACATAAGGGACACTTTTTTTAAAATTCTTTTTGTTCTGGCTTTGGTTGTTGTTCAAGTATCATTTGTCAAACTCAAGCAAGCATGGTAAATCCATTGGCAGAGGCTTATACAGGCCTGCAGTGCAGCACCAGCAGCACACTGAGCCCTGGGCCCAGGCCAAGTGCTTGGCCAACCCAGAGAAGTTGATCAGTCTTGATAACCCAATGACCTGTGGGTCAACTTTCTGTATTTGTCAAGGTATTAAATATGCTTATGGCAGAAAATGTAATTACAGTATTTTTAGGCATGCAATAAATGCTACCAGTTGTATCAATTTCCTTTTCTCCTCATTGCAGGTTTTCTACTATTGCTCCTTTCAGAAATTCTGATGAACTTCAGTGTTTCCATAACTTGGAATATTACATTTGTTAGTTTTTCAAGATAAAACATCTATCATAGTATCATTAGCCCCAGTGACAATTCACTTCGGAATATGCACAGATGGGTAATTGTAAGCAATGCTCAGATTACACCAGCAGAAAATAAAATTAGATTGATAGATGAGGAAATGGAGTGCCTCTTACACAGAATGGAGCCTTCCAGGAGCCATCTGTGTGTCCTGTGCTGCCCAGTGTGGGAACACCTGGCCTTGACAGAGAAAGCATCTCTTGTTGGACAGAGCAGGGTGAGTTGGTGGATGCATCTCCTGAGCCTGAGAAGTGATAGAAAGATGAGGCCACATTTTCAAAGAGCTTTTTTTAGGTCAGTCTGGCTGTTTGACTGCAGAGAAGAATCCTTTGTCAACCAGCATGTACTACCATGCAGTGCAGTGCTGTCCTTCTGCTGACTTCAATAGCAGCAGATCAAATGTTTGTCACAGCTGAAGCTCCGTTTTCCACCTCACTTCCCAGTCTGGCAGCATCTGGTGAGCATCTGTATGCTTTGGGTTGGAGCCACAACAATGAGACTTTGTTACATTGCGGATTTTGGGAGAGGAGGAGGCTGTGTGAAAGTTTGTTTGGTGGGGTAGTGGCTCATCCCTGTGGCATGTTTGCCATCACCCTTTGCTTGGTGCTGCTGATGCAGTGATGTGTTGACTGGTGAGGAAACTTGGGCAACTTTTTCACAACAGAAATTAAACCTTGTAGAGGAAATAGTTCTCTGGAGCTGTTTGTGGTCTCCTTAATGAGTGGGACCTGGGATTTGGGCAAAGTATAGAGACAGGGCTGATGAAGTGGAACTCTCTCTGCTTCTCATCTCTCATAGCTTATAATTCAGCTATGGCTTTTGCATTCAGTTATTTCGTTTGGTCTCCTACTGCAGCCAAGTTTGGAGACACATGCTTATTAAATTATTTAGTAGTAATAGGTCTGAAGCACTCACAAATTTACAGGAATATTAAAGAAGGCAAATGCTATTCCAGGTGGGAAATAACATGTTGAGTAGATGATTCATAATAACATGAGCTCTTAAAACTTTCTTAGAATTGAGGGAGAGAAGGCAGCTTGGAAAAACCAACTCTAAATGTCAAGTTTATAAATATGAACAATAATAAGCAGTGTATTATTGATAATAATTTATCCCATAACTCTGCTATGCAACCGAGTTATTTTTTTCCAGTTAAGCAAAAGGGTTTAGTATCTGTATTAAAAAGCAGAGTCCAAAGGGAACCATTAAAAGTCAGTGTTTGTGTTTGCTCTCATCCTGTTCCTCAATTACACAAGTGGCCCAAAGCTGTTCGAGTGGGCAAGTTGGGTGGGGTTTTTTGTTGTTGGTTCTTCACAGATCTTTTGGCAGAAATGCCTTATGACTGAGAGTGAGGACTCCTGTCCTCTGGAATGCCAGAGGGTCTTTCTGCTGGTCACACTGCTGTCCCCTGTCCTCCCTGAGCGTCCCCATACTCAGTGTAGGAGTGGGCATGGTCTCTGACCACCCAATCTCTTCCTACTCCAGTGCTTAAGTTGCAGAATTTTTTTTCATGCACATCAAAATTTATTTACTCTACTTTAATTCAACTTTTAAGCACTCAATAAGATTTCTACATTTAAATGTTTTTAACAAAGTCAGAACAGACAAATACTGGTTTTACAGTGAAGGGTGAGCAAATTCTACCAGAAGTTAAGAAGGTAAGATGTGTGATAAACCTACTTAATGCGTTCATTCCCTATTCACTGAAAGTTAGGAGATGTGTTTTCCTGAAGGGACTGACTGGGCAGCCTGGGTGAAGACTGTCCTGCTTGATCCTGGGGTTGCACTCTGCCATCACAATGGGACCTGGGGGAGGAAAGGAGTGATGGCTCCTTCCTCGAAAGCAGCCCTGTCTGCTCAGCCAAGGGGATGGAAGGCTGGAGACACAAGTCCAGAGGTGACCTGGAGCCCAGCAGGACACAGGTGGCTGCTGGAAGGAGCAAGATGCCGATGCACAGCCGAGAGCTGTCTCTCTGAGGCACTGGAAGAAAGAGCTTCTCTGTGGATGTACCAGGGGAGTTTGTTGCAACCCAGAAAATAGCCAAGCTGATTAGCAGAAGGCAAGAGAGAATGACAGGGCCTCAGCTGCCAAACCTTTTAACTCCAATTGTTTTACCTGTGGGAACCAAATATCATTATTTAACATTATCTTGTTCTTGTTTGTAACAGCTCATATCAGCATATGTAAAAGAATAAAGGACGAGTAGAAATTAATGGTAGCCCACTTGTAAAGCCTGGTTTAAACGAAGGCACCTCCTTTTAAAGGGAGCTTGTTGACAAATATGAAATAATTCTTTGAGGTTCTTTGGCCTTCCTTCACAAACACTCCCTGTGGCATGAATAGAATTGCTCAAAATTCTGCAGTTTTCAATTAGGACTCCAGTGAATGTGAGTTTTGTCTGCAAGATTTGGCGTTGTGGTTTTAATAGTTTACAGCCCAAGTAAAAAGTAAATACTATATTGTAACAGACAGATTTCAGACATGGGTGTGAAATTTTCTACGAAATGAGCTCACTTATTTAACACATATGGACTAGAAGTAATGCAGTCATGCCGTTTCCATGATTATACAGTAGACAAATAATAGCTACTGTAGTCTAAGGGTGTATTTTTAGAAAGAAGGTTGCAAGCATGCAATATTAGTTTGGACTGGCACTTCACAGTGGACATAAATAGTTTAAGTGTAAAGGGCTGCTTTTAGTACAAAGCAGCTATTTTCTGTGGTTTTATTAATTTAAAGGATTGTGTATTGGCCAGCATGAAATGCTGATGGTCTCACTAGGGCCAGTGAAAGCAGTTGAATAATAGCCACGTGCTCTGACATCTTCTAGTAACACAAAAATTCTTTCTTGCATTTAGGAACATCACTTTGTTTAAATATTCCTCCATGTTCCCGTGTTGTGCCTGGGGGAGAACAGACAAGTTCTCCTGTTAGCTCTGCAGCACAAGTTCCTGCAGTGTCTGTGAGAACTGGAAGCAATCCCTTTACATGTGGCTCTGTAAGACATGCAGCAGTTAACTTTCTTTTTCTTTCAGATAAAATAATGCAGCTCTGCTTTTTAATGGCTACAAATCATGAGAGCTTCAAATCCTGAGTTCCCTATAGCCCTCTTAGCTGAGTGTACTCCTGTCTGCCATGCATGAATAATGCATGACCTCACTGGCTTTAGTAAGACACAGTTAATTCTCTTGGCCTTTAAAGGTTTTTTCTCTCCCTATTATTACTTAGCTGCCATCCTGTTTGAAGGGAATGAATTAACTGCAAGACTACAGATGCTGGTGAATTTAGGAGACAATAACATTATAGGGATAAGGCAGCTCCAGAGTTCAAATTCTTCAGCAAAGATCTGTCTCTCCAGACTAAATGTCTCTCTTGTGCTGTGGGCATAGTTGGTCTCCCAATAGTAATTTTGTCTGTAGAGCTTTATTAGATCCAGCCAAACCCGCTGGGCGTTGCTGTGTGGGCGAGGGGAGCGCCTGGTGTGGTGGGCAGGGCAGAGCCTGGGAGCTGCAAACTGTGGGACCAGAGACATGTCAGGCAGGATCTGCAGCTGGTCCCACCTGTTCTCCTGCTCAGGCCTGATCCTGCTAGTGAGCATGGCACAGAGGTGCCAGCAGGGTGCCCTTTGCATTTCTTTTTGTATGTTTGATACCAGTTCTGAAGTTCAGAAAACTGTTGAAACACAGATGCACCCTTCCTAACTTGATCATGGAGTAAAAACCTGCCTTTCTGTATATTGTTTATCCAGATGGAATATCCTTCTGAAAGTCTTAAAGTTTAAACTTTTTTTCTCTGGTTTATCCAGCACAGCTGCAGAGGGATTTTTGGCATGGTCTGTTCATTTTAGCAACATGTTCTCTCAAATGTTGAGTAGGTAGGGCAGAACTTGAGAATGGCAGGGATTGACAGAGCACCTGCTAAAACAGACTGCTCTTTATAATCTGTAATTCAAATGTTTATTTTAAAAGGAAATACTTGGGTTGGCAGGCTATGAAGTGTGTGATGATAGCTGAGTGAGCCTAAGCCTATCTGGGTAGCAGGAGGTAGAACCAGGTCGTGACACTTTGTGCTTTTTCTCAAGGCACAATTTTTCATCCAGTTAACTCGATGTGCTGACCCCCATAAAGAATAACTGAACCCTAACAAAATGATTTTTGATTCATGACAAGCTGTAGCTGGAGAGGAGAATCAGGAACCTTAAAAATCTTTTGTAGTATCTACTGACATTTATATACAGTCCTAAAATAGTTGAGAATAGGTGAGATTTATTGGCATGGCATACTAACAGCTCGATGCTGGATTTTAGTTTTTATTCATTATACACTGTATCACATCAATTTGGTGTTATTACTTTGGTGGACTGGAGTCCCTGCTGGTGTGCAGCAGCACAGCTTTGGCTGGGTCACAGTGTTACAGCAAAAGCTTAGGTGTAAAGCTAAGGAGTTTGTGCCACGGAATTGGACCTTCTGAGTTGCACCCAATCAGTCTGACTAGTTTTCTTGCCAAGAAATTGTCCTACCTGCATTATTGCTGTCTTCCCTTCCACTGCCATTATTCCAAGATTACCACCATGTTTCCATTGCCTCCAAGATCAAATAATTAATTTCCACTGTTCATTGCCAAGGCAAGAAGTGTTTACAGACACTGCTCCACGCTGAAGGGCCACGGAACATCAGGAGCACACACAGGTTTTCATTAAGAGCACTGGATGGGGTGAGTTGGCACTGGGGGTGCCTAAAATGCCTGTACCTGTGTGGTGCCAGGTGGCCGTGCAGGCAAAAAGCAGGTGCAATAACCAGATGAAATGGGGCTGCTTTGTTGGATTCCTTAGTTCATTGCTTTTCAAGTTGGAAAAAGTTACGTTTTCTCCAGGTTTATTTCATGTTAAGCTTCAAAAAATATTTAATATCTGTTTCTCTCTCAGAATCATAGAATCATCCAGGCATTTGTATGTTCTTATATATACATGCATGTATATATTTCAATTATATTTATCAAAATAATGCAGTATATAATTTATCCCTCTGTTATATTCATCACTGTGCTGCTAAAAGCCTGTAACTAGCAATGAATTATGGCACCAGCAAATTCAACAGTTCATAGCTGGTTTATTTCTTGGATATCTGGCTCACTTGTTAAGCATTGCCATGGATAAAATGACAAAAGGAGGCCACGGTATGGTAGAAACATTTTAGGAAGACAATAGGTGGTGGTAAAAGCAATAATTTAGGCTGACAAAATTGTGTGTTATTTGCAATGCTTAACTTAATTGATATTTTCTTATAAAAGAAAAGTGGTATTGTAAGATAAGATTTTAAAACCACAGGTGCTGCATGTTTTATGGAGTATTTATCTGGTTTAAATTTTTGCAAGTTCTAACAATTGTTTAATTGTGGTGCATAAATTACTTATGTGTCTTGTTCTTCTCCCTGAGTACGTTTCACTAAATTTTGTAAAGACTAATTAATGTCATCCTCAGCAGAGTTGCTCTTTTACATCAGTAATCATTCACAACTTAGTAGATGCCTGCAGCTACAAATCAGTCATTTAAGCAACCCTGGGAAGTGTTTTGTAATTTATTTTTCACATTATACACACCATCTGGTAATGGAAGAAGCTAATAGTTCTAACCATATTATCAACTTGAAATCAAGCCATTCTGAAGCGTTGTAATTACCAGTTACCTCAGCCAGTGAGATGACTCTGAGCATGCCCAAGTGGCACTGTGTGCATAGGGGACAGGGCCTTTTGCCTCCTTGGCTTTTTTTAATGCCTAAAAGACTTCCAGGAAGACAGAAATGGTAGTTTGAGCTCTGATGGGAAGACAAGTACGATGTACAAAATTTAAACCAAAGGCCACAGGCAATTTCTATAGGGATTTAGAACTTCCCAAAAAAAAGTTTATACTTTGAGATCCACCTTCTTTGAATTATCCCTCTGTCTGGAACAGGGTAGTGACAAGTTAGTTTGGAAAATAGCTACTCAAACATAAGCTTAAGATCCAGTGGAAGGCATCATGGAGCTGACTTCCAGGAGCAGGAGTGGGATGTGGCTGGGAAGAGGAGCTCCCTCTCCAGCTCTGTGTCACCTGCCCGGCTCTGCCCTTGCCACAGTGGCAGCACCTGTGCTCTGCCCAGAGCATACCTGGAGCTGGGAACCAGCACAAACACCACATGGAACCTGGCTGGAAGGCACCTTTTGCACTGGTCTGTGGTAATAGTGGGTACATTTTACAGAAGGAATCAATTTAAAAAATAAAAATAAAAAATAATTAAAAAGGTGTGTTTTGTTAGGTTCATCTGCCATCTTTTCAAAACCAGTTTCATTTAAATGGCCTTTGAACAGAAGCCAAACAAAAATTCAGTGCAGATATGCAGAATAACTTTCCTGTAGGTCAGACAATATTTAGCTGTATATTTGGTGTTTCATTTTCCAGTGCCTGTTTGAGTAATAAGAGAATAGGAAAGAAAAAATTTTACTTATCCCTCCTCTGATTTGCCCAACCTATTTGTACATGTAAGGATTGACTGTTTGCCACTCTAATACTTGTTACAAGGGAAAGAAACTTGGACTGCTCCAAGATAAGGCTCAATCAGTTAATTAAATAGTTCATATGGCATTATTTACAGCAGCAAGATAGTAAACTCAATGACCCTTTTGTTTCATTTTAAGGCTTTTGTTCATCTTCCTGAAGATTTAGTTGTTCTGGGCTGAACAATTTTAGCATCTTTCCCACTCCCATCCACTGTTCCTATTCTACAAGTACCAAATGATGACACTCCTGTACTTTGGCTCAGGAGATTATTCAACAGCTCATTTCTCGTATTCATCTTGGGCCACTTTTGCTTCTGAGTTGTATGATTTCCTGAGCAGTTGTTCTTCATGCTGGGAGCTACTGCATTTGATTTCGTCTGTCCCATCATCTCCTCATTACTGCTTTCATTTAACAAGTTCTGGGGTTTGAGTTGTTTTAATCTGTCCTCCCAAGCTAAATTTAGTCAATCTTAAATCAGGTTTAAATTGTCAAATTATTGCATACAAGTGTTGGACTAATGTAATGCACTCATCTACTACAATTTAATGGTTCTGCACTGGGAAACTAGCTTAGGGATTTAATTTTACACCAAATTTGAGAAACTGAAGGCTGTTTTGGTTTTTTTTCTTATGAAGTAGAAGGAGCTGGGGCTGTGGCTGAGCTTTGCCTTGGACTCACACTCCATAATTCACTGCTGAGAGACACTTTGTGTGTCCATCCCCTTGACATGTTTTGCTGCTCGGTTTCAGAACAAGCCATCTGTTCTGCTCTCAGTGTATTTCACAGTCACGTTTATTCAAATATGCCAAAAGCTGCTTAAGGAAGAGATTTTTTCTTCAAACACTTAAGTCTGACGAAGTGGAATGAGTGATATCTAGCTTTGCTCCTCAAGACTGAATGGTTTAATAATGGCATTAGGCTGGGCACATCCAAACCCAGAGCGCCTCGATGTCATTGCCGCCTGCATGAACAGCCACTGTGATTCTTTCCAGCTTGTCATGATAAAGCAAACTAAGAGGACAGTATTCCTCACATGAAGAATGAATTTGACAAGTGTTTTTGCTGTTCAGTTAGCACTAGCAGTTTTGTCAGCAGTACCCAGGCTAGCTCTTGGAGCTGGCAAATGGGTAGCCTCATCTCTGGGCTTACTTGCAGGAACTGCTGGCACTTCGGTGAGCCCTTTTAATTTAGTCTATTTCAGAAGGAAGCTTGGAGCTTTTTGTTTGTTTGTTTGTGTTTTTAGTTTTGTTTGGTGTTGTGCTTGAAAGGCAGAGATACTGACAGAGCAGGGGAACTCTGGCAAATAATTCAGGCCATGATTACCACTGGGTTGTGGAGTATTGTCTCAATACTTTACCCTTTATGAGCAGGGACTGAGTGTAAGTGAAGCTGACACTTTATTTTAGATTAGAGAAACTTGCAGTGAGTCAAGGTGTGGTGGCTTGTGATTGCTCTTCCCGGTTTTGCTCCGCTCCCCTGCAGCAGGACGGGCAGGCAGGACATGGGTGTTGCTGGAGGAGGAAGGGAGCAAGGTATTACTGGGGTTCACAGCCCAGGACATTCCCAAAGCACTTGCTACCTCCCTCTGTGCAGAACGAGGTGGTTTCAGAGTTTGCTCACTGTGGGCATGTCCCTTCTGTCCCAGTACTGTGTGTTGTGTGTGACCCGAGGGAATGGCCCAGGTTAAGCACAATAAACGCTGTAGCAACTCGAGAGGCAAGTAGAGGTTTCAGTTCATTTATGCAGCTTGGATATTGTAGTATCGCTTCTGGATTCTTGAAAAATAAAGAAGTATTTAGGTCTCTATCACTTTTATTGGTAACAAGAAAGAAACAAGTGTGTAGTTTAATGCACTAAGTGCCTCCCTCTCTGTTCCTCCCAAGTGGCACAGCTTGTTTGTTTTCAGAACTCCTTTCCTAGGTATTGTTTTTAACTGAGCAAACTTCAATTCATGGAGGAGGCACTGCAGGTGCTCATTCTGTTAATACCTTTGGAGATTTTCTTCACTGTGTGAAAACTGCTGTAATGGAAACCAACCTGGCAGAAAGGTCACCTCCTCCTAATGATTTGCTTTCCTTTCTCAGGGATAGCAACAGGAGAACCTAAAAGTCTTTGGAAATTGGTCATTAACTTCTGTGCTCTGTGAAGGAAATGTTTTTCCTGGTGAGGAAGGCAGATCATGGTGATGTGTTGGCAAACGTTGTTAACAGGACAGAGGTCCACTCCATGTGCCTCCTCCTAATGATAAATTACAATAGAGCAGAGATGATCAGATCACAGCACAAGAAATGCACTAGTCTTTACACCCCTGATTTTGTTTTTAACACATTTTTTTCTTCACAAAGGCACTTTCTGATGAAAACTTGTGCTTAGAGGTTTGTGGGGTGGGTGGGGCTTTGTGGTGGTGTTTTGTTGAGTGTTCTTTTTTGGTTTGTTTGTTTTTATAATGAAAATTCACACTGGCACAGCAATGCAATATAACAGATTCTGGCAGGAGACAATCCCAGCTCCTGCTTGGCATGTGCAGGGCAGATTAGCCTCAGCACAGGGCTGAGGGCTTGCCTGTGCTAAGCAGGAGCCGATGCTTGAATGCAGTGGCTCCTTGGGTGTGTGTTGGGCAACAGATCTGCCAAGGTCCTTGTGTGGTTCCATGTTCTGGACAAGGCTGTGGACTATTTGAGTTGAGTTTACTGTGGTAGCAGGTACTACTACCTTTTATTATGCAGCCTTCTATTCATGGCAGGATTTCTCAGCTATTCAGTCCCATGTTATGCACACGCAGTATTTGGCAGGATTGCCTGCCAGTTTTCATCACATCTCACATCCCCTGCATTCCTAACAAACATCGCAAGACAAACATTGCACCCAGCTCAGCCTCTTGAGCTGGGTCTTTGCTGCTGTAGCAGCTGAAACAGAGAACATAGACAGGAGCTTCTGTCTAAATGTTCTCCTACAAAATGCTTTTAAGCCTAACGATGTAACACTCCCCTAAATTCCAAAGCAGAGCCCCCCCAGGGATGTGTCAGGTCTAAATGCAACACAGATATGTCAGTTCAGAACTGGCTCGATGCTGCAGTGCAGCGAGATGAACCAGCTCCTCTCCCTGCACGTGCAGCAGAGGAAACTCCATGGCAGGAACCTGAGTGGTCTGGCCAGCCTCGTGTAGGAACGTGTCAGAGCTGGGAGTGAGTCCTCTCTGACTGCCATGCTTTCACATGTGCTGTGGTTTGGTATTCACAAAGCCTCCAGATTCCCAAAAACCACTGTGGTGGTTCTTCCAGTGGTGAAATAATGATTTTTGTACTGTTTTGTAGGTTCCGGCTAATCAACCCCAATGTGTATTTACACCAAATCTAATAGTGAACCAAGATGATAATTTCTTTCTCTGCTGTTGTTTTTTTATTAGTTAAATGTGTAGGTTTAAATTGATGATACTGTATTTTTTTCTCCCTACAGATGTAAGTAATAACTTGTGTGCTATTTCATTGTACATCTAAACCCTATGTTAGATCTGCTGACATGCAAGTACAGTGATCACTAGACCTGGTGAATGTGGCCCACTCTGTCCCATGCCTTTCATACTGTTGTCCTAATTTCTACCACTACTTACAGGAAGTAAAAATGTGCCTCAGATATGTAAATCATCCTTTAGTGGTAAAGGAAACTGGTCTATCAATTGATGCCAGGTGAAGAAAGCATTTACCTTCTGGTTGTTGAAGTGTCTGCTGATTTAGAAGCTCTGCTCCCAAGATCATGTCCTGTCAAAGTGCTCAGTCGCAGCAGAAACTTCCATTAGTAATGCACAATCTCCGTTGTACCTAGTTATTCCTGCCTTTCCACAACATCTTTATAGAAAGACTTTGAAGGCATTTTAAAGCCTTATTCTTAGCCTACAATGACCTTTCTAGAATAAAAGATGTGTGATTAGGAGATTGGCCCATCAGTGTACATTCCTTTATTAACAAATTGGGAGGATGTATGTGTAGGAGAAGTTCTTGTAGGGAAGAAATGTACCCGCTCTGTTGTACCAGAGACGCAGCACTTTGAAAGGTGCTGCCTGTTGCCCAACCACAGGTCAGATGCTCTTACTCAAAAAAAAAATATATTGTGGTTATTTGACAAGCCACTTTGGAGCCAAGTGAGCTAATCTTTACATAGTGTTTTGATGCATTTCCCAAAGTTTTTTGAACCTTTGCAATATTTGTTCTGTTTTGGATGCAGCAGTTTTATGTAATAAGGGCCAGTTTAACTTCCTCTTAACATGGCTATTAATCCATGCAACATATAATTACTACAGAAAAAGCAATATATAATTTGTTTATGCAGATAGACCACACTATTTTATTTTAAAGAGTCTAGTAAAACTAGATGGTTTACTACTCAGGAACATAACTTAAACGTTCAGAATCCAGGGTATTTCCCCAGAGTGATTTATAATACAGCAAGAAGTGGAAAGCTTAAGAAAAGGGAGGAGGGTTTGGATGGGAACACTTAAAATTTCTTGGCAGATGCTTACTGCTAGGGAAGCTTAGGGGTTTTTTTCCCTTTCCTTCTGGGAGTGAGAGATTTCAAGAAGGAAATGGCAGATCTGGGTTCCTGAGAATGCTTTCTGAAGGCAAGCATCGAGAGCAGCCTCATTTACATCGCAGACCACATCCTTGGGAAAAGTGCAGCTTGGGCTCCTCACCTGGCCAGGCTGGCTGGGGCTTTTGGGAATGGAGCCACAGCTGTCTGACACAGGCACCGCTGCCCAGCTGGTGCTCCCTGTGCAGCCCAAAGCTTGGACTGGAGCAGTAATAAATAGCCTTTTTCTTGTTGGACAGAATGGAGTCACATAGGTGCAACTAGAAATGTAAATTCTCGTTTCTGAAACCCAAGGGTAAAGACTTGCATAAGATTTAAGCTGTTCTGGCATTGCATGAGCACTACTATTTTGTTCTTATCAGATGAACGTCAGGCTTGTGAAGCAGTATTTTAAATTCTCACAAATGGTAGATGCAGAGAGTCGTATATTTATTACAATATTTATTACATTAAAAAAAAATCCCAAACAAAGGAATTTCCAGCATCGTGAATTGTTTATGACACTTGGGGGAATAATTATGATTTGAATTTCAGATAACAGTTCTTGGTTTCACCTTCTTCTGAGCAGAGCTTCTCAACAGCCTGGCTTACTGCTGTGGTAGGTAGAGCTTTACTGAGGCTCTGCAGGGTTAAGACCATACACTGTGTGATCTCTGCAGAGCACAACTTGCTTGGGGGATCCTGAAAAGGGTTGGAGGCTTCAGAGAGCTGCTGGTTTGCTTACTTTTTGTCTTGTGTGCCATTCTTTCAACTCCTCTGCTTCATGGGCTCTAGATTATTTTGTGCATACAAATATAATGAGTTTAAATGTCAACACAGAAGTTTTAGAGAAGGATTGGAAATGTATTATGGACGTATTTCACCTGTATGGCAATGGGTTTAGCTGTATGGTAGCAGTGTTTCTGTGACCCTTGTTGTTCTAGTACTTGCATGTCTGGTGGACTGTGTTGCCCAGGAGGTGTGTTTTGGAAAAACAGGAAGGTCAAAGCATGGCAGGTGTCATTGTGGCTACCTGTCAACCAAAAATAATTTTTGGCATTCCACTCTCTATGTGGTAATGGTTCCCTTCATTTTCACTGAAGTTTAGCTTTGGCCTGGATAGGCAATGGGAAAGAAATGCCCAAACTCAGAACTCTGACTCTGAAATGGGTTTTTAGGAACAAGACAGGCAGTAGCTGTTTGGAAGGATAGCACTGAAATGCCAATGTCTGTAGGGAACCATCAGCTCCTGAGGATCACCAAGCGCTGGGAACTTAGGGAAGACAGAAATGCATGTAGGCTTGCTCTAAAGTCCTTTTTCTCTAAATGTTTGGTTACTGATAAATCCCCTCCTGTCCCTCTCCCTTCCCCCTCTGGTGCATTTGTCCCAAGAGGAACTGCAATTCCCAGCCGTGGTTGGAATACTGGTAGGAACTGGCATGGTTTAACTCGGGTAACTCTGGGAGAACTGCATCCCTGCTGCCAAGAGCACAGCAGCACCTGGAATGAGGCAAAAGTCCATTAGAATAGTGTCCTGGTGTGAACAACTGGAAATACTTGGGTATTGTGAAAGAAATAAACATTTTTACAAGTTAGATCAATATCTTTTAGGTACAGAATTTGTAGAGACAAAATTCCTGAGTAGATGTAGAAGTCACCACAGGGTGGGACAACTTTGTTCTCTTCAGTGTTTTTGTTTTGTGATTAAGAGGCAACTCAACCTTTTGCGCTTTCTAGATTTGCAGGGGCTTTTTAGTCCACATGCTAATATTTGGGAACCTGTATTCATTTCCTTGACTTATTGAAAATGGTTTTCTGCTAACAACATTCTGCCAGCAGTCTGTCTAGATACAGTGCTTCCCAAAAGCAAGAGAGATTTCATTCCAGATATTCTAAACAACCTCAAAGGAAATTGTGTTTTGTGAGACATCCATGTTTGAATGGACCAAGCTGAACCTACCTTTCATCAAAATTGGGCAAAGCCCATAAGGAAAAATGCATGTAAAAATTAATTGAGCTTTGCTTACTTGAAAGCAAGAATTCAGTCCTGCTGTGACCACTGAGCACATCAGAAAAGGAACAGATGATTTGGGAACAGGCAAAATTTTGTGACCTTTTCTGTTGGTGGTAACTGCTAAAACCATATGGATCATCCTGAGCATGAATTTAATGAAATTACAAGTATTATGCACAACTGGCTTCTAAAAAAAAAAGAGGAGCTTCTAAGAAACAAGTAGATGAAATGGGTTTTTTTGCTGAGAATGTGTTCACTTTGTGCTGGAAGGTTAAAAACATGATGTGCCAAGTCCTGATGCACACTGGAAATCTGAACAGTCTGTGATCATCATAGGGTGAGTGTTGCTTCTGTGAGATCCCCAAGCACTGATACAAGTTGCTGTCTGTGAAGTCTCCCTGTGCTTAGGCATGGAAGCTGAATGGGAGTTCTGAAGAATTATCATCTGGCTTTATTGGTTTGAAGGGAAGAATGCCCTGGAAGGTCAGTATTAATTGATACTACTTACCAAGGGAAAGACAGTGAAGTATAATATATAGTCCTGCTTTTGTCTTTGGAAGGTATAGCAATAAAGCAAAAGAAATGTAAACATTGCCCTTTTTTACTAAACTTCAAAGTTACCTTATAGAAAGTGAAATGGATATTTTAATTGATAGCACCAGGATCCCAAATACACAAACCCCAGGATTCTGATTTAGCATCAGTAAGTAAAATTAAAGCATATGTTATAAAAGTAATTCAGAATATGAAAATGCATGACAGACATTCAGATATGTGATCATAGCAGAGATGATGTTTGCACTGAAAGCAATACCCTGAACGGTAACACCGAGAAAGGAAAGCCTTGATTTTTCTTTTTCCTTTGTTCATTGACATTTTTCCACTGTTCTTGGTGTAGTGCTGGCCACTCCCCAGTTGCTTTTGTCTTTGTCAATTAGTAATGTTTTCCTTAGTCTCCTGATCTCCCTGCGAATGTCTGCAGAGGAAACCAGGAGGAACACTAATGGAGAGCTCCAGGTCTCCCTCCCCTCCATCGCTGGCAGCGTGGATGTACCGAGTGAGCAGCACACACGAGCTGCACTTTGAGTTCCTAAGGAAGTACCCTAGATGGTCACTGCCCTTCTCTCCTCATCATCTCTTGAGCTGGAAGACGCTTGGAAGGATAAAGTCAGCCTTTCTCTCTGCTTTGGTGCCCCAGGTCTTTGTGTCTCAATTTTGATGGTGTTTGCTTATCTCTCAGAACTCTGAAGGAAGGCATCATCCTTGATTTATTGGTCCTTCTTACTGAAGAAATTTTTCTGATTTTTGAAAGGACAAGTAGATGCAAACCAAGTATCAGCACTTTTTGGGAAACAGATTATGTTGGTTATTTCTGCTTCTTCCCCCTAGTACTTGACTCTGCAGGCTGCTTTGGGGTTGTGGCTTTGATTCTATGTGTGGTTGAATAAGATTTAAAACATGCACAAGGTCTTGATCTCTCCTCCTGGACAGGGGAGTAAAAGCATATCCAAAGTAAACAGCTAACTGATGTGATGGGTTTAAAGGATGGTTTAAATTGAATGCTTCCCATGAAGTCTGCTCTGGGTGGCTGTTCCCACCCCTAAGAAGGGTGATTTTGGAAAGCTTTGTGTAGCTTTTTGCTCAGTCATTGTCTGTGTAATTAACTTCATTGGTTAAGAAATATCCAAGACATCAAAGTGGCATAGGCATGTTCTTACACCCACAGGGTCAGTGTTTATCTCAAAACTGTGAGTACTTGCAAAAATAAAATCCAGTTCATCTGGAGGCAGACAGAGAACAGAAATGACTTGGCAACAGCGGGAAAGAGAAATATCTATGGATAGGAGACCCTATTTAGCAGTATTTACCCTGGCAAAAATCCCTTTGGCTTTGCTGACAATGCTGGTGGAGTCAAAAAGGCTGAGTCGCCAGGGAGTGGAAGGAATTTGGTGGGAAGCATTCTTTTGTGCTCTGTGTAATTGTGAATGTGCTTTTAATATTTTGGGGGGCTGTTCTTTGGATTAAGGACCAAGTTAAATAATTTGGTTTTATAATTTAGCATTTCATCTGTTGCACCTATATCACTGACATTTTAAATTGAAACAAGCAAAATATTCTGTGCCTGATGTTTCCAGACCCACTGAGTGACGCTATTTGAGAGTAGGAGCACAGAAGAGTGAGAAGGAGATGGTTGATAAGAGAGAAACTAAGACATGCTTAAATGGTTTAATAGGTCAGAAGATTTGATTGAAAAGAGTCAGAGTGGAGTTTTGTGTGTGTGTGTATATATATATATATGAAATTATATATGTGTTTATATGCCACACAAGCAAAAATGGGATTGATATTTGTTTCTCACCTTTGTGTTTTTGTAATCACATTAAGAAACACTAAAAATTAGTGTTCAAAATATGAGGCTGATACTAAAGGAGTCCATCCAGAATCTACTAAAACATGATGGAAATTTGGCATCGAAGTGATAATCCTCTAACTAAAAAAAACCAAAACAAAGCAAAAGCTCCCACAGTTTTTCCCATGAAGAACTTAGAGTGTAAGTTTGAGATATGCCAAACTGTAACTCAGATATCCAAGTTGACAAAAAAGCCATTCCTTTTAGAGGGGCTGGAAATGTCCTTATTATCTTCAGTAAGCTCCTCTGCCTGCTTGGTACTGTAAAGAATCAAGTCATTTATTGTGGTACCTCAGTGTGGGCTTGCATGAAGTCACTTATTGTATAAAATTGTAGCCTGCATATTCACCCATGCCCAGGTAAGAAAATAGGTCCTATTGGAGCTAAAACCATGTTGAATTTAGTTTATATTTTGTATTAAGAAATTATACATCTTGTACATCTGCCCAAGGTGTAGAATTCTAGAGGTGTTTTTTATTGTGGTATTATCATACACACACACATGTAATAATGGGCTGAGTGCCTCAAGCTCCTACCTGAATCACTCCAAGAATCTGAAAACACAAACGTGTAGAAACAGGGATAAGGATTTTGCTATATATTCAATTTCTTTCATTCTAGTATTTTATTTGCTATCAGCTTATTAGTGGGTGGATGGGATTCTCTTTCCCACAGAAATAAGACATGCAAGTACATTAAAGAGGTGAGTGAATTGGACAACTTTGCTTTGTTGTTCCCAGATGCGTTTTTGTTTTTTTTTTTTTTTTTAAATAATTGCCAGCCTCACAGATTGACTTTGGGATCTGAAAATCTAGATAAATCTCTGCTCATAATAGCTTTCCTGCAGGCCAAACAGTGCTTTCCTTTACACCTGTGCAACTGCATTAGCCAGCTGGTAGCTGGGGTAGGGCGAGTTGGAACAGGCTGTTTATGGACAAAGCCTGTTTGATAATGAATCAGTAAGAAGCAATAAACCCAGACCCTTCATGGTGTTTTATAGTTCCTTGGAGAGCACAGCCATGCAGCTCAGTGCTTCAGCTGCCCCTAGCTCTCCCCTCATCTTGTTTGACATCAGTGGCATCCTGTGCAGATGGTGGTTGTAAAACCGTCAGTGAGGACAGAAGGACCGAGCCTGGAGCTGGGAGATGTGTGAGGGGAGAGGGCTGGGGTTAAAGCCTCCCCAGTCACTTCTTGCTGCCCTCCCCTTCGTGTCTCAATTCATCGGAACAGCAAGGGAGCACCACAGGGGGACAAGTCATTGTGTGGAGTTTGAGAGGTCCAAACGAAATGTGTTAGGTGGATGTGGTGGGCTGGAGGAGGACTAGGAAGAAGCCACGAGTGGCATGCTGCGGCTGCTGCAGGCCTAGTGCTCAAAATATGTTAAGCGGTGGTTGTGAGGAGTAGGCTGGTGGATGGGTGGAGACTGGCAGCAGGTTCCACCACAACTGCCACCTGCCCTTTCAGCCCTCCTGGCCAGAGAAGACTGCCCAGAGAGGGCTCCTGCTGTCCATGTATCCAGCAGGACCAAGTACAGGAAAGATTTGCTCAGTGAAGCTGCCCTGGAGGTGAAGAAATTCACTGTGAGCAAAACTCCTGTTAGCTACCAGGTTCTAGTAATCCTGTGTGAAATTCCAGGGGATGTTTGTGTGAGTCTTAATGTTTGTCATCATGTTGTACCCTCCCTACCCCCAGATGCCCAAGAACAGTAAAAGTCACTTCAGTGGGCAAACCACTCCCTGGCCCACCTGCCCCCTCACTTCTCCCTTCCCATCAGTGGGTTTATGCTGGTGCTTCAGAGGCTTGGACTGTGATAACACATCTTAGACAGTGGCTGTGGAATGCATATGAAAATCATCTTTCCACACTCCTATTTCTCATGAAATGACCAAGCCATTTGTAAGATAACATGTAGGTGGTGGCACAGGGGTGTGAAATTTCAGATAGAGCTTTGCCAAGGTTGAAAGATGGTAACAGGAGCTTGTGATTGAGGAGAGCTGAGTGATGGTGAGTGGAGGCAGCTCTGTGTGCTCTACCTGTGACATGAGAGTGCATTTGTGTTCAAAATGAATGCTTTAGAAATGTGTTCAGAGAGCATCAGTTGTGTTTGCATGCCAGCAACGACGGTGAATCCTGAATTCAGTATAAAAATAATTCAGATCATCTCCAGGACCCATTTTCTCCTGATGAAGATTATGGTACTTAAAAAAAAATCACTTTCAAGAAGTGGAAAATATAAATGCTACTAAACTAATGGGATCAAATTCATTACATTGAGCCTAATTGCAACTTCATGGCTCCAGATTTATTCCAGTGTAATTCTATTAATATCAAAACTAGAGTAACAAAGTGATGAGTCAGGTCTATTGTTTGTGAATCTCCGCTAGAGATCATTAGCTTGTATACAATTGCATTAAAATTTAAATGACATGCTGCTGTCATTTCTTCGCTTGGTTTGAGAAAATCTGCATCTGTTGGAGCCTCTGGGTAATTTGAATTGAAGCAGTTGAGAAAATGTCGTGTAACAATGATATGAGGAATGCAGTAAAATATTAATTGTCTTAAACAGCTCAGCACAATCTGTGTTAATATAAGTAGGAGAGTCATCAGTTCTGTTGCCCTGTCAATGTGGTGAAACCTTGAAGAAAGCTGCAGTGTGGTGCAATGTGATGCAGAAGATGCTTTGAATCAATTTAATTGCTAACTAGGATAAATAACTTCAGTATAATACTAAACAGCCATACAGAAATCTATTGTCAGAGGTTCCAGCTGAGAGTGAGAGTTGTAAGCAATGGGAATCTTGAATGAGCACGTGTTATTTCAGTGTGGCAGCGTGCAGAAATTCTGGTGAGGCTTCAGCATGCTGGGCACAGCACAAGAGAGGACAGGGTGTGTACTTCACTGTTCCACACAATGAACATGTCATACAAAATGCAACAGGCAGATGAAAGAGCCCAGTGGGAGAAGAGCAGATGGGGCAGTCAGGCAACCAGGTGCCCACCTGGCTCAGTGCAAAGTGCCAGTATTTTGGTTTTCTGCATGCTTCTCATTCATTCTCTCCCCTCTCCCTTTCTTGTCCTTGATTAGCTAATGCAAAATAAAAAATATGTTTAAGAACAGGTGTGAAAATTTACAGTCTTGTATTTTAGAATATTTTAATCAGTATGATTAGGTTTCCCACCAAGAAATCTTATCTGCTATCACACTATTAAGGCAAAAATCCTATGTCAATGAATTGAAGGATATGAAGAGGTTCACGAAAAATATCTTTGATTTCCTGCCCCCCTTTCCTGGGCAACAAGGACTTGTTCACAGCCATAAAGATTGTTACAGGTGTGTACCTATGCATGGTATATAATATGCCCATTTATGAAGCACATCTCATGAACAGATAAAATGGAAGGAATTGTTTCAGCATATTTCAGTCATCACATTGCCCGCAGTGTGCGGGTGCCTGTTGCAATAGTTGTCTGCAGTGGTTTGTCCTTGAATCCTGAACTTTCCTTCAACTTTTTCCCTTATTGCTTTGTCTATAAATCTGTCCATAACCCCTGAACAACATTTTCTTTGAACTCCAGTGCATCTACTCAGTGAAATTCTCATCCGAGCTTTAATCTTCCCTCACCTTGATATATTTTAACTTCCCTCTTTATAGCCTGGCACACAAGCTGAATTTAATGGTGATAAATGTGTTTCTAAGATTAAAAGCTGTAAAATATGTGTTACAGATTAATCTAAGCCAGATCCTCATTCCCAACATGGTACACCTGGGGAAGTTAGAGCAGGGAGGAGCTAAGGAGCCAGTGGTTGTAGCTTAGGCTCATCCCCCATGTCAAGCACATCATTAATGTTGGGTGTCTTTGCTACTATGGAGCATTTAGATCATCACTGAAGTAACTGCCCTAATTTACCTTCACACCATGTTCAAGAGTACAGTGAAGAGTTGTTTTGTGGAAGTGTCTGAGGGGAGAAGAAAAACAAACAAATCAAGGCCAGAAAGTAAACTTTTCCAGCTGGACCTCCTTATTTGCATCTTCCTGATGCACACAGGGAATGAAATCATATATGTCCTTCCTTTTTCAGAAAGGAAGTTGGCCACCATTCTTGCTTGTACTCTGGCACCATGCACATTTATCAACATATAGCAAAACCAGCTTATTACACAGCCTTGCTCCTATTTAAAAAACCCCATTTGTTTGCTGTGGTTTTGCAGGCTCTGAATGAGGTGGAGCAGTGCAATTTAGTAATCTGGAGATTGTAGAAATAGTGTGATAAAATGTTTTAAAATATGAATCATACCTGTGATTTTTTTTACTGTTGTTGTTGCTGGAAATTGAATTATTATGATGCATGTGTACATTTAAACAGTTGTAATTCAGAAAGTGAAGGTTTTCAGGTGAGTTTCCGCAGTAAAGTTTGCTTGTAGACCTGGCATGGGCCAGACTGTGTATTGTGCTTGCTCTTCATATTAAATATGTGGGTCTAGGGCCCTTTTTGGGTGGATCATAAACCCACCTAGAGGGTAAGAACTGTAGCCCACATGGAACCTCTCAGAGCAGGGCATGTATGTGTCTGACTCCATATATACAGCCTTCCTACCAATATACACAAATTACTTCTCTAGAAAGAATGCTCCTATAACCAATATGATGAAAAAAATGTTTAGGCTTATGCTTAAGCCTACTAAATTGAAGTCTTTAGGAATAAATTTTGAGGCTGCATTGAATATCTTCAATTAAGGCATGTGCTCTGGTGCCTTAGAGTCAGGACCAGTTGCCAGAGTCTTGTGCCTTCCTCGTAGGAGATCGCAAACTCTGAAATGCAAAAAAGAAATTATGTGGAGCTGTGCATTTGTGCTCAAGGAGCAGACTCTTTATCGAACCCCCAACAAGAGGCCACTGGCTTTGGGGACTGATTTTCGTTTGTTTTCATTCGGTTCTGCTTTTCAAACCTTTTCCTCTCAAGAAAGCACAGCTGGAGAGCATTAACTGAAAACAAATGATGCTGCAGAATATCTGCGTGTTCACTGCTGCTTTTTCAGCTTAATTCTGCTAAATGATGCTTGATTGAAGTTTTAAACTGCGCTTTAACTGCATTTAACACTTAAAAGCCAAAGGTATCTGTAAACCAATACCCCCGGCCCGGCCCAGACCCGCAGAGGAGGCGGAGGGGAGGTGGGGGTTACCCAAGTCCTTCTCTCTGTTCAAGCTTTCTTGCCTTCCTCTCTCCCTTTAACATATTTAATGTCAAGTACCGAATTTTTGTGGTGATGTGGGTTAGCTCAAATACAGGGCGGTGTTCGTGTAGGGTTTGTATTTTCGCTTCCCCAGCCTGCCTTGCTGAAAACGAGGTGCTGGTGTGGACAACACAAAGCTTTATTTGTCCTGGTAGACAACTGCTGGAGACAGCGGCTCTTTATGAGCCCTGCCTGATAACACACCAGCGCACCATCTGCCACCCGTTTCGCTTTGGAGGAAGCGGGCGATGCCTCCCAGCTGTGTGCGAGCAGCCCGGCGGGTGGGACGCGGTGTCGGGGGCGCGCACGGGGCGCGGGAGCGCGGACACGGCCCCGGCAAAGCAGCTCCAGGGCGGGATGCTCTGCTAGAGCCCGCGGCTCTGCCGTGGAGAAACACGCGAGCCTGAGAAAGGTGGCAGCGCTCTTCTGAGAAGGCACAGCGTTCCCTTTCTGAATGGCAGAATTCTTGGGAGCGGTCACTGCTCTGGATCGCCTGAGCCATGATTAAAATGAGATATTCTAAGGTGCTTCATTCATAGACGCTAATTCATCACAGAGACAAGCAATCTTGAAATACATATATAAACAATATTTATTTTTATTTATTTTAAATATCCCATTTATCAAATTGTAGTACCAAATGATAGCCGATACAATAAGTTGATTTTTTGAACTAAAATTTAAGATGTTTTAGCAATTGATTAGGTTTATGCTTTTCTTTTTCATATTTAGTCATGCTAATATGAGCAGTAGAATACTTAAAAGTTGTTACTTCCTATCAGAAGTGGACAACGCTCTCAGGCACATGATGTGCTTCTTGGGGTGTCCTGAGCAGGGACAGGAGTTAGACTTGATGATCCTGATGGGTCCCTTCCAACTTGACATGTTCTGTGATTCTGTGATTTGTTCTGTTTGCTGGGTTAGGCTGCAGAGCTTAAAGACATCTCTAGGAAAAATAGATAGGTGGTTTCTTTTATCCTGTTATCCATTGTCTGAATTTTCATTGCTGTTAGGAGATTTATTAGCATTTTTTTATGACTGGTCATAGCCTGTGTTCTCTAATATATTATTTGCAATTTCCTTTCTCTAGATTGTGCTATTTAAGGAGCTCAACTTAAATTTTGTATCAGTTGAATCAGGAAAGCCATAAATATGCCGCACAGGGTGTATTTATGTGCTGTATTATGCAGGGGAAAGAATTTGGCCTGTACTGAGTAAAATTAAAACAATAATTAAGCTTTGGCAGAAAGATTGGAAGGAGAACTCCTGGCTAACCTATATTTGTATGCTTATGGTATGTGATAATTAAATCGTAGTTACAAATTCCTGTATACTCTAAATCACCTTAATGAAAACACTTAGGCCATGTTACCTCTTAGCAGGTGTCTTAATACCTGGAGGAAGGGTGAAAACTCAAGAAAAAAGATTGGACTCGGGTGTCCTGGTAGGGGACGGAAGATTGTCCGTGGGATCAGGTTTATGTCAGGTAGCTGAGTGGTGACAAGACATGGAGAGAGCTTTTTCTTCCCACCTGGTTATGGGAGGCCCATCACAACAGGCACAGTATAGGACTTTGGGCTCTTGTCAGTATTGGATCCCTTTCCGTGACAAAAGGTCAGTCTTTTGGGGACTCTATTCTTCTAAAGATCATGGTGATCACTTATCTTGGCAAAGTATGAGATAGAAATGGAGCAGTGAAAAGCAGTGCAGGGCAGGAACTGGGGTGCTGCTGACATTGGTTGGAAAGAAGAGAGGGCAGGAAGGAGAACTGGGTAATAGCCACAGAGTACCTGAAATACAGAAAACCTCGTGCCCTGTTAGGATATGAACAGCGGCATCGTGCATTTCCCTCCTTTCCAGACTCTTCTCCATGCACCAGGCACGTCGGAGTCCTTCAAGAGGTTGTTCTATTTCCCGTTTTGGGACGGTGTCCCTTCACCTCAGTCACCAGCTGGCTTTTCCCTGCTGGCACTGTTGTCAGCACAGCAAAGTCAGGACTGGAGAGGTGTCCTCCACTTAGTTAATGATGTGCTGTGGCACCTCTGTCTTGTAACACTGTATGTATTGGTTGTTTGGTTTGTGTTGGTTTATTTTAATCTGACTTTAAAGCGGCTTTTCAGCAGTTGGGAACGGTGACATGCATCACTGGATATAAGTACTGTTATTAAGAGCAAAACTATCAAAACATAAGGTAGCTTGGTATCTATAAAAAACCTAAAAAATTTCTCAATTTTTGGTGACATCGAGTCTCACAAAAAGTTCCTTTGTCCTTCTTCTAGCTTAATTTTGCTCTGCGTTTTTTTTCCTCCAGACATCTTTGTTTTTATAACATGAGATAAAAATATGGTCTTCATAGTTTAATGAAACTCATGAACATGATGTGATGTTAGAGCTTTAAAAATTTATTTAAAAAATAGTATTGTTATTTGGTAAATAACTGTTGTGTGCTAAAAGCTGCTCTTTTGTATGAGTCTTATGTAACATTGCAGTTAATAACATTTAGTGTTATCGGATGCTGAATGACTTTATCTCAACTACAAAAGCCTGTTTACAGAGACGAGGCAGTCTTGCTGGGAGTGCCAAATTGTTAAATAACTACAGATTGCCAAAACTAAATGAACTTTTCAGCTGGTAATGATGTGCAAATTGCTCTCACAGATGTATGTATGTTTTGAGAAACGCTCATAAGATTAGCCTTGTGTCTCCTTACAAACTTTCCTTTGCCTTTGTCCTTAAACCAGCAGTGACACCATTAGAATGAATCTATCTAGATAGATAAACACAGCTATTTTGTGTTAATAGCTGAATAGTTACTAAATATTTTATTTCATTTAATTGACCAAATATTTATTTAATCTATTTTGAAGTTATTAGCTATTATGTTAAACAGCTATTTAAGCTTTATTGTACCCCACTTGGAGCAATGCAGCTCTAGGTGAGAAGAGCAGCTGTGGCTGTGCCTTGCTCCCAGCTGTCCCCCTGTGTGTGACTGTACTGTAAGGAGGGGACGTTTTGTCACGGATCACCCTGACCTGTGGGCCTGTGCAGACACACTGCCGAGAAGGGGGACAAGCAAAGGTTTGTCTGTTTGTTTTGTACATGAGCCTTCTTGTAAACTACTGGTACAAAACTGGGAGACACAGGAATTAAACTCTTAACACATCAATTAAGCAGTAGGGGTTTTTTTTCTGTTGAAAACCAATTTTCAGTAATTTGGAAGTTATGAGGAGCTACTTTTGGGTGAAGAGGTCTCAGTGTAAACTTTAAATGAGAAGATGATTCCTTAAAGTATGTTCAGGAAGGTGACTGGAGCTGGCCCAGGCTTGGAGCTGTGTTACCCAAAAGCTGCTCTCTTCTCTCTGAGTGCTGCTGGAGCCCGAGAGGAAGCTCTGGGTTTCCTGTGCAAAGCTTGCTCCCTTGCCCTGGAGTGTCTCGCTTTGCATTTCTTAGCCTGGTTGAGAATTTAGTACAAAGAGCCATTCTTGTGAATCATGTTTTCTTTGCAATTTTGCATTCCAGCTCAGCAATTCAATCCTGCGTTTTCTAATGGCAAAGAACATTACTGGGGTTCACATAACTTTGGGAAAATGGCTAATTCAGGTTCTTCTGGGGGGCTTGAATGTTCCAGTTCCATTCCACTGGGGGGGGGGGAGGATTCTTAAAATATAACTCTTAGTGTACCTAATATGGGTTATAAGTAGTGAGACGTTCTGACAAACAGTTAATAGCTCTGAATTTAAAAGCTTTTCACAGGTAAATATTTAGTGTTGTGAAAGAAAGGGGTTTTCAGTAGTCAAGCTTAGAGCTAACAATGTCTTCAGCGTAATTATGATCCTATCTCTTGCATTATTAGTCTTCTCACATGATTTGTATGATCTTAACTGAAAATAACATTTGGAAATACCATTTTGACTGTTTGACTGTGCTGTGGAGTGTTTTGGATACGTCAAGTCTGTGTGTGTGTGTTTTTCAGGTGGGGTGCATAGCAACATACACTCAGGTCTAACTATCCCTTTCCTCTCAGCAAGGGCTGAGGTTCTTGTGGTTCTTTCATTTCTCCCTGAATTTTCCTGCACACCGGAAACACTTGTGGTGTTTGCACGGTGCGGGAGAGGCGTTTCGGCCGTTGCAGGAGATGATGAGCAGCCTCTTGCAGCGGTCCATTTCCTCGGCGGCACGCCGTGCCCTGCCAGCATCGCCCCCGCTCCCCGAGCTCCGGGGCAGGAAATGCCTCGCAACTGCTCAGGCACTGGAGCTGCGGGGAGGGCAGGCAGGGCCAGGGCATGGAACCCGCCCTGAGTGCCAGCTGTTGGCACTGGCTGTACACCAGGTGTTGGCACCTGAGGGATGCTAAAGCATCTCTGGAGTTACCACTGAGCTGTAGGGCAGTGGGGTCTTTGCTCTGTCAGTTCCTGAGGTGGAGGAGCTGCTGGGACACCCGTCTGGCCCGGGGCTGGTGTGCTGGAGAAGTGGCGTGTGTGTTCCTTGGCTGGAGGGGGAGCTGAGCGCTGCCCCTCGGTGATGCCCGGCTTGGGAAGCCGTCCCGGCATCCAAGGTCTGCACAGTCTGCCCTGTCTGCTGCCTCTTCCCCATGGTGATACAAATGCCTCCCCCTAGAACTCACCCACTGTTCAGAACCAAACTTGTGCTTCTTAAAACCCATTTTTTCCCCCTGAATGATCCACCTTGGTAAACTATGTAGTAAAAATGTGAGAAGTGATGGATGGGGAGTGCGTACATTAAGGTACAGACCAAATGTTTAATAATGGTTTTGTTAAGGTTGCCTGCAAAATGTCAGTCTTTAATGTTAGACTTTACCTTTGTCCCGTAAACTGTTTTGAAACTAAAATTATTTCTTTTCCTGAATTTAATTTTTCTTCATTTAGGACTATCTGCAGCTACATACATTTTTAACTTGCAATGGTATTATTACAGTTTTTCAAGTTCTTACAGCCAGCACCCCAGAAAACATAATTTTTATTTAGTATTGTAGGACAGACCTGTTCAAATTTTGTTGTAGGTTTGAACTGCTGTTGAATAGCATAAAAAGAATACAGTTCAATTTTCAAGTTGCAAAAATCACATTTAGTACGTGCAATTTAGCAGCTGTTGCAAACCCTTGGAGGCATTTTCTTCAGCATTTGAAAGTTCCCTGTAGAAGTGAGACAGGAGATATTCATTTAGTATTTCAAGCTTGAAAAATAATTTAACCTTTCCTTAAATTGTGTTTTGAAGTTTGGGATTAACTCTGTGCCTGGCTGCACAGATGGCTACATTTTACATATTCCTTTGTCTAGGAAAAAAAAAGGAGACCACATGGTCAGTTAATGGCTTTAAACACTTCTAGGCCTCGTTTTACATCTTCTTAATGGGACCTTGGAGATTCTGGGAAGACACTCAGAAAATTGCTGCTTATGGTGTAAGACTTGTTAGATGTGTTGTATTCTGTGTCCTGGAACTCATGAGCTATTTTTGCTCCTGCTTATTAATCCTGGCTAATGAATTTTACAGCTTCATCCCTTAAGATTTAACATTCATAATTCTGGTATGGAAAAAATGAAAACTAAGATCACCGATGTATAGAAAATGTTGCTTTATTACTGGAATGTGAAGGCTCTTATTTTGTGATCTTTTAATAGGCAAAATTATCAATGAGGTGTGTTTTTAAGAAGTAGACTCCGTGTTGAGTCCCTGAAGTGATTATAAGCTAAATAACCTTTTCAGTCTCTCAGAATGCTTTCTGAGCTTTTTTTGCTACCCACTTGTGGGAAATGCCATAGTGAACCTTGGACTACAAAACAAATCAAATGCGATGCTGGGATAAATGATGGAAAATCCTCTAAGTCAGTGGTGTGTCACCAGAGCAGACAATTATAGCATATGAAACCAGACCTTAATTGGGTAGTTTGTGCTTTATAAAGATTTTTTTTTCTAAGTAGGTTTTAAAATAATACCAGCCAAAAGATTTCTAGATTGACATAGAATAATAGAATTGTAGAATGGTTTGGGTTGGAAGGGTCATCTGGTTCAACCCCCCTGCCATGGGGACACTTTCTAGTAGGCAAACATAGTTGGTGTAAATCTGCATGTGGAACATAAAAGAAATCTTAATAAAACCACTGAGTGCGTTACAGTGTTGAGCACTCTGTCAAGTTTATAAAAGGTTATCACTACAATATAGGCACATCACTCTTTTTTTTTTCTCCATTTGAAAGTACTAGTAAGGTTTTTAAGGCTAGTACTGTTTTATTATGTAAAGAGGAAGAGTTTCCTGTAGTCTTTTAAGCTCTTACCCTTTTAAACCAGCATATGCAACTAAATCCATCTGGTTGAAGCTATCTGGATAGCTGTAACTGGTAAAAGACTTTACAGCTTTATTCCAGTTCTTGCAGGAAAAAGATTTCCAATGCAAACTCTGCAGTCACAGGGGTCATTCTTGCTACTATTAGATGGAAGTTTTATGATGTTCCTGCAATTCATTCAGTGTGAGTTTTGCAGGCCAGGATGGGATGTAGGGATGAGATGGTTTGAGATGCTGCAGATCACTGTGTTTGAGTCTCTAGGCTTAAGTGCTATCAGCCAGGCATTTCTGACAGATACTTAACTCACTTCTATTAAATTAAATTTAAGAACATCTGCAGATGTTGTTTATATATTTTGGGGGTATTTGTATACATATGAGAACATGCACCCTGCCTTCCAGTCAGCCAAATCCTCCTCCCCTAATTTATTCAAGGAGGAAAAGGTTACATTTCCTCTAGATTTTTGGGGGTGTTTTGTTTAGTTTTTTGCTTCCAGTGAACTTCCTAGAAAGAAAGGCTAAGAGAGTGTTGTAGGAAAAGCTCTGTTGGCTGAGAAGTTTGGGTGCCCTTAGGTAGCATTCCCAGTTCTAAGATGCAGAAGGAGCTGGTATGTGGAGGTCAGAAGTTGCCAGTGTAGTTCATGTTTACACAACATGACGAATGTTGTGTTATAAACACAGTAGAAACTCTTTGTCTTGTTTGAAATCTGGAAATGTAATAACTTCTTATGCTGCAGCTTGGTAAGCCTGAAGAAGAGTGGTTTGGGATTATTATTTTAAACCTCACATTTAAGGAAGCTCAGTCTGAAACTTTGCAGCCCCCTATTGTGGGTGAAATGTGTGGAATTTTGCCTTGGCTTCTATTGATCATCTTAATTGCCTCTCGATTATCAGAGTTTTCCCGTTACCATTACTATCTTTGTGACTGTTCAATAGAATGCGGAATCTGTGTTAATAAATGAAACACTGTGTGTAAATGGAGATGCCAAAAAGTAACTGTTTCTTTTCTTTCTTCTGTTTTTTCAGCGGAACCCCTGCCTTTAATGGACTTGTGCCGAAGATCAATTCGTTTTGCTCTTGGCAGAGACCGCCTGCATGACATAGAAATTCTACCTTTGCCTCTGTCTCTGAAAAATTATTTACAGTACCAATAAGATGTCTAGAACCCTCTGGCCTCACATTGGACTACATCAATGCAAATGGCAGAAAATTGTTTACAACAAAATATAAATCTTTGTGATGGACACTTAAGTGTTATTTAATTTTTAATATATATTTTTTTCTGAACCAGTGAAAGCAGATCACTGTGGGGGACTACTAAAGAATGTGAAAACATTGATTTGATTGAGATTTGTGTGTTTTCTGTTGCCTGTTGTGTTTACAGTCCTGAAGGCCGTTATTCTCATCTCTCATATGTTGGTTTATCATTGTTGCCTCTGGTAAATGCCAATGAAAAGCTTGACCTGCAAGATCCACTGTCCTGCAGGATAGAGCGTTCTTCAATATTGTGATTTTTTTTTCTTTCTGTCTGTCTCCTACACCTTATCCCAATAAATAAAAATAAATTAGCAAAGGAAAATTCTTGGCAGTAACTTCTGAAAAATATTTAAACCTTGTCTTTGGTACAGAGAATTTTGGGGAGTTTTGAGTGTTCAGCACTCAGCATAATTGGGCCTATCATATGTTAAAGCTCTAATGTTCAAAACACCAGATTATTGTCTAGAAGAAGAGTCTGTGGTTTGAAAACTTGAGAAATAAAAATCCAGTATATGTGTCAGATCAGTTTTTGGACTTGGTAACAGGAAGGCACAGTTCATTGTTTTCAAGACCAAATCTAGTCCCTCCAAACTTCTGCAGTTTATAACAAAGTGTTCACTATCCCAAGAATTTAGGATATTGGTATTTTAGAAAGCTTGTCACTTTTTTTATTTGAACAAATTTATAATTTTTATGTGGTATGAACTCTTAAGTACTTTGTTTTCTTTTTAATGTATGTGTGGTTATAATGTTTATTTATCTGTTTAGTGTCTGTGGAGTTCTCATTTAACTTTTTCCCATCTTGGGGTGACTGATTTTGGTTTTTTCCCCAGCTCCATCTGAAATGTATCAATTTTTCAGGCTCATCCCATTTTTTAAGATGCTGCTTTCTATTTGCGTTTCTTACATGTTTCAAGTTATCTGCCTGATCAGTTATCTAGTTTTTAAACTGGAAGTTGTTGTTATGGCAGAATGTCAGATGTTTAGACTGAGCTGCCTTCAGCATATTTTAATGTGAATTTACTGATGAATGAGGAGAAAATTTCTAATAAAGTCTACTGTCCAAAGTAAAACTCATATCTCCTTTGATGAGGTGTTAAATAACACAGTCCTGCTCATAGTACAGAGTTGAAGTTCAGTTCCTCCTGCAGCTCTGCAAATGTTTCTGTTCAGCACTTCTTTGGGATCGCTGCTTTGTGTTTGTGTGTGAGACATCACAGGCAGCATCGTGTCCTGTTCCTGATTCATCCCACTCTCCCTGAATGGAGCTGTACTCTTGCTTTTAACACCATTCCGGTCAGATTCCTCTATCAGACGTCACTTTTGTGCCAAGTTGCACTTTGGGACTCCATGCTTTTGAGGTAAGTTGGAGTTTGAGTGTTGTGCATTGATGGTACATGCAAAACCACTGACCTGCAGATGGTTGTCCTGCTCTCAGTCACCCCTGGGAACAGAATTACAGTTCCAGCTGGAAAAGAGAAATGTGAGATGAACAGGATAAAACAACACAAGGAAGACGGAAGGAACGAGGACAAGGTAACAGGGATGTAAAAAATATCTAATATTTGCTTGTCTGGGCTCGATGGGTAAGTTGATGCCAAAGAGAGTCTCCTCTCTGCTGGTGAGCTCCAGCCTGGGTCGTGTGTCCCTCCGTGGATTCTCCAGGCTCACTTTACCAGAATGCAAACATTGTTTACTGTCTGCTTCAGAAGTGAATTGAGCAATAATTTATAAAGTGGTGATGCATTGGCTTTTGCCCAAATTAGAGGTCAAACATTAAGTTATCTTCCTTCAACCAATGCAGTTGTAATTTCTCAGTCTCTCTATCCTGGCCACCTAAATGCAGGAAGATACCTACCCAGAGGTCCACTCTCAGGAATATCTAACAGAGAGGGTGGTCACTTACTACACGGCTGCACTACTTCAAGATTTGCAGTGAGAGCTCCCTTGCGGCTGTATTTTTAATTTCGAGCCACTTTTGCCTTTCTTCATATGAAAAAAACATAGACAATAGATGTGATGGTTTTCAGCTTTCATGTCCCTGTGCCTGAGCAAAAGGAGCATGGCTTTTCTAGACAGGGTCTGAAGTGTTCCCAAGGCTGGTAAAGTAAGGGAGGTAGAAAATCTGTAAAGCAAAACACGTGAGTCTACTGTAGTATTTGAAGGAAAAAGGCACAGGTCTGGGAGCTGCAACCAAATTGCAACCTTTGTGATGGGTGTGTGCTAATTAGTGGGTTGCAATAGGAAGTATTTTGCCAACTCTTTGGCATTTGGTTTTCTAATGTGGCCCCTTCTGAACTGAAAGTTCAGAACTCTTTCTGTTAAAACTGAGGCTGAGGCTGGTGGAACCATGCATCCTAGCTTCTCTTTGTTATGTTCTCAGTGTTGCCATCTGGCACCCTCCTGTAACTCGTGTGAGGGAGGGGGCTTGATTTACCCACCTAGAGCTGCTGCTTTGGTGATCACAGTTCATAGGTGCTATAACTTCAGTGACACTCTTAGCTTTTAGATTTACTAAAGCTGGGATTTTATAACAAATTTGTAGCCAGATTTGAGAAGCCACTGTCCTTTGGTGGAGCAGCTGTCACACACATATCCCTACTGCTAGGCTGGCAAAGTCTGTGCTATGAAGGCTTTATTCCTGCTTCACACTGAACCAGTGGGTATGTATGGAAATGTCTGCATTCTCATCCAGAGATAATGTAGTATAATCTGTAGAGAAATTGTGGAGTGTTATTTCAGACTTCCCATATAGTATTTCTTGCATTGAAGTTTTTATATCAACAAATTAACTCAACCTGTTGCTGTTGAGATAGGACCTAACTTTGCAGGAGTTTCTCAGTGTTCCCTTAAAGCTGGGAAGAGCTGTTGCAGAAGCAGACGTGTACAAATCATGTGAGTGTTTTTGATAGCTATAAAAGAGCAGCATGCCAGAAATGCTATAAAATTTCCTTCTCATCTCCATTGCAGTTGGTATTGTTAAACTATAACCATATGTTCTCACGTCAGTGAGCAGCAATGGCTCCACAGCCAGCCCTGTATCAGATCCAGCAAGGCTCATTCAGGTACAATTCCCACTGACATCAGCGGGAGAGCTGCCTGAGTCAGCACTGCTGCTCTTAGTTCCCATGTAAAGATCTCCAAACATTTCCAATACATTGTATCGAGCGGTACTTTATTATATGTAAGCAATGTCAAGCAGATGGTTTCTGCAGCAGTTTTTCTAATTTGGCAAAACATGCTGGCAAGTGTAGTTAGGTGAACGTTGTGAGAAAGTTGAACGAAAAAATTCGCCTAGTTGAAGCTGAGAGCAATATTCAAAGGCGAAGCTAGACTTCTTGGCTCCTTGATGGTGATTTTCAAAAGCTTTTTCATTTATAAACGTTTTGAATCTCGTGGTGGTTTTTATTCTGTATACTTAAAGGAATGTGAGACCTTTATCCATTCCTGTTTATCTCACTAAAGAATGTCTGGTGATCATGAAGTGGAAATCCTTTGTTTGCTTGATTCAAAAAGACACCAAAAAACCTCCTTCCTCCTTGGGAAATGTTCTCTGGAAGCACGGAGCCATGGGAAATATACAACATACATCAGCCTGGATGCTCCTCCAATTCTGTCTCCCTTTTGTTTTTCTTGAAGTAGCAACTGTCCCTTCAGAGATCTCGGTGTGTTCTGCAGGCAGCATCTAAAATAAAAACGGTTTGAAGCATCTGCTGCAAAGCAGAACACCCTGGTCAATGGATGTTAAAGCAAATTTGAATGTACTGTGGTGGGGGCAGAGAACAAAGAAGTAGAGTCAGGAGAACAGTATTTTTCTAAGGGTTTGCCTTATCTTCTTTTTTTTAGCCCCATTAGTGTTGATGTTTCAAGTTTAAGCAATAGCATCTTCTCTGCCACTAAACCTTTGTTGCACAGCCTTGACATTCCCAAGCTCTCCCACTGGCTGCACGTACTTCAAAAGCCTCTGAAGGCCTCTGGGCTCCGCAGTTGTATGAAATAATGCCCTGTTCAACATAGTGACCTGTTAGAACTCAATGAGTTAACCTCTAGGCCCAGAGCACAGCTGCTCTCTGATTATTGCTGCTGCTGCAGGAACACATGGGGGTACCCAAAGGAGCTCCCACGCTTGCCAAAGAGAAGCACAGGCCTTGGCAGAGCCGAGCTCAGTGTGGGGCAGTCACTGAGCCAAGCAGCAGCACCAGCGTGTCTGCACCAATTCATACAGGGCTGAGCCAAAACAGGTCCACATTTCAACTGGGAGACATCTTTGCAAATCCTGTTTAAATAGGTGTCAGGATCACATACTTGCAGTTTCATTTGTGTAGCTGGGAAAATTTGTGAGTTATATAGCCTCTAATCTCTCCAGGTGACAGCAGATGTAAAGTAGAGCTCATGTTTATAAGAAATCTAACATATTGCAGGGTGCTTACAGTTGGGACAGTTACATTCTTGGAGTTTAATTTACTGTTTCTCTGGCTTTTGAAAGCTACAGCACCAAAGGCAGGTGTCTTCAGACTTGTAAGGAAAAGCAAGCAAGGGACTCAAAGGAGCTGATATTTCTGCCAGTCCTCGTGTACAATTGCTACTGACAGCTTTGAATAGCAGTCATAAGGCAGCATCATAGAGGCACTTAAGGGAGATCAGAATCTTTTCGGTGTTGCCCAGATCATTTTCCTCCATATTTATCTATTTTTTTAAGAAGAAAAAGGTATTAAATATGGTTATTCAAATGGCAAGCTTAACTTGAAAATGCAGTCTTCTAATGAGTAAAATGTTTATATCACACTTAAGACTTGATTAACAGAGGCACAAGTAACTGCTGCACACATACCTGGGAAACTAGTACATGTTTTTAATTGTAAAATGGTTCAGCCTTTTCTCATTTTACTGAGAAAATCAATTTGGCAAGTGCATTGCTTCTCATGTAGCAAAATGTGAACAGCTCGAAGGCATGGGGCCAGAACTTCAATATAGGCATTTGGAAGTGACTTCCCGAGCACAGTAAAAGTGCCTGTGGCATTATTTTGGGGACTGGAGTTTTACCTTATTAATAGAAAACTTTTAACTGCATGTCATTCTTGGGAATTAATAGGATATGGATCCTTCTGAGCTAAGTATTCTATCAGGGCTTGTCTAGAGATGAAACAAACCAAAACTTCCACCCCCAAAATTAATCTACCTGGGTAAACTTGGCCTGGCATCAGGTGCTGCTGCTATTAAAATGTTTCTCAAGTTCTACCATCTAATTGCATAAATAAACCTCCATTGGAAAAATACATCTAAAAGAAGAAAGGATGTTTTGAGTATTAAATTGGTGTCCAGAAGTACTAAGATGAAATCCAGGTTGTGCCAGAAAATTTTATGTCCTTTATCCTTTGTGCCAGCCCTGCCTCGATCCTTTGCTGTGTAGATCCAAGAGAGCAGTCATTCATTAGGTTCCAATTCCTCTGTAGAACTATTGTTTTATATCTAATACTCTAATTACTTCTGTGGTGCTGCTCTAATGCAGATAACATCTCCAGCTGCATGGGTACCAAATAGTTAGGAGCTTGTTGGTTTATTTGTGAGTGGCAGAGCAGAACAAGGACTTCTTTCCATGGCAGCAGTTACATAGAAACAGGCTCTTTCCTGGTCTTGGCTGACACGTGGGTAACAGTCCTGAGCTGTGGACAACATCAACCTTGGCTCTCTCAGAATACTTGCACCACAGTGTGCATGGCTTTGTCTGCAAGAAACTAATGTTGTCCATAACCCAGTTAGTTCCCATGGGTCTAATGCAGGAACTCTGATAGCAGCCAGAATGTTATTCTTTGGGTAGAAGGGCTGAACCTTTTGTAGACAGATGCAATTTAACCCAACACTCTATAAGGACTGATGTAAGCCTTGAAACATGGGTTTTGCAATTTTTGTCATTTTTCCATTTTTTCTTTGACTGTAAGTTTTCATGATACAAATGAAAATCCAATGTCTTGTAAAATGTTGGTATTTTCCAGTGGCAGTGTGTTCCAGGCACAGCTGGAGGAAAGTGTTTACTTATTTTGATGGTAATTTCATTATTTTCCTCACTATCCACATTGAGGAGAGCAGCTTTATTGTTAAACTTTAGTGTTCATGACTCCAACAGCCTGCTCAAAATTATGTTGAGACATGTCATGTTAGTGGTTTTCTGTTGAACTGACCTCATTTGTTTTTCATTTATAACTGTCCAGTTATTAAGTCCAGTGCCCCCAAATGGCCTTATTCTGCACATTTACACAAGGACACAAGAGACCACTACTAACTTGCAAGTTTGCAGCTAATACACTTTTTGTCTTGTGTGTTTGCCTTTTATGTGCAATTTCTCTTCACTTTTCTGCTGGGACCTCACTCTGGGGAAACCACAGTGGGTGCTTCAACCTTCAGTGAGCCTAGTTTAATTTGTTTTCTCAGGAGGATCAGCAGTATTTAAGGTAAGTATTTGTTATAGATCAAAGTTCTTTGAGCTGTCACAAGAGCATTGCAGAAGACTGGAGTGAATATGAATTTTGATAATAGAGCTGCCTAAAGTTGAGGTTTAATACTCCACATTTCAGTTCCTCTCACATCTTTAACTCTTCCCCCACTAAGGAATGTTATACACAACTTTACTATCAGTGATTACACTGAACTAAAAATAAAATAAATAAATCTGTAGTTGTAATTCCCAAACTTCCTTCTCTCTGAGATCTGTGACCTCCAGCTTCCTGCTGAGTCTGGAAGAGAGAGCTCTGGAGAGGCTGGTTTGTGCATTACTTGGTATTCCCATCCTCCACAAAAGTGGGAACAAATGTTTTTAATTGTCAAATAACAGATGATAAATGGACAGCTGTGAGAGAAACCTCTCCCAGGATGTTGTGTCTTCTGCACTGAAAGGTGAAGTGATTTTTTTCCAAAATGTTTATATTTCCAGAAAGATCTAAGCATTTATCTTCTAAACGTATACATCCCATTGGGCATAAGGAGATGCTCTTAATCCTTTTGAAATAGAAGCCTTTTGGATCAGGGAATTTTGTGACTTGGAAAAAGGAAGGGCACTTTAGACCATACCCTCTTTTTATTTCTTTGATCTTTAATTAAGGCTTTAAAGTTTGGTTTGGTTTCTGGTTTTGGAATTTATTCATAGAAATATAAAAAATACTTTTTTTTTTCTTTTGTGAGTTTCCTTACTGAACCTACAAGTTTTTTTGGTCTTGCTATAATTAAAGAAACTGGAGGGTCAAATGATGTCTTTTACGAGACCAACTGATTGAAATTCAAAAGAAGAGAGACTTTCAGGCACAGAAATTCTTCTCCACTGAAATACAAATGCCAGTTTTCAAAATTAAATTCAGATTAAGAGCTGTTTAAACTTTATTCTGTTACACAGAAATTTGAGAGTTGATAAATATACAGAGTCTGTGCCCTATTATAATTTTTCACATTCCTGAACCACCAGCAATTCCTCTGTTCTGCCAAACCCACCTTTCCCCTCTCTAAGAGGAGCTTAGGACTTACTCAGTCTTCCCTCTCTGTGTTGTAGGTAAAAACTTCTTTGATGATATAATTGATTAACTTGTGCAAATTAAACTTTTATCACTAGTTTCAAGCTGTATTTTGCCTTGAGGATCAAAGCTTCAGCCTCCATATCCTGAAAGCTGGTCTGGTTTTTGGACCATAGCATTAGTCACATTAAAGATATTATCTTTGTCGATTCGACCCTATTTATATCCTGCAGTAATGATCACACCATTACTTCTACACAGAAGGTAACTAAAAAGAGCAGATGTCATATATTTAATCAAGATCTTTCCCTTTCATGATTTTCCTGTTTAAAGAAAACAAAGATGAATGAGTTCTGAGAATTAAAATTCTCTGCTGTTTGCACAAAGCTTCCTTTTGAATGTTTTTGTAGGCCTACACATACTCTGCTCTCATGCAGAAACGTGGCAGGAACTTACTATGAATTTCTGTAATGGAGTAAAAAGAAGAAAAAAAGACTTCCAAAGCTCTCTTTCAAATACAGTAGAGGAGGAAAAAGCAGGCAAAGCAGAATTGCTCCTTCTCTGTCTTTCCCAGTTAGAAGGCTAACAGTGAATTTACAATTTGAATGGAATAGTTTTATTTTCTATTCTGCCAGCCATGCCACCCAAATCCTTGCAGTTCCCTTGTCACAGCTCCCTAGTTTGCCCACAGGTTTAGAAACAGACCATTAAAGGCAGTTTTTTTCCACAACAGTGACTCCTGATCCTGCTAAAGCACAGGCTGAAGCCTTGGCTTCCCTTGGCCTGGGGAGCCCAATCCCACCAACCTGTGACCACATTCCTTGGCCTAAAGCTCTCTCTGTTGGTCTGTGCTGGAAATGGGAGCCCTCTGCCTACAGGTCCTGGTGAGCAGAGGTCATTTCTCAAAAGGCAATCCTTGCTTTGGGTAGCACAAAAGTAGTTTGGAAGTAGACAAAACAAATTAAAACTGAGGTGTATTTCCAGGCTTCACTTTCCTTCCCATCATCAACTATGAAAGGAGTTTTTTTAAATTAGTTTAGGATCTCCTCACCTTTGCCTATGAAAGTTTTTATTTAAAACTGCAGGTTTTTTTCCATTTTTCACCATCTTAGCTTTTAGCCAGAAATTGTATGTCCTGCCCTCTGTGCTCTCTTGTGCTGTCAGTTTGTGGAATTTCACAATGATTTGTGTTCTTTTGTCCTAGAGAAACTCCTTTGTTCCAATCCTTTTCTGCAAAAAAAGCAGCACAAAGCTGTTGCCTCCAGGTTTATCTGGAAAGGCAACTACTTGCAGCAGTGTGAAATGGTAAGGAGGAGGCAAATAAGCCAAAATTCAGGAATTACAGAGATGGGGTCTTCAAATCACAAACCCTACATTTCTTGGCAGGCTAAGTTGGATCAAAAGTCTAATTTCACTCTTATTAGAGATTGCTAAGCAGTGCATGGGAAACAGCTCCAGCACACGTCTCCGGGTTCCTCTGTCGAGCTTAAAGCAGATTTTCAGCTGTCAGTCGTTCCTAACTCAAGAAATTACAGGCAAGCGAAGCTGCTCTTGGCTACCTGTCACTCTCCCAAGTCCCTGTGCCAGATGTTTGCTCTCTCTGCAGCACATGCAGAGGAAGGACATCCCAAAACACTGTTATCTGCAATACTCATTGAAGAAAATCTGTGTTTCTTTGGCAAGCTGTGCTGCTTGCCCTTGCGGGTGAAGTAAGGGAGAGAGAGTGATGGAAGATTTTCTCAAAAATGATTTTCTTCCAGAGCACCCCTGTGGGAATAGTAGGGAGAAAGAAATCAGATGTTTTCATAGATATTTATGTCTAGAAGAAACGGTTAATTCATTTAATAGTTTTAGAAAGAAGGTCATAACATCTCACTTTAGCAAGTCAAAACCTTTCTATTGGACTATGATGCTCAACTAGAAGACAACAAATGTGTTTTTCATTCATCTTGTCTTATTATAGCTTGTTATAGTTCTAGATAACAACCACAATTAATGCTAAGAATTGAGGTTTTTTCCCCTGCCTAAAGTTATCTACCTGGAGCTGCTGGAGCTGCCAGCCCCTGGGGTGGTTCTTGTGAAACCCAAGAATGATGCAGCACTCAGTATTGTCTTACCAGCCTGACACATTCACATTGTAAATGAGTCCCAACTCGATCATCTTTTGATGATCTAACCATACAGTGAAATATTAAGTTGTGAGGAAACATCTCTAACTCTTGATAAAGGACATATCAGTCTGTGCCAGATTCTGCCGTCTCTTAAAAATGGTTTTATGAGTCAATGGTCTACAGCCAGGTGAAAAAAAATCTGTCTCTGGCCCTGTCCCCCACTTCATTTTTGATGTAAGGAACAGATTATCCTTTCTTTCCTTCACTTTCTTTTCTTCTTTGTTTCATTTGCCATGGAATTTCTTTGGAAACTCATGTTTTCAGCTGCGTGTCTATTGTGACCCATATGTTTTTTTAGCTTCTACTTTCTGAAATGACCTCTCATAATTAAAACCTGATGTCTTGTTCTTTGATACATAACTTTGACTTTTTCATCAGCATTGTGTTTGAATGGGTCTAATTCTTTAAGTGATCCCAATTTTTTTTTCTGCACAGCTGCCCTGCTCGCCCTCATTATCTGTCACTTCGTCAGTTCTTTTTTAGTCTGTAAATTTGATAACCCATGATCTGATATTTGCAACTAAATCGCCAATGAAACTTCAAACAGCAACACACTCAACTGGAAATACTTTTCAGTAATGATCACCTGTGGGTAATCTCAGGGGTTGCCAGCAATTGGTGTTTATCCACTCAATGTGCACTTTGCTCAGGATTTGCTGTCATTTTCTGAAATAAGGCATCAAGTACTAGGCCAAATTATTCGCCAAAGTAAAAATAGTGCTTTCTCTTTTGCAGCTTAAAAGGAAGCTCGGTAGAAGTATGTGAGGGAGAGGTACTTACTAAGTAGAAGTGTAGTAAAGTTTCCTGCTGGCTGACCCAACAACTTAATGCAGTCATTATGTGAATCTCTGAAACATAGCAGGTTCTTCAAGGCTAAATGGCAAATTCAAAATTGTCTTTTTTCTAGGAGTTTGGCTTTTGTTTTAAATTTTCTATTAATTGTGCTCTTGTTGTTACTGTGCACTCTCCCGCTGTCAGTTGCATTGTTTTGTTTCTGTTCATGAGTGTGATTTCTGACTAAAATCTTAAGGCATTGTCAGTTCATTTCCATTTGACTATATTTCATGAACATATGTACAAGCACTACATCAGAAAGCTAATATCAGTGTTCTAATTTTGTCCCACCTTTCTCATGTCTTGTATTATCCAGTATTTAAAGGGTGTCTTTCAAAGGTTGGAAGGATGACTGTAAAGAGTTAATGCCTCAAGGCGGTTGCCTCAAAAAACCAGAGTGCTGGACTGAAAGCGGTTCCTGCAATGCACTTCACTGAGAAAACATAATTGCTTGCTAAACACACACTGATGCAAATTCGTTTTCTAGTTTTGACACAGACTTTTTGTATTTGGCTCGAGCCTATGCCTTGGCCGCTCCTTCATTTAGAGCTGTGTAAATACAGACAGCGTTTCTAAGAAGTTAATAGGTGAAAATAGTTTTTCTAAATTGTATCAAACTGCCGTGCCCCAGAAGTACTTTGAAAGATATAAGGGCGATGAACATGTTAGTGAGGTGCTTAGAATGAACATGTTCGTGAGATACGGTGACAAAGCACTGCCGGGGTAGTTGGCAAGCTTCAGTCTCCTGTTTCTACAGAGGCTGATCCTACCATGCTAATGGATTTGTAGTGATGATGCTGTGTCCAGGTACTGCAGGACTTTGTGGTAGGATGCTGGGACTGACTTGTGCACAAAGGTCCTCAGGAGGTGCCTCGTTCTTACAGCTTGGCAGCGTCACCAAGTACCTATTCAGGAAGGAAGGTTGTATATTTTAGCACCTTGGCAGGGTTAGCTGATGCTTTGTTAGCAGCACAAATTGTAAATATTCTTGTCCAGCTGAAGTTTGACTCATGCCAGGGGATGAGGGAGGGCTCAGGGAGCACCACCCTGGGAATCCCACACTCCAGCTGCCAGGGAGATCTCTAGTGAGCAGCTACGGATGAGGTTGCCTCTGAAAGCTCCTGCTTGCTCCCTGCCCTTCTGTGTTAGTACTCACATGTTATGATTAATTCATTTCCAGTCACATAGAACTGTCTAAAACCAAAACTATCAATTGCCTTTACTTCCCTGTAGAGAGCCGTGACTGGGAACTTCCTGACAAAGTAACCTCTCATCTTTGCAGGTGCCTGTGGGAGGTATTGATGGTAGTGCCCAGACCACAGTGGGGTTAACCCTGTGGCAGGAGCAAAGCAGGCTGTGTAGGTTTGGTGTGTAGATACTCAGATTTAGGGAAAGGAGTTCAGTGGATCCCCTGGAACCCCTCAGCAGCTCCCACCTGCTGGCTGGGGATGGGCATTGGTGCTTCCCCCAGCACCTGCTGGGTCAGTAATGGTGGCAAACCACCATCCCCTGGCCCTGCTGCCACCCACAGTGTGTCTGAGAGCCACCGACCTGAGGGGGTGATGGATCGCAGGCCAGACCCAAATGTGCTTTTGACTTGCTTGAGGGTGTTTTTTTAGTCCAGAGGATGGAAAGCTGCTGAAGGTGGAAGGGCAGGACTGGATTCCATTGTGTCTGTGTGTGGCGACTGGGGGAAGGAACCCAGATGGAGGCAGGAAAGAAATTGGGCCTGAATCCTGCAAAACACAACACCCAGCTGGGAATTCCCCTCGAGGCAAAGGGCACCAGAAGGGCAGTGGGAGTGAAAAGCACATGCCAGGCAGGGAAACACAACTTTTAAGGTGAAGACTACAACTAGGTCCTTTTCCCATGAAGAGTAACATGGAGGGCACTCCTGAGGGGGGCCCTTTTCCTCAGGGCAGATGGTGGTGCCAGGGACATGAGGGGCCACCTGCAAACCAAAAGGCTGAGCTGGGGGGATGCAGCTGACCCTGTAAAGGCCTCCCTGAGGAACTGCATGGTGGGTTTGATGGTCTGTCATGAGCCACAGCCAGGATTTGGCTGAGCAATGGCTCAGGCACCATAAACAACTTTTAAGTTTTGGGTGTAATGTGTCCCTTCAGCCTGGTCGCCCTTGTCAGGTGTAAGTAAAAATCAAAAGGAAAATGCAAAAGTAATTCTCTGCCTCTCAGGCTAGGCACAATTTTCATCTGCCCTCTTCCACATCTGTGTTTAACTTCTTATCTTCTTCTGGCCATAACTGCATTGTAGTTGAGTGGGAAATTGGATTATTGTTTTGATCTATTTCATGGTTTTGCTGCATTTTTCTGTAGGTGTATATATAGAAATCCAGCTTGGGTTGTAGTCAGTGGCATCATCTTCAGCCTTTTTTTCCTGAGTGAAATGGTGATTTGCTGTTAAATAATTCAAACCTCATTCCAATGGATCTATTTTTACTGTCTAAGACCCAAAGCGATTGTACAATACAGCAAGAGGCCATGAGCTTATCGGTTGCTACTGAGAGGAGATACCTTGTGCTGGCACATGGCACCAGCTGTCAGCAATTCTAATAACCCAGCAGTGCCCACTCAGGCATGCTGACAAATATATATATATTTTTTTTTCCTAATGGTGCCCTTTTTCTGCTTCACTTAAGAGGCTGTGCTATGATAATTGTGACTTACTAGCTTTTGCCTTATTGCATCAATATTCTGAATTTGCCTTCCTGTTTTACCCTATTCATAAATTCTTGCATCATGATTCATGTCCTGTTTTGTTGGTTCCTAAATTAACTCCAAAGAGTGAAGTATAGGGTACATTCAGCACTTTTTGCACAGAAACTTGTGCTGAGCTGCCTGTCTTGGAAGACTGATACCAAATGGCTTGTGGTGTACTTTATTGCAGCTCTTCTAGCTGGCTGCTTCAAGTTTCTCATAATTCGAAGCAATAGAAAAGATCAGAAAAATGTGGCAATTCTATGATCTTACTTTCCCAGGTTTGCTGTCATAAAACACCCTAAGAGCCTGTAGGTGCTGATGAAAAGGGCATCCAATCTTTTCCCCTGCAATAACTTCACTGCCTTCCCTGTGCGAGCAGTTGTGTGGCTGTGCAGGCAGAGAAGAGGAAGAAAACAAATCACCTTTCAGCTGTATCAGCATGTTGGTCTGCCTTGGCACGCACCAGTGATTGCTGGCGGTGACACAGAAAAGGGCAGGAGCATACAGAGGTGAGTGTGAGTTCTGATGGGTTTAAGTTGAAGGTGAAACCACAACTGAGAAGCAGCACGAAAGGAAGAAAATAATCATCTTTTGTTCAGGTATACTGTGTCTTGAAAGCATTCTCTGTTGCTATCCTCTCTCTAGCCCATGGCCTGTTGCACCAGCCACCTGCTGGCACCTTTCTGCATGCAGTGCAGTGCAATGCAACAGCTCTTCCTCACTGCCCAATTTTACATATGCTTTCACCCCCAAAAAATAACTATTTACAAATAAGAAACACTTTCTCAGTTTCCATCTGCAAGTTTTAAAGCTTGCTCTTGTGCTGCTCATCCCATATTTCTTGGAGGAACATTTCATGAGCAGAGGGAAGCTGAGGAATCGTGAGGTTGTATGTGAAATCCTTTTGCTAACACTAGCATTTTATCCCTTCATGTTTTTCTCTTCTTTTTGACTTTTGTTGCTCTTAGAAGGTAGGTAGACAACTGCTACTAGAACATCAATGCTGGCCCTTTTTTAGGCTTTCAAATCAATCTTACTACAAAAAATTATCTGTTACTGTGGTAGAAGTCTTTTTTAATTTTTTTTTCCTTGAGGTTTTCACTGTATTACAGATATTTTTTAGAGTTCCCTGCCTCAGAAAGCTGGTTGGGTTTTTTGGTTGTGTTTTTTTTTTCCCTCCCACCACGGGTGTTATTGGAAAACAACTCAAGGTTGCTGTTTTAAGCAATTATTATTATGAGATCTGTGTAGGTCTGTAGGTCACAGTACATTTTATAGGTTTTCCTCAGTTCCAGATCCTTCCTCAGGATATTTTCAATTTTTTTTTCTGAATATTCATCTGATATTGAATGCAGTGGGGTGTTTTGTTTGTTTTATTTTAATGATACTCATCTTACTGACAAATTGATTTATAGTCCTGCTTTTAGGGCAAAGTTGTATATAATCTAACAGAAAAACTCTATCTTTCTCTGAGTTTTCTTAAAGAAAAATAAAGGTTTTCTAATCCTCTCTTAAATGTGGTATGTATTTGATGTACAGAGACAGAATCCTTGCTAAATGCTTGATCTCGGAAATACTGTGAACAGCTAATATGGCCAGGACATCAGCAGTGGTCTTTGATAAAATCTCCCTCTCCTGCTGGGGATAGTTCTCTTGATGGGGATATTTGTCTGAATGTTGAGGTACTTTCTGTGATGCTCTGGATTTGGTGAGAGCCCACATGGATTTCCACTGTGTGTGTGTTTTTGGCTTTGTTTTCCCTACACTGCCACTCAGCGGTCAGTAATGTGTCATCAGGAGGTTCTGGCTCCTGAGAGCTGAAAAATTACTATCCCAAATGTTCAGCTCTTTGGTTTGGGAGTCCTTACTTCATGGTTGGATCACACCCTAAGTCTCTGGGTTCAGAGTAAGCTTTGCTACATCGCCAGATGAAACCTTGTTTAACCACAAAGTTTTCAAGCAATGCAATTGAACCCCATGCCAAGAACTTGCTGCTCTGCTGGAGAGACTCAAGACTGCACTTCCCTGTAAAGAAAAGAGACTCAAGTAAGAGGAAAAATGATTGGTTTGTTTTTTTGAATTCTTCTCCTATTGCTGCTGTATATGTATCTTGAGGTTTTGTCTTACTTAGATGACTCATCTCTCCAAAGGCCAGTAAAGAGATGGGCACATCTAGAGGGCAACTTATTCTAGCCTGAAGTCATTCCAGTGAAATGAAGAAGAAAGGTTTCTAGGAGGAGAAATGAAACACTTTTCATATCAAAAAAATATAGGCATGTGATTGAGGATTATTGTAATTACATTTGGATAATTGAATACATTTAAATGCAAAGGATTGCTATACAGGTCATTATTTCAATTGTGGTGCTTCTTAATTTTTTAATATTTTCATTAAATGAAACACAAAATGGTGGATATTTTAGATCAAGAAACCATCTGTCAAATTTTGCTCCTCATTGTTTTCCAGAACTGTTTTATCTTTCATGTGCATTTGGTATGTGGTGGACTGTCAAAGGATGCTGCAAAGCAGATGCAGCAATTCAATTTCAAGTGAAAAATCACAAATCAGGCGCTTTCATCCTTTTCTAGGAATGAGTGAGGAAATCAGTGGGACCTATCAGTGATCACTTTTTGAGCTGAATATACCTGTGTGTTCTTTTATACTTTTCTATGGTTATTTTTCTCCAAATTTAGTGAAACACTTGCATCCTGTCATTTGAATTCCTGTTCTTTGGTTATCTACATCTCATGAAATAATTTTTCAGTCTCTGATTGCATAATAGTGGAATCTTTCAGCATATAAATTATTAGGTAGATAACTTGGATATCAAGCTTAAGTAGCTATGAAATGTTCCTGCAGTTAAGGAAGCTTGTGAAAATTAGCACTGGGAAGTGCAAGGGGCTCATCAGACTAGCAAAGGAGTAGGGCATATAGCAGTGAATTGTGCCAGGCAGGACCTACATTTTGCCAGTATTTTTCAATTAGGAAAGTTTACAGATGCTTGGAGATGGGAAAGTTTAATTTTTGAGGAAGGGTGCAGGAATGTCTGAGCTCAGGGGACAGTTTGAATGCTTCTTTCTCACTACCTAAAGTGTCCTTTAGCAGCTGCATTTCACTACAGACTTTGCAGGGTAGGGCTGTGAAAGACTCCATGTCAGATATTTGGGGTCAAATCAGAAGGTCACTTTCTGCCTGTGTCTTGACAGCTTAGAAGTCTTTGAGACAAGGAAAGCAGCACAAAATTACAGTAAATTTATCTCCTGTCTAAAAGGAGAGACATGTTTGGGAAAGTACAGGACAGGTGATGGACATGAGGAACAGTGACCACTGACTCTGACCTGGAAGAGAATACAGTTTATTGTAGAAAAAATTGATGTTTTATTAGTGTTATTTACAGGGTCATCATTAGAGAAGGGGATAAAAGGAAGAAGAAAAGATGGTAGAGTGAGTGCTACAGAGAGGCAGAGGAGGAAGCACAGTGGTGAGCACGAGTTGAATCTGCCTTGGGCTGCTGCCATATAGTGCTGGCTGTGTGACAGCAGGAAGGATGTTACCAGTGAGGGGCCGGGCTGTTGAGCAGTTGGGATGAAACCCAGTCCCAAAACATCAAGTTAAAAGAATGTTTAAAAGAAACATGCTTTTTTTATCCCCTGCTAGACAATGTCCTTCAGGGATAAACTGAAAGTTTCTGTTTTAGAAGGACAGGACAAAGCAGGTGGAAGCAGATGGCTTGTAGTGGTTACCAATAGAAATGTGAGACAGAATTAAATAGAAAGCTTAGGCTACATGTTTCTATGCTGAAATAAATGAAAAAGGCTGCAATTCAGCAAAAGCTTTTCAAAACCATCTCCAAATCTAGCCTTATTCAACAAGAGCATAATTTTTCAAAAATGCCAACCTGCAAGAGAAAAACACTTAGTCAGCTAAATGACTTGAAAATGTCACAGCATAACATGGAAATACTGATTCAGGAAGACATTTCTAGAAAGCAAAGAGTTTAAGCAAGGATTTGTGTCCATTTGTGAATTAATACTGTTAACGTTGCTTCCATGACATACTGAGTTTCATAAAGCTTAAAAATGTGTTTAAATTTAAAGACAAATAAATGGTCTCTTGAATTAGGGCCTAGCTTAGCAGAAGGAAACAGCTGAAGCAAGTAAGATAAATTCATTGAAAACATCTAGAAATTGTTTGGGGAGGAACATGACCAAAAATGAGGAAGATGGTTTTAAGCTAAGCTGAAAAGGCTTGTGATGCCAAGACAATGTGTTAATTCAACATTTTCCCTTTATGTTCTCTTGTGTTGTGAACAGCTGTAAAGAAAAAGCCCAATTTTGCACCAATGTGATAGAAAATTTGCAGGTTCTGAGGACATTGAGCACTGTGCAGCAGTCTTGGGCAGGAATAACTAACAGAGGAGTGATTAAGAAAGTGGGGGAGTTTTCAGTCTTGTGATGCTTGTTGGTGCTCTCTATTTAAAACTTTCTTACCTATTATTCATCCAAACCAGTACAAGCTATCTTCTCTCAAATTTTAGGCTTTCACAGTTCATTAAAATGTGAAGTTAGTCAGGTAAAATAATTCTGTCACCACTCGAACAAATCACTAAGATTTGTTGAAAACATTTGAAAACAGTCCAGGAGAACAGCTGCATAGGATTAATCACTGTCAGGGCACAACCTGGTTTTTCCAGACCTTCACAGTCTCACTTTCTCAAATAAAAAGCCTATTCCTATTAAAACACTGAAAAAACCAAATCAGCATTTAATTTCAACCAATTTGTCTTCTTGACCAAACAACTGGCTAACAACAATCTCTGGCAACAAGCTCCTAAATGATGACCCTTCAGAGCATGGGCTTTCATTAAATCCCAGCCCCATCACTGCACCTTTTGGTGGTTGTGCCATCCTTGTGTAGAGTGAGGTCTGTGTGTGGCAGTGGGAATCTCCAAGCCTACAGGGCTAGTTCTTCGTCTCATGGTTGGTGGTAACCCCAGATCTGAAGTGTGTTGGGGCTGAAAGGCTCCCTGAAGAGGGCTGGAATGTTGATCCATCGGGTTATGTAAGAAGCACACACTGTCACTACTTACCTTTTACCAATGGCAGGAATTCAACAGGTGTCTGCTGTCTGTCCCCTGAGTTACCAGGTGAGTGTTTCTAATTTCATGCACAAGCCAAAAATAATGGAAGTTGCAGTTCATTTTTATTTCATACGATTTTGTTTTCTTTAAGTAAAGGGAAGCAAATAAAGAGTTTATTTATGACAGAAGGAAATAATCTTTTTGCAAAAAATTCTGTGTTCCAAATTACCCTCTGGCTTGGTGACATCCAGTCCAGCCTAAGATGAGAGCTTTCTGTCATCTCTTCCCCTGGCTGTAGCTCTATCAATATTTATATTTATATATATATATATATATATATATAATATGGTCAATAGCAACACTGAAGTCTGTGGAACAAGATCTGCCATTAAAGAAAGGTCTCTTTAACAAAACAGCCCTCGCTCTGGAGCAGTTTATACTTTTACAAAGAGCTGGTCTCTGAATACACAAGAGGTCACCTCTTGGCAAGCTACTCTGCTGAATTTACATCATTAAAAATGAGCAGCTTATTTTTTGCCCAAGAAACCAGTGATGGGTGTGGTGCACTCATGAGTAGAGAGATGCATTAAACTTTTTTGACATCTGAACATTCTACCTACAGGAATTCTAATGTTTATTTCATGGAAACATATTCTTTTTGGATTGTCTTCATAAAGGCTCTCTTTTGAAGTACACTGAATTTCCAGCAGGTGTGAGCTGGCAGGTTGATGATGGACAGAAGGAACAAGCATTCAGTGGGACAAATTTTCTTTAGAAAGCTGAATTGTAAGTACCTGATGAACTTGGAAGCACAGTGGCTCCAACTGAGAATTGGTTGGCTCTTTAGCTTGACAAACACTTTTTGTGTTTTCTGTAAATAAATAGCTGTGGAGCTGGAGAAATAAAAAGGAAAAAGCACCATGATCACCTGGCAGTGGTGTGGTCTGTTATTCTCTACTGAAATTAATTTAAAGATATTCAAACTAGAGACATCTATAAATGTTATATATGTTAATGTATTCCATACAAGCTGTAAGCCTGAAGTTCCTGGCTATATTCTTAATTGTTAATAATTGGATATGATGGATTTTTCCAGCTTATTTCAAAGACCAGGATAAAGAAAGTGTCCAAGTAAGGAAGCAGTGTGTGAGCATTGCTCAAACAGGCCTGCCAGACTTTTCCAATGGAATCCCAGAACAGCAAGAGATCCCACTGGAATAACTGAGCATCCCACACGCCACCGCAGCGACTCTGGGATTCAGCAGCCGCAGTGCACCTGGCGCCAGGCAGTGTCTGCATTTCCAGAGTGTTCCTGGATAAAAAATGATCCAGCTGCCAAACAGTGAGTCTGGAGAGCTAAAAGATGAGCGTGGTACAGTTGGACAAAATACTCTTGTCAGATCATGTTTCTGAAAGGGCAAAGTTTAAAAGAATTTGTCAAAAATAACCACCCTACTTTTTTGGGACAAAAATAAACATATTCATTTTGGGAATAAGTCAAATATTAAACAGGAGACAACTGCTTATTTTAGGAGTAAGAAACAGAGATAAAACAGGGCTGCATGAAGCCACATGCAAACACATGAATTATTAAAATGTGTTGCAGCTATTACTCAGATGCTCAGTGGGATGAGTTAAAACTTGCCTGCAAGGAAACAGGCAGGAATCCTTTAACCCCAATACTGCTGTGCTCCCTGATTATGGTTTGTGTGTCTGGAAGAGGGATGGAATGCTTTGTGAGAACTATTACATGAAATTTGCCTCAATGGGAAGTTGTTTAAGTTAATGAAAATAAATTATGCTACTGTAATAATTTTTTTTTAAAAAAGCATTTACTGTGATGTTTTGTGAAGAACAATGTTCTGCTTTTTTTGTGCCCTTTGTAGCCTGAATCTTGAGTATTATTATCCCATTATTATATCCTCTGCAGCCCACCATCAAAAGGCTGCCACTAAAGAGAAAGGATCTTTCAGACATACGTACTAATATTCATTCTGCTGTAGTAATTTTTAGTTTATGGAAATGAAAAAGTGCTTTTCAGTGTAGTTACATTTCTGCTGTGTGGTTGGGGATGTTGAGACCAGTTGGCTTCTCCAGGGTCAGAGCAGCAGAACCAACACAAGAACAAAAATCTTGTGATAGAAAGGTGCTGCACTTAGAGCTGCACAGGGCAAAGATCTGGTCCATGAACAACTGAGAACATTCAGACTCTTTTTGAAAACAATTTCATAGCCATAACAGTAAGACAAGACCAAGAACTCTCACACAGTGTAGTTAAAAGGCAGGTTTAAGTTAATTTCCATTCCTCACTTATTGTTTATTCAAATAAAATCTTTGGCATTTAAAATGGGTGAGAGCTGGAAGCACTGCACTCAAAAGCAAGTTGAAATGAATTTCATATAAAAGAATAAACCATTTTTAAAGAATAAAACATTTTTAAAGGCTGTGCAGATAGGCAAACTTTGAATTAAAGTTCTAGTACATACTAATAAGTTTTAAATGTTCTTGACACAGAGAAAGATTACCTTAAATAATTTAGACTGGTGTTTGCTAATGTCTGTGGCATCCAGAATATAAATGTACACAAAATTTCATGCAAACATAGTAACCTTCTTGTCTTACTGTACTATTTAGACTATTTACATCAGATATTTATGGGTTGTGGTGTTCATAGTATGCCTGTAGATTAAATATTCAATACAAGGAGAGAAATAGCAGTGGCGGTATGAAATAACAGATTTTTCTGTTGATCTTTCGTAGGTGGAATATACATGTCTGTACAACGGAGCTCTTATTCATCTATTTGTATGTTGTTCCAATCCTTCACAAACCAGCCCTTGGTGGTTTGGTTGGCTTTTTTTTTTCCCCCCCCATGAAAATGTGCTGAAGCTCTTTGCCTTCAGAGTTTGACAGTGCTGCTTGTTTGTGAAAAACTGAAAATATGATCATCCCCACCAGGATGATCAACACCTTCACCCTGGCTCTCCAAAATCTAGTCGTCTAGTCAGTTTGAATCCTTTGGACTCCTCTTTAATCAATGGAAAAAGAAAGATAGTCTAAATGATGGCCTCTTTCACAAACCATAGATACCAATATTAAAATGTGAATTTAGATTGTTTTGCATCATCTGACTGATATTCGTGTACCATGGAGCAAAATGGTTATTGTAGTTAAGTACTTTGTTTAGGAGTAAAAGTAATAAAATTAAAAAATATGTTGCAGGATAGTTCCAATGAGCAGTTTTTAGGTCTAGACCCTGTGCTTAGCTGTACCCTCTGTCCTCGTCTCAGAGTTATTTAAATATCTGAATGCAGTCTAAGATTGAGCCTTTGCAATGTTAAGGGTTCCAAAGGAATTCCTTGTATGACACCTGGGCCAGATCCTTCATAGCCTAAGTCTGAAAGTGTGGTGCTTTTGCAAATAGCCTGCCACACATTTCTGATGTGTGGGCTGTATTTAAATCTGAGGCAATGTATTTGATGGGTTTAAAGGTAGTTTTGTTAACACTTTTTTGTGTTTAGAGCTTGATGTATATTTACTTGTTATGGTGGAGTCTCTGATGTGACAAAGCAAGTTTCTAATACAGATTCCAGCAGGTGTATGGTATATTATATGTGTGTAAGTTGTCCCGTCTAGATTGTTTATGAACTCAGTTTGGTGGAAGAAGTTGAGGTAGAAGGTCTATGTGATCCCATGTTTCTACACAAATTCATTGTTGCAATTTTTCTCTCTTTTTGCCCTTTTGCACCTGAGCTATTATTTTAATTGTTGATATATGGTAGTTTTTATTTTCAGAGATGTGTGGCTGCAAGTAGACAGAGCTGCATTTGTGGTACCCAACTTCAATTTCTCATTTTACCAAAGTTTTTCAACATGACCTTGAGTAAAGTAAATCTCATGTGTCCAAAGCACTTCTGAGCACAAGCAAATTAAGATCAGTCATGTTCTACTTCACTTCCCTGTCTTCCCCATTTATTCTGAGGAGGTTCTGGAGATAAATAAACAAAATAAAGGCTCTGTGGTGTATTACTGTCAAGGGAATCACAAGAGTACTTGAGACAGTGAAATTATAGTTCTTTTCTAGACAGTCCTCACCAGAGCCCTGAACAATTTCCCTCCCAATGTCATTGTGTGTAGTTAATGAGGCTCCTGTAAGGCACAGCAATGAGCTTCATTACTTAAAATTCATGGGCACTCTTCAGCTATAACAGCATCACAAGCCATGAGAGTTGTTATGCACATTAGCAAAATGCCACTTTCCTCACACCCCGAAAAAGCACATTGGCAATTAGCAACAATTTGCCCATCTGCCAATGGCTTCAGAGCATGATCTACACAAGTCACTGGCCCTACAGTTCAACAGGATGATACAGCACTGCGGAGATGACATCCAAGAAATGGTATCCCTGGCCCGAGCTGTCAGGTGGAGGCTGAGTATTTGTTACTGAATGAGGAGGGACTTGCTTATTTTTGTACGACATTCCTGAGTAAATTTTATGACTGAATTTGAGTGATGGTTCAAAGGTACCTTAAGCAAGCTCTCTTTTCTATGGCAAAGAACGTAAATCAAACCAGGTATAAAAATTCAAGAGCTCTTGAGAGCACTATACAGCTGGTACAAAGTAGAGTGGCAATAAGTAGGCACTCTTTGCTACAAATGTTTTCTGGTAGCAGAAAATGGATGTTTGCTTTGAAGTGAATTAAGCAAAACTATGTTAGAGTCACACTTAACAACCTGGTTATTGGGCTCCATTTACAACCGTGAGTGAAACAGTTACGAGCCCCATCCTTTAAAAAGCTGAGCATGGGAACACTAAACTCAACTAAATAACAATTTCCTACAGTCATGGTAATTATAATCCAAAAGAACAGAGTATTTTAAGATACAAGGGGTAAATCAACAGGTGTTGAAGGAGGTAGAAAATACTAATAACTAAAAAAAAAAAGTCTTTCCTTAACTTCATTGCTTCCATATCCACATCATTACTAATTTCATCTGATGTGGTAACAATTCTTTGAGGATATCTGAGAGACCTACTCATGAGGTTTTGGTAATGTGTTCATTTCCATAGTAATGTGCTTCATTTTTCTTTCTATAGTACAGAATTAGGCTGCTGGCAGTCTCTGGAGGAACTTCAGGAGCGTAAGTTGGAAATGAATGAACGCTGCACCAGTCATGTTTGCAGTCCTGCTGTGAGAGTGAGGCCATCGTGGACTGGGCTCCAGGTTCCAGTGCTGGAGGGACTTGTCTTCACACGTGGAGATAAATCAGGTCAGTGTGGCTGCATGAGAACATAAAGTCAAGCACTTTAATCTAAGTGCTGGGATTCCTGATGTATTTGCAGAAAGTGTCAAAAACATTGGCTGCACTACAGTTTTGCTTATAAAAGTGACAGATTATCTAAAAGGTGATTTCTGTACCTTGCCTTGGCTGCATTATATTTTTTCTACCAAATCTGAACAAGTGACTGCTGTGATGACTGAACTGCTGGCTGGCTGATTTGTTATTTTACCTTTCTGTGATACGGATGAGTTCACAGTTGTGTGTTGTGCCTGTGATTTTCCAAACAGCAGACACAGCACCTCATTTTGTAACAAATGACAATGAGCATGAAGTTTGGTGAAAATGGGCACAGTAGAAGTTGCTATTTGTTATTAACATTTTAATTTCAAAGTAATACACAGGTTTTGAACCACTAAGGATGTGTTCAAATGTACAATCGAGACATCTTGGGAAGACCTATAAAAGCCTCAGTAGAAACCTCATGTCACCACATTGCAGTGACACTGGGGAGAAGACATAGAGTTTCTAACAAAAATCCCTCAATTGTGCAGCTTTACAAAAGTAAAGGAGAATAATAGTAAGCATTATGATGCCATTGTACAAAGAAGTGCTACGCGTTTTTCTGGAATACTATGTTTACTCTTGGTTTGTAAAAGCTTTTTTCTTTCCATTACCTCAATCTTCTGGTTAGGAATTTTCTTTATATGAGGATTTATTACATGACTGTCCTGGTGAAGAGCTGAAAACAAGACAAAGGCTCAAAGTGGTAGTAGTAGTCAATTTTATGTGCCTTTCTACATACTCATAAGTTCCTGATTCTTTTCTTCCTGTGATGCATTTATGCAACAATTGCTGCTGTCTTTACAAACCTGATTTTTCCTCCGTCCTCATTAGCTTGTCATAACTTCTTAAAAATCCAATGAACGGCTTTGACATGCACAGATGTTGTCACCTTGTCAGAAACAAAATCAATACACTAGAAAATGGTTTTGTAGAGAAATTCTATGTTCAAAATAATGAATTTGTCCAGTTATGGAGTTTGGTAATACAATGTACGTCTGTGAAAAGGAAGAAGTACTAATGAACAGGTGCATTTTCTGATGTCAGTGAACAAATGCAGTAGAACTGTTGCCTCATTAGAGTAGTAAAGAAAAAAAGAATGACTAATTCATTTTTATGTTTTGGAAATGGACAGAGTGCACTATCTTAATGTATAGTACAGTTGGTATTGTATTAGTTTGAGAAACTGGGAAATTATGAAAACTGTGGCTCAAAGTCATAGGATGTAAACTCAGGGGATATTCTCTGTAAGCATTCCTAAATTCCAACCTGAAGGTAGTGTGTGTTTTCAGATGCAATACCTTTCACAGTTGCAAATTCTTGGCATAAACCCCAAACTGACAGTGTTAGTAGTGGGTATATGGTTTAATAAGGATTAGTTTGTATTCTTTCACACCCTGTTCATCTTAAGATAGAGCTGTTAAGTTGTGAAGACCCCTGTCCATATCAGCTGGTAGTGACAGCTGTCATTTACCAGGTGTTGTTCGCTTGGCCATTCCCCATCACTTCTGTCTTTGGTGGTGTTTTGTAGGGTTTGTTGGCGGTGACAACCTCATTGGAGTTGAAATTTGTGCCAGGAAGGACTGCTCACAGAAACTGAGGCTTTGCTGCACTGGCCAAAACTTGTTAGCTGCCACATTTAAGAAAATGAACATAGGAAAGGAGATTGATGAGTTAGGCCAGGCCTTCCTTGCCATTTGTTCAGAAATCCAGTCCGTGTGTGCTTTACTGAATACTTGTGCAGTCTGTGCCAGTTGTAACCAACCAGTTTAGAATTAGAGTGTTTGCTTTGTTTGTTGCTTTGGGTCTTTTTAATATGTTTAAAGGAAGAGAATGGAGACATCTCAGTGCTTTGGGTGTGAAAAGAACCTGCTGTTTTATGATATTCAGACTTTAAATTCCAGTGAGCAGTATGAGTATTGTGAAAACTGGGAAGGTATTTATCCCCCTTTCGAAAAGTTCACTCTTTTTTTTTTCTTTTTTTTTCTTTTTTTTTTTATTGCTAATATAAGATTGGAAGGAGGCACAAGATTGCCCTGGAGGGATTTTTAATGGCTTTTAGAAAGCCCTTTTTTTTTAAAAAAGTGCAGTTCCTTAGTTTGAGCTGGTTTTATGATTACATTTATAATCTGCTAATTATTCCTGCCAGAGAGAACTTGTTCTTTGTAAAAGTACCCAGAGATGTCTCACTGCCTTCAGAACAAGCTGCTAGCTTAAAACAACCCCATTTGCCTGATCTAGTATAGGTCCTGTACGCTGCAGAGAAACAGTTTCTGTCTCATGCCACTGACAGGAGAGGAGTGGAAGTGTCAGCCATAGGTTGGCCCTGATGATCAAACAAATTTCATGCCTATAGCACCTCATCTGATAGGGCAGTGAGTCCCCTCCTCTCCCAGTCATACTAGGCTATTGAGGAGACCAGTTTTAGCAAAAGTGACTTTCCTCTGAATGGTCCTTTTTGTACATTTATGCTCTGTGGGCTTCTCATTCAACTCTGTGTTTTGCAGTTCTTTCTGTGTATGCTGGAGGTTGTTTTGTCGCTGTTTTAATAATTATAGAACGTATACTTTGCAAAGGTTTCCAGCTGCTGCTGCCATCTGTCCTCTAGCACAGCACATAAAACATTATTTTAATCAGCATTTGGTCTCTGTGGCCACGGGAGCTGGTGTGATGCAGATTCAGTACTGGCAGGGACAGGCAGCCCAGCAATGGGCAGAACAAGTCCTTTTGAATGATTCTTGTGGGGCTGGATTCAGAATATGGACTCTGTCAACCCTACATCGTGTGCCTCTGTGGCAGGGGTGAGCCTGGGAACTAGACATCAGCTGTTAGAAAGAAATGGTGTTTGACATTTTCTATAAAGATTTCCTACTGAAGCTGTTCTTCCCCTCGTTCCAAGGGGCCCCATCTGTACACATCTTTCATTGCCTTTTACAGTGTTAAACTTAATTAACACCATTCTAAATGTGTCCCTGAAAACAGTTGTCCCTGATGACTCCTTGCCCTGAGTGACCTCTATATCTGTCATTAAATTTAGTTTTCTTTTCAGTACTTTGAATCCTCAGCATTTAGAGTGAACCAGAAATGAATACTTCAGAGCACACAAGAACAAAAAATCCATTATAACAAGTGGGATAGTCCCTCATGTCCCACTACCCAATAAATAACTATGATGTGGATTTATCAGACCTCTCTTGGCTTTATTTTGAATTATAGCTTCTTTTTTTCTGAACTTTGATGAGAACAGCACTGTGCTCTTCTTAGCTCAGGTGCAGGCCATGGACTATCTGATACAGCAGTTTCCAAACAGATGGTTGATCTCTTTCTGTGCTTGAATGCAGTTTCTTTTCATTTTTCATCAATATTGTATCCTAAAGGAGATCTCTACTGAAAGCTGATAAAATTCTCCTTGACTTCTATTGCTACAACAACCTATGGGGTCACTCTGTATCTCAGATGAATTCTGCTCTGAATTAGCTTGTTTTTATTCAGTTATTACATTGGCCCAGTGGCCACTGTGGCTCATTTCTCTCAGTTAAGGAGTTATGTGTATTGCCACTGATTCCAGCTTCTGTCAGAATCAGAAAACCCTTATTCCAAGATAAAATATTCTTTCAAGGAGATAAAAGCTAAATCAAATTGTACAAAAGAGATTTGAGAAGCAGCGAGTAAAATGTACACACTCCTGTTGAGTGTTACCTTGAATTAACTAAATCTAAGAATATTAAGACTGTCTGGTTTAAAATTCTCTTAATTACTACAACAAAGACTACAAAGAATAAAAGAATAACTCTTACATCAATGCTGAACTCAGCAGCTCTGTAGCAAAAGTTTGCAGTGAGCCACTGGGAAGGAAGAGATGGAAGCGTGAACTGCAGATTTAGATGATAATTATTGAAAGCTAATGATCTTTGGAGATAAAAACAATTAAATAAGGAGAGACAGAGAAAGTGACAACTCCTTTAACATTGTAATATAAAGATTTCCACCACAATCCACACTGCCAGGCAGCTGGGCTAAGCATGGAGCTGGGAAGCAGAAGGGATGAAGGGAGCATGTCCTGGAATCTCATGGGGATTGCACAAAATCTATTAACCCTGGACGTTGTTGAAAAGGGGCTTGTAAAATCAATCTGGTTTTACTCCTCTGCCAACCAACAGAGCCTCCATTTAGGATGTTTCCAAAATAGCTTTTGAGGTTTATGGAAGGGTAGAAGTGATCATGTTGTAAAGCCACTGATTTCCCTTTCTTTGCCCAGTGGTAATTCCACCTCTCCTAGAGGAGTGCTCAGACTTAGAAACTATTTCTTTAATGTTTTTACTTCCACCCAGATTTTCAACAGATGTCTAAAGCTGCAGCCACTGTGAAGGGTGAATGAGACCATGTCTCTCTTGGCTGGTTGAAGTATTTATTTAATCCATATGGAAGTATGAAAGAACTTTAAACAACAGTATTTTAGTGCTGACACTTGTATTAAGAAGAGCTTATCTAGCAAGAAGAGCAGGAATGGCCTGTATGAAGTCCTTGGTGGCCTGTCATTCTGTCCTCATGAAAAACAGTGCAAACAAATAAAAACTTTTTGAAAAAACCTAACTTTGCTTTGTTCTTTGTCATTGTGTTAGTTCTGCTGTGTGCAAGCTAAAACATGTGAGGAAATCATTGAATTGTTAAGGTTGGAAAAGACCTCCAAAATCATCAGTCCATCCTTTGACCAAACACCACCATGTCAACCAAACCACAGCACAAAGTGCCACCTCCAGTTGTATCTTGAACACTTCCAGGGATGATGACTCCACCACTTCCCTGGTCAGCCTGTTCCAGTGCTTGACTGCCCTTTCAGGGAAGCGGTTGAGACAGACCTGTGAGATAAGTAGCAAAGAGCTGACTATAGTTGTCCTTGAATTCCCATTATATGTGCCATTGCCAAACGTAGTCACAGCTGAATTTTTTATTTTAGAAGCTGAATTTCTATTTTTTATTGTCTCACCTGAATCACTGTACATGTTCACCTGAATGTTTGGTAGAGGGAAGTGAGCTTCCACATTCACTAATGCTTGTAGGAATTGTTACTTATCAAGATTTATATTTATTCATAATTCTGAATCACAATGTCCATGATGTTTCTCTGGCTTGTTTGATTCATGGGACGTTTGACAAAAGGAGAAAGATGAATTATTTCTATGCAATGTTATTTTCTTCTGTCTTTGTGCTGGCCAAGTATAGGGCTGCACCCTTTTATTCAGAAGCTATTGTAAACTAAATATTTCACATTTTGTTCTCAAATCTCTGCATTATTTACTTGTTATTGTGCCACTTCTGACTTATGACAATGTAAATGAAATCAGAGTCAGGTGTCTGTTGAAATCTTTTCCTTTTCCTTTGCAGAAGGAAGAATGAGAATGAGATTTTTTTCCCACTACTTCCCAGTGCCATTCTGTCATCTTCGTTGTGCAGTGCCTTACTCTGCAGGTGATCCTGGGAAGGTGGAGGTTGCTGTGGATCAAAGAGGGCACTCAGCCTCAGCAAGGGTGACAGAACCAGGCTTTCTGTCAGCTCACAGTCACAACCAACTATGCTCTGTTAAACAAATGTGTAACTGTGGAGGGAATGAGGAATTCTGTAGGAATCAGAACTTGGAGCAGTGACTCGTTTCCTGCAGCAGCAGTTTAATGCTGTCTGGGGGAAGGTCACCCTCTGTGTGTCCCCAGGTGTGTCCAGCAGCTGATGTAGACAGCACATCTCTAATTGTTAGTGATTGCCTTGTTTGCAGGATTGGCTGTTATAGAGAGCTCATCTTCTTCAGGTTGATGTAATTAGTTCATGTTCATTCTATGTCCAACTCATCAGTCTGGGAACTTACAGCACTGACTCATTAAAGCCATAATTAGTGATCACATTTATTTAACTACTGTGTATTTTACATAATGAGTGAATGCACTTAGCCACTATTGGGAGAGAATTTGTTAATCTAATTAAAAGTGACAGACGTATGGGGCTTATTAAGAATGTATAACAGGTTAAGGATAAGCTCTTTTAAAGCATCATTTTGTTAACCTTGACCACAGTGTCTTTTCTACAGTGTGATCTCCTTTTGACCAAATGACAGTGCCAAAAAAAGACACATCCACAGCTCAGGAGCCACTGGTCCAGCCAAACTACAGCTAACTTGGCTTTAACATAGAGGAGAACAGCAACTGCAATTATTTTATCTCATCATTTCAAGTACACTATTTCTCCCTGCTTATATTAATTTATAAGAACATCATCTTCCCTTGTTATTTCTCATGTAGTATCTTAATTTGCCATCACTTGCCATTATTTATTAATATAAAGTACATTACATATATAAGCACAGTATCTATACTTACTCATTTAAAAACTTTAAATATCCATATATGTAGAAATAAAATACCTTACACTTACTATGTATGACTACAATAATTCATTGGATGAGTTTAATATCTACAAAATGTATTAACATTCTAACATGAGTTTTATACAATGAAAAAAGAAACATTTGGAAAATTAATTTTATTCTGTGGTTTACACTTTATTGATTCTGTAACAAATTTTCTTTCTTCAGAAAGAAGGCAAGTGTTGGGAACCTGATAGCATGGTTCTTCAAAGCCCTCCACAATTGTGATGCTCATTATATTTTGTTTCAGTGCTGCAGCACTCCAGAAGAGCAGCAGGATGTTTTAAAGAAAGAGGGGCCAAATTTTTTCTCATCAGAAAGCACCATCTAGTGTTGGTTTGTAAAACTTTGGCCAAAAATATAAAGAGGAAAATAAGAATATAAAATGGAAAAAAAAAAACAAACCCTCAATGAATCTCAGGACTTCACTGTAAAATAAATGAAAAGTGTGGAAAGGAGAAATGACACTGGCTGCACAAGTGTTGGTTCATGGGACACAGTAAAGGGTTTTCTTTGGCACTTGGAGTAATAAGTTCACTCTCGGGTCCTTTCAAAACATTTTGAATAACCTCTTACTGTCATGTATTCTTGATCTCTTGCCTTCCAGCCTGAGATACAGGGCAGAAAGACCTCCTTGTGACCTAGGGGCTGGTAAAATGGCTGTTTTGTGCAGAACCTAAGAAAGAAATGATGTAATTCAGTGGCCAGAATGCTGCTGTAGGAAAATATGATAGTTTTTTTTCCCTAAATGTGCTTATTCTTGTCACAGTGTTAAATCCCTTTTATTTCCCTCTAGTTTGTGTGTTTTGTTGTTTAGGCTTGACTCAAAATCCATTGACGCATCATGCAGCACCCCCAGAGACACTGTTTACCTGAGCCTCTCAGGGTAGCCTGGTGTCTTTGGCAAGAGCAAACCTCAGATGATGGTCCTCCTGATCTGTGGGATTCAGGAGAAAGATGGAATTTTGGTGCAAATGAGCAGGATTAGCTGTAGAAAGAGGACACTTCTTTGCTTGCAGCTCATGTGCTTGTGGTTAGGACTGCACAGAGAGATACCTGGGCTCTCTCCACTCCCCAGTGAGCATTTTAATACAGGTTCCAACAAAGTATTTCATACAGTGTATGACAGTTTCAGCATAGACTGCTGAGAAAGCCTTGCCATTGTATTCCCACTAGCCCAGTGCCTGGAGCAGCCTCACTGGTGGGAGTGAGAGCTGTTTATCATGTTGTCATGTTTTACCTTGCAAGGAAAGCAGCTCTTTGCTGACAGGACCAGCAGACTGTGTGAATGATTCTTGAAGTCACAGAGAACTAAGAGTCATCTTATCTCAGTAGAAGCTCTAGATGTAAAATCTCTCCAAGAATTGTTAATATATAAACTATGTCCTGGTGATGGCTGTGAGGAAAATACCTCAGACACGGCCCAGCAAATGTAATATACACTTACCTGCTTTAGGAAAATGTCAGATTCAAAGTTGAGCTTTAGCTGGAAGAAGGATAGAGCAGTACTAATTTGCCTGATCTCTCTTGAATCTATAATGTTTAATACGTAGCACAATTTTAAATTTCAGTCCCTGGACACCAAACATACGTGTAAGCAATTATCAAGAATCTGACCTAAAGCCCACTAGAGTCTAGAATATATTTTCAGTAACTCTGCTGAGAATTTTGGAGCTGTCCCAAAGTAACCTATTTGATTGATAAAGCATTATCGGAAGAAATTAAAGGCTTGTAAATAAAGAAATGGCTAATAGCTATGGAAGCCTTTATAGAATTCCTCAGTGAACTGATATCTTTAAAGCTGAAATAAACTCTGGAGAATCAGTTTCATATGTGGTAAGATTTCATTTTTGGAGTGCTCCTAAAACATTAAACTTGAGAAATACAACATGACTGTTTACAGAACTGGTGAAGTGATCCCAGCTCTCCCAATATCAGCCAACTTTCTTAATGCTGTAGCTTCATAAATCACAGCTTACCTCAGAATAATAGAGGTCTCAATGTAAAATTCAAGAAGTGTTCAGGTTACTAGAAATACCTTAAAAACTATGGACTTCATATAAGGACAATTCAGAAAATATCTGAAATACATGCCAAAATATCTCATTGTATTTAAGTAGGAAGACAAAAGATTTTTGTAGCTGGATTTTTGTTATTGAAATGGTGTGAGAGGAATGTTTACACGAGAAAGTAAATTAAATAATCTGTGTAATACCTTGTTTTCTTCTGCATGCTTGGTTTTTATCTCAAGGCTGCAGGTGAATTTTAGCTATATGGTAACTTACTACACAGACACACACACTATGTGTATATATAAATGTCACTAGACAGATATGGATGTGCTATAGTGATTATCAGTGTTCTTGAATGTTTTGATCTGTAAAATTTCCCCAGAGGAATGGACTACTGAGTTGAAACTTTGAGTCTGCCGAGAGTGAGTGCAGTTTACAGTGAGGTTTTGCAGGACCTGCAGGCAGTTGGGAGCCTGGGTCGAGGTTTTCAGGATCCCTGCGGTTACAGGATCCGAGCACCAGGTGGCAATAGAATGACACTGAAAACATGGCCATGCCCTGCTTGGAATTCAGTGTAATAAGAAAATGAAAGACAGTAAAACTGCTTTGACACTGTTAGAAAACGTTGATTAGCAGGAATTGGTATTCTGCCCAATAAAGCATAGCTTTACATTGAGGAAGGTCCAGGCTTCATTGACAGGAGGTTTTGAGATCAATGAGAAATTGCCTCACTGGTTTGTTTAATTCTGAAGATGCAAAAATAAACTTGGAATTTCTTTTGTAGCTGTATTAATATTAGTGGCAGCCCACAGCCCTTTCTTGTCATTCACAGCCTCAGGAAGCCATGGAGCAACAGCAAACACATGAGCTCTGCTCATGGGCATACAGTGAGGAGCCACCTCAGCTGGCACTGCCCAGGCTGGGCAAGCAAAGCAGCACAGAATGTGCAAGGAGCCAGCCCAGCTGTGGCAGCAACAGCTGTTAGGTGAGATCACTAATGTCACTAATACACCTCTGGTTGCACAGTGTACCCAGAGGTGAGGAAATTTAGTTGCCTTATTTATGCTTTGCAAAGTTGCTCATGAAAACTGCTATGCAAAGGTTCTTGCAGTATAAGAACTGTGGGCACACCTGCCCCTGGCATTAGTCTGGTTGTGATCCAAACCTAGAAAAGCTTGCTGTCTGGAGAGAGTTAAATGTTAACCAGCTACTGATCACAAAAAATTATCAAATGTAAAAATATATAGATGTTATTAAGAAAAGTTATGTCTGTAATTGAGATTTGGTTTAAATCTGCAGTTCTGAGTGAATGTGACTTGCCATCTGGAGCCCTATTTCAATTTATATCTGAAGTGGCTCAGAGTTCACAAAGACGAGAGGCTGTAGCACCAGCAATGAGCATAGGGTTCTGAAAGGGGGACTCCCAAGTACAACAGGTTTTATCTCGCATTGAAGCTTCTCCCCAGGACAGCCTCAGATACAGTTTTCACAAGAACATCTATTTATAGCCATTTTATCTCATAAAGTGGCAATTGTTTTGTTCTGAACCAGTAGAAAGGAGATTAACTCTGCTGTGTTGGCTTTATATGAGATTTTTGGTGTGCATTTTTGCTAGGGCAGTCTGGTGACTCCAGCAGCCATCTGAAAGAATTAGATTCATCTTCAGTCAACAGGATGCTTTCTGCCTGTTAAAGTCTGAAAAGCCAAAGTGACACTTGCTAAAGTATTCTCACCATCTAGTTGAAAACTCTTTTCACATTCAATAATATTTTTTCCATTTTTCTCTTGCAAGGAGTACTTCCTTGTGTTATTTAAAGAAGCACAAAAGAGGTTGACAACCTTGTTCAATTTTTGTCTCAGCTGAAATGATTTTCCCCCTGCAGAGATCTGTGAGGGATCTCAGACTGAGAGTGCAGAAATGAGAAGTCTTTCTGTTTATCAAAACGTGTTGCAACTGCAATTTTTAATCACAGGCAGGGTAAAGATTGACCTGTGATTGTATTTCGCATTGAAGAAGTAACCAGACAGCTCCCAGGCCTATAAGCTAAGAGTGTAATGAAGGTTTCAGTCGCTGAATTTTGCCTGTGAATCAGTACAGTGTTTTACAACAGCCACAGTCATACTGTGATGTGTGTGTTTGTATGCAGGGAAATGCAGCCCTACACATCTTGGTGTGGGCAGTAACGATGTGGCAGTAACTGACGTGGGAAAGTCTGCAGGCTGCAATGTGTTAGCATTGGTAGCAACTTAATTGGTAACATCTTTTCAAAGGAGACATCTGGGCGCAGTAGAAAGTTACCTTGAATCTACAGCAGCATTTAAGATTTCAGGTTTAGTTAACAGATGGCAGATAGGAAGCTGTAAAAGAGTAAGGCTGAATTAAATGCCTATAACCCATTCCGTTTCCTCTAATAATCTGGAAGACCTTGGCAGAGGTCTGAAAGCTCATTTGATTGCAATAGACTGGGTGATGTATTCTCTAAGGTACAATAGGAAAGACATTTTTCAGTATGTCACAATGGTAATATTAAGCAGCAAATAAGAAGGCAAACTCTGAATTTATCTACTGGTGTACAGTTTATGTGTGACACCCTCCACTTTTTGCACAAAGGACTTTTTCTGCTCAAACTGTAGGGAATTGAATTCCTCTTTTACTACCTGTTCTATTACTTAACTGTGTTGAGATAGTGAGAAAGTGAAAACCTTTTCCCTCCATTCCATTATACTGAAATATCGTGTTTACCCAGAGGATGGAAGCACCTGACCTCTGATCTCCAGTGAGCCATTCCTCTTTGTTGATTTAGTTTTCTTTGTAAATAGTCAGTGCTTAAGGAATAAGATAGAGGAGAAGAACCCCTTGGGTTTTTTAAGAGTTAAGTTCTCCTTGGTAGTTTTGCATGGAACCTGATCTACATTAATTGTTCTTAATTTTGTTCCTGACATATAATTTTCATCATTCTGGCAAGTGAACTACATCAGCATATAAACTGCACTTTCAACTTTCACAGTAATGGATCCTCTTTCCTTAAAGCCATAGGAAAATTGTACCACAAAACGGACTGAGGATCAGCAGTGTTTCTAACTGAAAAGTATGTGTGTGATCAGCTCTTGTCCATTTAAATATCTATAGAAAATCTGTTTGGTCAAAATGGATTTGGCCTTGAGACACACAGACTGAATGGGGAGAAGAAGGAGGGTCAGATTTGCTGCTCAATTCTCTATTCCAATATTGATTTATCACATTCACCCTTTCTTGTACAGGCAAAGCTGGACCTATGGAATGATTATGGTCAAAGGCTTATTATTTTCTGATCCCACTGTTACTAGAAAGATCTATCATCTTTGTGGCATTCTGAAAAATGTATGATATAGATATTTTGCAATCTTTAGCAAGTGAGATAAACTGACTTCCATTAGAAGAGCTGAAAGGGAATCCTGTGAATACAGGACCCTCCCATGGCCAGGGCTATTGCTTGACAGTTAAGAGACCTTGTGCTGCTGTTTAGGGAATATCATTTGACGTTAAAAACAAAACAACAGATCTTCATTTTTGCCAAAAAAGGGCTGTTCCCTCAGTGTTCTACTCAACAGCTTCCCAAATTCATGGCTCTCATCATCGCCTCTTGTGATCCTTCTTCCTTTTTATTGTATATAGATAATCTAGAACAATAAGGATTATTTTGCTGCCTTGTCTATAATTTTATTCTCTGTTTCATATTCTGAGTTCTGCATTAACATGTCTACAGTTCTGGGCAATTTCATGGACGTGCTTGCTGATAAGAAAGAATATTAACACAGAAGAGTCACGAAAAAGAAGACCATTCAGTATCAATCCCAATGAGAAGAGAAGAAAGAGACATGCACATATAATCATTTTCTGTAACAAGATTGGAGTCAGTGGTGCTTCAGCTCAACTTTCTCTCTAGTCTGACTTTGAGTTTGTCCAAAGTCAGACTAGACTCCAGGCTGGACCTGCACAGGATGGTGAAGCCAAGCTAACATGCTTACAAAAGCAGCTAATTAAAGCACTCTTCCCAATCTGAATTTGCAGGGGCTTTTTTTTTTCCATTTAGAACATTTCCTTGGCATTATTCTGTCAATATATGATATGAAAAGATCCTGTAACTATTTGATCAGTTCACAATCATCTCCAATACTGCTTTTATTTTACAGATGGATGATTGAAACATGGTAAAACAGCTTTCCTAAGATCACATGATTCATTGCAAAGCTGGGTCAAGTTGTTACATACCTAAAGCAAATAGCTCTTTATGTGTGCAATACTTGTTCATTTTTCACAGTATGCATCTCTCATTTTAAGCACTTTCAGTGATACCAGGAGCTTGACACTATAATTAAGAAGTTCTTTAAGTACCCAAAAGATCACATTGATTTGTGTTTACAGAAGCCTTTCAGATTCAAGGATAAAGAAGTGACTTTGTTGGGAAAAATGGGATAAAAACCTTTTTCAAACCACCTTGTTAAGACTCTTTAAGCCACTGATGTAAGGCAGGAGGATTGACCTGTGAGGGTGTATTAGAGGAACACAGAGCCTGTACAGGAGCATTGGCCTCAAGTCACAATAGAGGTGATGTTGTTGATGAGGAGGATGAATTGTGGTGAAACTTCCCAATTTAAGCAATGCTGCTTTCCTAGACACAGCAAATGAAAATAGAGCAGATGGATGGGCATCTTTCAGTGGGACTGGAGGTGTTTGTAGCCCCCTGCCAAGCTGGGTATGGTGGATCCTGGGTCAGACCTTGTAGGGGAACTCCTCCCCATATGGGTATGGTGGATCCTGGGTCAGACCTTGTAGGGGAACTCCTCCCCATATGCACTGGGCAGTGTCTCATGCAAGGGGAGCATGACCAAGACATATGCTGTGACCCTCAGCAGTGCCTGCAGTGGCACCGGGAAATGCAGCCCGAGGAGATCTCTGCACTTGAGAGTGGCACTTGGAATTTTCTGCTAGAGAGGCAAGGGGCTCCAGTTGTGTGATGTTTAAAAATCAGCTCTCCCCTTATATATATCTATTATTTTTTGGTGAGGATGGGGATATTTGTTAATCATAAACATTGGTTTCCTGATACAAAGTCAGTTGTAGTTGACACATTTCAGACAAATTCAGTTAAAACTCCGTTGGAGAGGGAACCATGTACTGTTACCAAGGGAAAGGGATCAAAAATGGTTTGCAAGGATGTTTTTCTATCTGTTTTCACTCAAATCTGAGTACAATTATGCATTACATCCATCATAAGAAATACATGGAATACATATATAAGTTTATTGTGTTGAGGGGAACATATTCAAGCACTTTTGAATGACAGAAGTGAAAGGGCTACTCTAGCTACTGTCACTTGTATTTTTGAACTTTCAGCCTTTACAACTGGTGAATCTGATCCTTGGGTTTCCAAGAGTCTCTCTTATTCTTAAGTGTTTGTTGATAAATGAGGAAAACATCACAGGTTGTTTTGGGGGCTTGGCTTTTAGTTTTTGTCACATGTTTGCCATTCCAGAAGCTTCCTGGTCTATTATCTACCCTCCCTTCAGAACTCCAAGGTGTTTAGAAAGAAAATAACAATGCTGCAAATTCTGTGTAAAACATTTTTATGGAGAATGTTAAATGTCTCATAAACTGAGCAGCATTTGAACTTTTCAAGTGTCAATATGATGATCATTCTCATTCTATTACACAATCAATGAAATTAATCTATGGTTTTCACCGATGAAATATTTGCTCATCTCTTTGTGTTTGACCAGAACTATTGTGGAAAAGAAAAATGTCTCATAATAAATATTTTGTAGCCACTGCCTTTTATGTGTAGCTGTAGCACAGGATTAATTGTAGAATTAGATGAAAAAAAAAAAGAAAAATAAATAAGAAGAATATATCAAGGAATGCATAGGATATGTATCCTGGAGCTAAATTTACAGTGTAAACCCAATACTGTACATTGATAGCACCTGAGAGTAATGCATGTGCTAGAGAAAATTATATTGCAATACACCTTGATTACCATCTGCTTCATTTTAATTAATTTCCTTAATTGGAGAACAATGCATTTTCTAATTACACATGAAAACACCACTAGCTATTGCAGTCTTTATCTTCTGCACAAACTCTCCTGGTAGATCCACTGCCTGTCTAATTTATAAAGCCTCATCTCAGTGAACATGGGCTGTTTGGCAGACCCATGACAATTACTCAAATTAATCACATGTGAAGCAACATTCCAAACTTGTAATTTAGGTGCAATAAAATTCTAACTGTGAATAACTCAGCTCACACAGACATAAGGGTGAAACGTGCACCAAAAATGTAATTAGAAAACAGTACAGTCGAAGCTGGAATCAAATTTAAAGTGAAATGTACCATCTGAATAAGTGTTTTGGAGATAATGGCTTTGACCACAGGAATGGAAATTAGTCTTCTTACTTCAGACCAGAAAGGTAGTGTAATATAAAAATAACTCACCAGGTAAATAATAAAATATTTAAACCACAAAATCAAAACATCAATCCCAGAGGACAAATTTATTCTACTTGTAGCTCCGTTGAGATCTAACTCAGTTACAGCCAAAATAAAATTGGCTCAGTGATTTAAACTGGAATTTCTTCACATTAAATGTCCCTCTTTTCTGCAGACTAATGGAATAAATCCATCAAAGTATTTCTATCTTGTGCCTTAATCTTTTGGATATTGTGCATCACAGTTCACCCTCTCACAGATTTCCATTTCTCTGGCTGAAGCTCGAGAGTGTCCTAAATGAGAGTGAGGAGTGGCTTTTATCTGAATTATCACCTGCCTCATTTTTACAAGGTGAATTCTATACCAGGTATTTGAGTTTTCATGAAATGGGATCACATTTAGCTGTATCACTTGATCCTGTCTTCAAGGGCAAACTAAAGACTGGACAGTGCCCAGGTTAGGAAGAGGAAGCAGTGGTTCAAAGACAAAGAACTCCAGTGGTTTCTTGTTCATGACACATTTCTGAAAGTTTGAGATCTGCAAGAGAAAAAACACGCAACTCCCTGTTTATAGTTTGCAGAGTAGAATATCTGTTGATATGTAATAGAAAACATAGCCTGGTGCAGAACTCAGCACAACCTTTTCAGTGCATTTGCCCAACACTTTACAGGACATGAGATCAAGTTTGCATGCATGGTTTGGATCATTCATTCTTTAATAACATGATTAGATTAATGAAGTTTGCACTAAATTGGATTAACTAGGATAAGAAATACAGGAAAATAGAGGGAGAGCCTGGTTACTTTGTCCTGCAGTTGTGTTCCTGGCCAAGATGGGAGTTGTTGGAAGGACTGACATGTTCCATGGTTGCAATATTTATACAGCAAAGCATGTACTATGGGGGTTTTTCCTATATTTTTTATTAAAAAAAAAAAAAAGACGCCAACAGAAAAAGATCTCCAGGTCATTCTTAGGACCATGGTTTCTTGTGTTTGGAGGCTTTTCTGTGCACATTTGAATTTCTCTGCAGGTATTCTATTTTCTTCAGTATACTAGGTCTATAAATTTGTTTTAAAGCAAGTTTAATCAAAGTAAAGTGATGTTTATTCTGACTCTTGATGTTCTTTTTATGTTACCCTCATATTCTCAAACGTTTGATTCATCTGTTGTGCATCTGTTTGCCAGTGGCACTAATGACTGAGAGTCATTCCTTTTAGGAACTGAAATGGAGCTCTTTGAATGTGTCAAAAACTTTTTCATAATTCAGTATCAGGAAAGTTACAAGGATGTGGGAAATCGATCTTTGGAAACAAATTAGTTGAATCAGGGAGAAAAACTGTTTTGGCTCAGAACTAACCAGCCAGGTTGGGATCTTGTGATGTTCTCTGATAATTGTTACACAGTTTGGCAGTCCTGTTTGGGAGCTCATTAATTTTTTTTGACCTCTGTTATATGCTTAAATGTGAAGGCTGAGCCTGGCCCCCCACCTTCGATGCCTGTTGTTACCTGAGGCAAAAAAGCAAGGTCTCCCATGGAATAGGTACTGTAAAGGGATTGGGTTGGCATGTATTATTTCTCTCTTTATCCAAGCAGATGAGTTCCTCTTGCTGACATTAGCTCCATGTGGTCATTTTGCTGTACCTCACCCATGAAAACTGCGTAACCTCTAGATCAGATGTCCAGGAGCACTGGGAACAGCACATAAGTAGAGCATGGAAGAAGGTGATGTCAATTCCATGAACTATGTGGTCTTGTATAAAAATAGATACTGATACGATAAGGAGTTTGCTGAGAAGACCCTTATGTAGACATAATGATGGAATAACATTTTTCACTTAGTTTTTGAAATGAAAAAATAATCCAATTTGTCTTGTATTTTTCAGGGTAATACTGACACATTCTACACCAATATTGCATTTGATTCAAAGTCAAACCCCCTTTTCAGAGGCACCAGCCTGTTTTTACTCCATGTTTCTGCTGGTTTCATTACTGAATCGATGAAGTTGCTCAGTATCAGCTGGAGTGTTGCCCTACAGCTCTGCTGTAATTTTTGGGGTTTACCCCTTGTTCATAAAGGCTGTATTTGAAGGCTTGGTGGCAAATAATCACTACTTTTTATATGAGCTTCTCAATTTTTAGTTAGTGTTTAGAAACTCATTACACATTCCAGGATTCTCTGGCAGCTATTATGAACCCTCCTTATTCTTTTTCAATCTCATAAATGTTCTATTTTGACACTATTGTTCACTTAAATAATGGTGACATAGATTTTCAAAGTGTGAGATCTAACTCCCAGTTAGAAATATTTATAATGGTCAAACATTAATAATGTAATTCTTCATTATAATTATGTAGTTCTTCTGTGGCTGTAGTACAGAAAACAACTCTCTTTTAATTATTTGCCTCATACACCACCAAGAATGAGGAAGATATTCAATCCATCTTTTCACATATACTCACTAAAGATGGAGGTCCAAATGTATTACATACAGATTTCAGACAGGATTTTCTGGAACTCAGCTGATATAAATGTTTCAGTCACAGTAAATGCTACATTTAATTTGACTCCTACTGGTAATGTAACTTCCCATTATTTTAAATTATTTAAAGAAAACTTTAATTATTTGAGAAACGTATCATTCCTCAAGTTTAGTCTCAAATAGTCCACCTCATCTGTGTGGAGCAGAGATTCCTGGCTTGTTCCCTGTCGTTCCCTCTGCTCTTGCTCTTGCAGATTCACCTCCTCTAAACCAGCATGTCACAACTGCTGGCTGTGGGTGGCAGTCCTGCCTCCCACATTGTTTGAGCTTTGCCACTCTCTCGGTGGGCACAGGAACACTCATGTTCCCCAGCTCTGTTATCAAGGCTCCCTCCCTTGCCCTGTGCCCACTGAGCCCATGCAGCTCAGCTCAGAGTGCTGAGTGATGCTGTGCCTGGTACTGCCTCAGAGACTCCCATCTCCCACGCTGGAGGAGTAACCTGTGTCATAACTGAGGGAAAGTTTATAACCTCCCTAAACTACATTTGTTAGCAGGAACCTTTCCACTTACTACCAAGGCAATTCTGCACTGTCAAGAAGTGCCAAGCCTGGATATTCACACCAAGAGGAGAGTTTTTTCTGAGAAGGCCAGGAAACCTCAATGGATGTTTTATACAGTCTGCAAACAGCTTTGTGTTCTGGGGCATTCTTACACTTGTTTTGTCAAGGTGTTGCCAAGGGTTATTTCATGGAACTTTCTCATCCAAGCATCCCATACCAAAATATAAATAAAATGGGCAGATAGTTACGCTCTTTATATGGGATTATACTTCTTACGGCAGTAGCAGTATGTCAGAAAAATGGGAATAAGCAAATGTAAGGGAGCACAATTTTGTTTAAGATGGTTTAAGTTAGTGTGCTGGCTGTAAGTTATTATCTTTGCTTCCAGTCTACTAATTTTTTACTTTAGAAGTGTTTTAATGAGCATGCTGTATCTGACAAACTAGTCAAGTCCTTGCTATGCTATGAATAAATATTCAAATTGAAACAGGACAGCTTTCCCGAGGCAGGAAACAGAATCCAACAATGGTGATGTGTATCGTGCAGGAAATTAATTCCTTCTCAGGGAAGCTCCACAGAGGCACTTGGCATACCGCAGAAAAGCAGTATTAGGGACTTTATTTAACATCTGTACCTAAGATTAAGTCTCTGCAAGAGTATTTGATAGCTGCCTTTCCCCACAGGACATTTTTGATAAGTGTTTAGTGGAATATACAAGTCTTTTACCTTCAGGTGACAATTGCCTTGATGCATTTTTGACAGAATTTTGCTACTCTTTCATTAACAACCAGTGCAAAGCCAGATAGGCCCATTGCAACAGAAGGGTAGTGCTGACCCATTTGCTGGTGGTCCTGAAGCAAAAATCTGCTCACGCAATGATCTGTGAACTGTGGTGGGTGAATTTATTGTCATATGGCTTTGTACAATGACCAAACCCATGCTAACTTTGGCAGCAATGTTATAAAATGTATGTCTCTACAGCCTTTGCCATGTGCATGGAAAGCCTCACTGCTAGGGATGCAGTAATGCAGATTTACCAATACACCTTCAGGAGATCTGATCTCTTGAGATTCAGACTGAAGGGGATGAGTACATTTTAAATGGCACAACTCCAAATTATCTTCCAGCAGCTTTTCAAGAGTGGTTTTGCAACAAGCAGAATATTGTCTATTCACCTTTTTTCTCCGAGAGTGCCTTTGGTTTTGTTTCTAAGGTCATGTCTTTCAAAGATTTTCTGCCTAACTCTTGAACTTTCTGACTCATTTCTCTCTGGAGGAACAAAAGAGAAAATTCAAGGGTAGGCTATAGAAGGGCTAAATTTCCAGAGAGGAAAGAGTAATGATGAATTGTGTACAAAATGGCACTGGCACTCCTGCACCCTTCCCTCAGCAACTGCATTTCACTGTCTGGAGGTTCAGTTGCCTGAAACTATTCCAATATCAAAAATAAGGAAAGCTTTCCAGCCTGGAGGTATATGATATTTCATGTCAACAATAGAAGAAAAAGGATTGACATGATTAGCTACATTTTGTATCCAGCAAGAGTTGGCCAGGAAGATAAAGAATGTTATTGATGACCAATTAATCTTTTCTTTTTGAAAGCCTAGGATGGGAAAAGTCTCCTTAGGGTTGATTTGCAGAAACCTACAGGCACTAAATCTTGTTTCAGATGCCAGTATTTAGATGTCACTAGCATTCACAAAAATCTTTACTCAGCTCTTGACTGACCATGGGGGCACTTGTCTCTCAGCAGTGAAGTTTTTACTGGTGAAGCACCTATAAATGTTCTTCTTCTGTGTATTTGTGTAATTAGTCGATGACACTGTCACAGCCCACAGCTGAGATGTGGCAGGATTCACCAACAGCCTTGTAGTCATACCCAGAGGATTTTTGTAACAGTAATGTCTCTGGAAAACATGAGAACTGTCCTGCCTTTGACTAATTTGGGATGGGGATCTTCCCCTACTCCTGGCACCTTCTGATGTCTGATGCAGAGGATGTTCTAGGAACACTCCCAGGTCTCTGTCCTTCCCCTTCCCCTTGTTCCAGTTTATGTATAGAATTGAACATTTCTTAGAATGTGCTTCCAGCTGAAGTAATAATCAAACTGTAGAGTCACTCTCCATTTGCCACTGGCACAAAACTTGCTTAGAAAAAAATGCTACATTTCCCAGTACAAACTGGGTTGTATCAACCAGTCACATCACTGCTTTTGACAAAGGAATTCAGAGAGAAAAAATAGTAACTTGGTGTCCACCTTCTATTGAGCCAATTTAGTAGGACTGGGATTAAGGGTCTACTTAGTTATGTAAGAAGGGGACAGATTTTCCCCAAAAGAAAAGCTGAGTGAAAAGCAAAAATGGAATGTAATTAGAATTGGCCAAACATTGAAATTGCCTTCAAGTTACCAAAAAATCTCATTTTAAAGAATATTTTCCATAGTGTTTTAATATATTTTTACAATCTTATGAAAATAATTTATTAACTTTCTTAATAATACAAAAAAAAGCTGTATGATGTGGTTTAAAGCATAGCAAAACCACGTGAATAATGTACAAACTTTCACTTTTGAGAAAAAAATCTGTGTGTGAAAATATTTTGGTGAGTTCTGAAGACTGATACAAACAACGTATGTCTGTGGGTTCTGATGGACCACACTTGTGCTTCCTGATCATGTCTGGAATTCATAATGTGTTCAAGATAAAATTGAGACTAATGTACAAACTTCATATCTTGAGCTATGATTCAAGGCAAGGGCCTTGGGACTTGTCTCTGACATGGTGCTGACATTGAGAAAGCCATACATGTACTGTTATTTTTCTGACAAGGGTCCTCTGGCTTATAATGGAAAGCAGATTTAGCTGTAACTTTCTTATAACATCAGTTGGAAGTCAGATATTTGAATAGTTGGTCGTTTGGTGATTTTGGTTGGTGGCTCACATGGCACAACAGAAAATGCCCATTTCAGCAGCTGCCTTCAGTAGTGAGTTGTTGCAACTGCAAATTAATATTTTTTACACATGAAAAATCTATTGTACACAGCCTCCTCCTCTGTGAAAAGTCACACTTGCATTAACAAGCTGTGGTTGAGTTACAGGCACATTGGAAATTGTAACTTCATTTTAGAAACTTTATTTGTTCTCTGTATTTCTGAACAAGAATTTTAGGAAGGAATAATTTCCATAAATAGAAAAAAGTGCACAAAAGGATTTGTATGCAGGGCTTATATAATTCAACTGTAGCTCCTTTAAATCTACCCAACTATTCCTAGAGGCATCTCCAAGAGTGTTTTTATGTTCTGGGAGTGATTTTGAAACAAAGGGTTTAATTTAGCCATTGCTTTTAGTGGCAATCCTTCCAGGAAGACAGAAATGTGCACAAGTTGCAGTACTGCAAAGGAGAAGGTAAGAATCTCCAATCTGAAGGTTAATGCTGTTGATAAAATATTGTACTTTAGCACTCCCTGATGCAAATTCAAGCAAAAGATTAGGCTTTACTTTTCCCTCACTAACATTTCATGTTTTATTCTGAAAAAAATGTATTTCCTTTATGAGAAGTACAGATGGCAGTGTTGAATAAATTACTGGAGCTGGATCCTCACAGAAAAAGTGAAAATTTTGCCTGCTTGAAGATAATCTAATGCTCAATGACTGTCTCTCATTATTCTACCAGGTCAGTGACCACCTCATTGTATTATCTTAAATAATTAAGAGGGTAAAGCTTCTGCTAATACTGGAGAACAGCAAAGATTTTGTACCCTGTATAAATTGAGCATGAATGAAGTCCTTGCCAGGGCTGCATTTTGAATTTAGCTTTTCAGTTGATCTAAAATGATGCAGTTCTGCTGAATGCACTGAAATGAAGCAAATTACATCATCTGTGAATTCATAATACAAATCTTTTCCTAGAATGAAAATCTCTTTTAAGCTGAATTATTTCATAATTAGGTATTACTTGAGTTGAAAACAATTAAAGGCACTTGCTAGCTTCCCAGAGAGTTACAGGCTGGCACTGCAGCCCAGAGTGCCGTGGGCATGAGCAGTGCCATTGGATCTGTGGCTCTGTGGGCTCTCCCACTGCATGGCAGTGAAATAACCTATCCCTGTAACGGGCACAGCTCCAGTTTCAGTGGCCACCGAGTGCCCTGCAAAGCTACAGCAGGATCCTATGGAGGCTCTGCTCCAGGGTCCAGCACTGCAGAGGACTCCAGGGATTCTTTGAGCTGTGCCTGGGGGTGCCTGGTTTCCCCTGGATCTGTGCATTGCAGCTGATGCCTGGCATGGTAAGGAAGCGCTGTCTGAAGTCTGTGCCAGAGTAAAGATACATATGAAGTGCTTTATTTCGTGTGGTTTCTCTGGCATCTGGCGCAGAATATTTTCAAGTCTCCTACCTTGTGGTTGAGTTTCAGGGAAACTGGGAATGAATTTATAAGCTACAGGCTGACAATTTTTCTGTGCATACAGTAGGAAAGACCCAGTTCCCAAAGAAGGACACTGAATGTATGTCAGTGAAGAGGAAGGCTCAGAGTACAGGAGGGATCTGAGCTGTACCAGCTCTGGTGGTACAGAGCTGGGGTGGCAGTCAGAGCAATAAGAAGTCTAGAAGAGGGAGAAGCTTCAGCATAAACTTCTGCACAGAACCTTCAGGGGGTTGAAGATTACCATATTATCATCACTAGGTACATTTTCTGCTTTGCAGCATCATTCCATGGAAATTCCTCCTTGTGCATTTTGTCTCTCTCCATGTCACACACACACACGGACACATGGACGAGAGTTTTTGCAGCTCCAAATAGTCTCTGTTCTTCATAATCAAGAGAACTTCAGACCTTTCTCTTATAAAGAAACAGAATAATATATTTTTCTCTAATTTCATCTTCAAAGTTGACTGAAACTGCTGAGGTATTATCAAGATAACAATTTTGAATTGAGGCCAGAATTTATCTGACAAGATATTGTAGGAAAGTACTCTTGGACTTCTAACATAAACAACATTATTTGAATATATGTGAAATGAGTCTAGGCTTTCAAAAAAAGAAAAAACTGTGTGAGTTAGAGGAAAACACACATATTCCAGAAATGTCAAATCTTGAACTGCTGTGGATCCAGGGGTTTACCCTGTGAAATCCAGAGTCAGATTGAAAGTAAGTTAATGCTGTCAGAAAAGTAATACTATCACTTCTGTTCTTCATTTCATTTATCTCCTCCCACTTCTCAGCCTCCTCTTATCTGAAGTGGCTGGTGAATTGTGCTAGAGTGTCTCATGCACAGATGAAGTCAAGAAAAAGCGCATAATCCCATCTCTTTGTCAGGATGTATTGAGTTCAGCGTACTTACTGCACTTCCAAGGATAAGAGCAGGAAAATGAGCAAAGGAAGCAGAGTTACAAAAAGTGTTTGGGATTTAGTTCTGCTATTTGATGAAATGTGAGTAGACAAGAGAAAGAAAGGGTGAGTATTTTCTGTTTACATGATGCCCTGCTGATAAAACATAAACCTTTAGATTACTTATCTGTGTCCTGTGGAGTACCTGATGGCTGGGGAGACATGCACAGAAGATCAAACTGCTGTGATTTTTGCATACAGTATTTTCCTAGGCAAAGTTCTTGTTTTCCTTTATAATTGCCTTTGTTGGATAACACAGTCCTGTGTGGGTTGGCTCACCTGCAAACACAATCACTGTCACTGTCACAGTTATAGAGAAAGTAAAGGGCTTTATTCATACCTACATCAAAGCTTCCTTAGTCTTCTCTGGTGTTTCAAAGTTGCAATAAATATTCCTCCAGTCTCTTTACATTGATAGAGCGGGATAATACTACCTTACTGCACATAAGAATCTGGATGACATTGTCCCCTCAGATGGTCACACCTCACAGTATGGTTTGGGTTGGAAGGAACCTTAGAGCCGTCCACTAGATCAGGGTGCTCAGAGGCTCATCCAACCTGGCCTTGAACGTTTCCAGGTTGGGGCAGCCACAGCTTCTCTGGGCAACCTGTGCCAGTGCCTCAGCACCATCACAGAAAAAAACATTCTTTTTGAAGCCATTGCCAATTGTCCTGTCACTGCTTGCTCTTTTAAATAGTCTCCATCTTTCTTGTAGGCTCCCTTCAGGCACTGCAAATAGGTCACCCCAAAGCCTTCTCTTTTCCAGGCTGAACAATCCCAGTTCTTTCAGCCCTCCCTTGTAGTAGAAGTGCTCCATCCCTCTAATCATCTTGGTGGCCCTCAAGTCCCGTTATGCAGACCAAGAAAATATTATCTACTGCATTTTGTTTGTCTCTATGCTGATGATTTTTACATTCATTTTTCCTGCTAAATGCCACCTTTTTCTCTAAACTCCTTAGAAAGTAAATTTTTGGTGATATTTTTTCCTCTTAAGAAAGAATTCTGTAGATTGTAGAGTAGCTTGTGAAAAATCTTCAGTTCCGAGGCTGTTCTCTGTGTAAGTGGCTGAAGGGAAGGTGAGCATGAGGAGCTGATCAACAGGCAGAGGAAGCTGGAAGCTATTCACTTAAAAGCACGCTGGGAAAGATGCCCATGATCAAGGAGGTGCTCTGGGAGCTGTGAGACTGTGCTGCTTCATTTATCCTTGGAAATTAAAATGGAGAAGAAGATGCTGTGAGCAGCTCAATATGATTACCATTTGTGACATGCTGTAGGACTTAAAATTGCTTCTGGCTGTGGCCTTAACTGCTAATGAGTAAATGCTTCCCTTGGTTACACCTGTGCTGCTCCACTGACTCCATGGATCTAATATGACAAACTGGGATTGAAAATGGAATAAAGCACTTAAAATTCACTGCTGGAACTGAAATGCTGATCACAGCAATAAGCATCTTTGGAGGAAAAAAAGGTAAGAAACAGTCACCTATGTACTGTTTGTATTGCTGATTCACAGTGTACTTCTCTTTCTCCTGTGAATAAACTGTAATATGACCACAGAATTTCACAGAATATTCTGAATTGGAAGGGACCCACAAAGATCACTGAGTCCAATCATTAAGTGAATGGCCCACATGGGGATCAAACCCACAACCTTAGTGTTACTAGCACCATGCTCTAACCAACTGAGCTAATCTCAGGGTCAAATGCAGGCCTGATCTTAAAAAAATAATTAGTGAACTAAACTTAAGGAGTTTTGTTCCTTTTTCCAAAGATTCAGATGAGGGGGTGCAAGTCCTGCTCTGCAGTATGCACACATTTGGGTGCATTCTGGCCCACCCTGATACCCTGATACCACCCTGATATCAGCTTTTTGGCTCAAAAGCTGATATTATGGCATTTGAAGTATTTGAACCCGAGGCCAGGACAGTTTCCGCCATTAATGTGGCTTCATGAGTTCAGCTGTACAATGTCCTGTTTAATTGTAATTTCTTTCAAGAAGCATTTGTTAAAATTCATGATGGCTCTGACAGTAGGAATGAAGCCTCTGGCAAACGGCATCTGTAAAGAAACCAATTCTGCTTACATCACTTCACAGCAACTTTGTCCGACATTCACCAGTTTTTCCATCTTCTATATATCTTCTGTGTATTTTGTTTTGCTTAAGAGTCATTCTCCTCTCAGAGACATTTGCAAACTTTCTGACAGAAATTGCTCCAATGAATTCTCTAAGGATAAGCATTGCAGTAACTTAGCTATGTGACATGAGCTATCAGCTCCTTCAGAAGAATAATACTTCATCACTGGGGCTGCTAAATTAAGGCAGACATGTAAGGAGAATCTGTTTTAATTGTGGTGTCATGAGAATTCACAAAATTACCTACGTACAATGGTTAGTATGCCCATGTAGAGATGGAACATCTTGAGATATGGATAATATTCCATAGCTGAGTTTACCCCAGTTTACAAATAGCTGAAGTTGTTTGATGTCTACTCCTTGATCTCTGCAGCATAAGGAGGTTTCCAGTGCTAAAAATCCAAAAATCTTGATCAGTAGTTGTAGCCTCTGGGGTAGCAGTAAGATTGTTGTAACAAGTTAATAAGAAGGTGGTAATGAACCTGTCATATTTAATTAGGTATGAATTAGTATTGATGCCTAAAATTGGCTCTTAAAAGAAAACCCTTAAGACTCAATCTGTGAGTTTGAGCAGGTACCATCCCTTTTCTTACAATGTTGGATGCATAAGAATCTAATTTCTTCCAAAGTGTGCACAGAAAGTTACAAAAGCCTCTTGCTTTTGTTTAGTTACCCAATTAACAATTCAAAGCATTGCCTAATACTGTTGCACCCAGTTCCAAAACTGTCCCTCCCTTAGGACCACCCTTGACATGGCTCCCCAGATTGAGTGGGTGGTTGTAAAAGATCGCCTCTTCCTCCATATCTTCCTCTTCATCAACACCTTCTGTCCTACTTGGAACCATTTCAAGGCTTCTGGGCCTTCTGAATAATTTTGAGTAGGATATATGTGCTGTTAGGTTTTTCTAAGTACATTCTATACAAACGAGATGTTCTTACTAAAATCTTTATCCACTGAAATCCTTGACGAGGAGCATTAAACAGTATTTCAAAAATTTGCTACCAAGGGTGATTGGCTAACACTATTCTAAGGTGTTAAAAGCTAGATTAAAAATCTATGTACTATGGATCTTAAGGCATCAGTATGGCAGATGAAAAGCTATTCCTGGCCCTGGAAGCAGCCGCTCCAGAGCTGGACTAAGCTCAGCAGTACACAGGAACTGTTGTTGTTCTTTGCTGCTCTGCTGATAAAAGAGAAATTTGGATTTCAACACCTCCAGTCTGGCACTTTTCACAAGAATGAACAAAACAAATTTAGCCCAAAGGATGAGGCATATTGGAAGGAGTTGGGTGTATAACGCATTTGTGCATTTGGTGGTGTGGTTGGTCAGGGAGTTACTTGCTGAGTTAATGCACTGTGAACCTCTCCTGAGTTACTGCCAAGTCCATTTGATCTGCTCGAGCTCCTTATCAGATAATTCCCCACTGAATCAAGTATATTTTCTGTTAAATCTTAGCTTTAAAATAACAAGTCAAAGTTGATTACAGTTAACTATGTCCTGATTAGAGCAAATGGTTTGATAGGCAGAGCAATTTTTAATACATATATTATTTATAAAGCAAACCACTCCTGTTTGTGACACCCTGGGCTATTTCCATCAGGGATGGATGCCAAGGGGACTCATTTTCTCCAGGCAGCATAAAACTCAGCTGCCTGAGGTTATGGAATCTCATCTATCCAGGGGACTGCTACCACATTTACATTTTCTGTGCTACTCTTACTGCTGCAGGAGCTGAACCCATTTCTGAGATAAAACATGTGGAAACAGGAGTTATTCTGGGACCACATTGCTGAAACTTGTGTGTGCACATTTGGCTAAAGCAGCAATGCTATGTTTCCTGACCTTAGGAGCTTCACCATGTTTGCAGTTCTAGCCCAAACAGCTTAGCATAGAAAAGTTTTAAACAGGTGTCTCTGTGGCAGGTGGGTTGTTGCAACCAAAATACCTGCAGGTTTATTTCAGTATGAAGATCTGCAGAGCAGGAAGTAAGAATGCTGTTTTACTGTTGATCATGAAATAACCTCGACAAAGATAAATTATGAGATTACAAGTTCTTGTTGGATAGAAGTTTATTATTTATGAATCAAATTTAATTTTATAGCTAGAACATCTTGAATGCATGTTAATTGGGCTATATCAAATGAGCCATGGATTTCTGTAATTGTCTTAAAATAAAAATATAATAGTCAAGAAATAAAATGGCATATGTCCCTTTCCCTCTTTCATGATGTATACAATTCCCTAATATTTTATCATTGTTTCACCACAATTTTCCAAAAATTGCTGATGAAATGCAGCTTTTTTTCAGTACCTTTTTCCAAGTACCTGGGATGGTAGTTCATTTGACTTTTAGCACGTGAAAAAGAACTCAGAACTATTGCAATCACTTATACAGTTTCCTGATTAAATATTAAATTCATCTGATGATTAGTGCCTAGTTTAATTCGATTGCTTCTGGTATTTGGACTAAAATATTAAATTGATCTCACCTGGAAACCACAGCAGACATGCAGTTGAAATTAGCACCAGCTCACAAAAGAGACAGAGCTCCTCATGAAGAGGGATTTATGAAGGGGAACTACTAGGGACCAAAATACAGCAAAAATCTTGCTTTGTGCCCTGTCATTCCAGCAATGTGAAATATTTTCTTTCCCTTCTGTAGCATATTTGTTGTAGCTGGAAGGAGGAGAAAAGCGTGATCAGCTCCTACCTGGTAGCCTGAGGACAGTTAAGGGAAGGATGGCACAGCTGGTGGAATCAACAACATGGCCAGGGATAAATCAGGGTTATTTTTAAACCTGGATCTTTCTGGCTGCTGGAAGTGCCCAAGGGTATATCTGCACACAACAAAGAGCTACCTGAGCTCTCTTTAAACAGGGGGATTTGAGGAAAGGGAATGGTGCAGCTTTTATGTTGTGCCATTAGATGACTTGTAGAATGGATTGTGAAATGTAAGCAATTTCAAAGAAGTTGTTGGTAGAAAAGTCATGTTAGTGTACAGTTTTTTTCATGGAAGTTTTAATATACACATGCACACACCTAAATGTTTTTGTTTGCTTTAGTAATGTGAGAGTTGTTAATAGAGAAGCAATCCTTTACAACTTCTTTATACATACACATGACTCTTCAAGTTTCCTTTTTTCTTTTCAAGCTATTTTCTGCTTTTTTCCTGTCTTTCTCAATTTTTTTTTAGCTAGGAGGTATGTTTCTGAACATTAGTGTTGGCCATATTCTAGGAGCTTATCAGCACCTCTAAAGTGAATTTGAAATAAATCATATGCAAGAAACTAATGGAGAATTTCACTTTGGACAAAAATCAGTAATCACTATTTGATTGTGTATCACATGGTCATTTAATTTTTTTTTAACAAAAATGCAAAAAAATTTACAAAATATATGTTGTCTATAGAGGTTTTTGTTTATCATAGTTTTAGTATTATTTTCATGACATTCACCCTTGACTTTGATGGTAATGAGGTGACTGACAAAAGGGCCTCTAATCATCCAGAGAGCTTTTTCACCCCCTACTGAGATGAGCAACAAGACCTGTTCAATTCAATGTTCTCAGCATAGGACATGTAAGGGAAAGGATTTCTCTAAGCTTCTAGTGAAGCATAATTTAGTGTCTAACTGATTAATTGTCCTCATCTTTTACAGTATACTAGAAATCAGCTTTTGAGAGAGTATTATTAGGAATATCAGTGTTGATTTACATATCAAAGAAAGACAACAACAAGTTCCTTCAGATTAAGTCTTAGCATTTTTTTAAGGAACAATAAAATGATACAAAGAGGATTCCTGTATATACTTATTGGATACCATTTTGGCATGTGATGGTCCTCCTTGGATGTTAATCATCTTTGTCTTTTATGCAATTAGCCACAGTGGTGGTTTGTTAGAAGAGGATGGACCATTTTGGCAGAGTCCATATTTCCACCTTTTTCTAAGGTAAATGTAGAGCAAGCATTTCAATATGAACAAAAATCCCAAACATAGGGGAAATTGTGCATTGCTCAGCTTTATAATGCTTGGGGAGAAAGAGCAGAATGACATCTGTTATTGAAATTCATGCTGGAAAGCTGAATGGAGCAATGCTGTGTTTAGAAAGATTTCTGGGGTTTGTGGCAACATGGCCAAAGGAATATATGAGGATTCTGTGGAATCGGAGAAAGCACTGAGAAGCATAACTACTGCACCCTGCTTTTGATGCTGTTGTTGCATCCAGTATTTCCCCCTCTTTGGCACTTTTGCTGGTGGTGACAGGAGGGAATGGATGTTTATATTAGCACACTCCTGATTAGGGCTGTGAAAGAGAGCAGTGTGTTTTGTCGGGGTATTAATGCTGCTCAAGGTCTCTTGTCACAAATGTTTATGATGATGAGACAAATACAGAGCAATTACCATTTACTGGGTAATAATTTGGCAACATTTGCAAAGTGGTAAACAGAAGTGACTGTAGTAATATATGAGTTGGGGCATCATCCCAAAAACCTATCAACACTAATTACAGAGCCGGTGCACCAGGTGATTGTTCAGCAAACATTTGCAACTCCTATGCTTTTTTTGTTTGTTTGTTTTCATGGCCTGCAGTCTTCAGTGTGGGCCCACAGCTCTTCCATGCCAGCCCCTCACACTCTGCTTTCCCTGCTGCCTGTTGCACATGGATTTGTCTTGGAAAGACAGGATATTTGAGATCTGTCTGGGATGTAGAAAGCCAGTTGCTATTTTTCAAGGATGACAATTATACTGTTAATAATTCATACATATGTTAGTGTTTCTAATGAGGATGATAAGGAATGATTTTAATTGAGAACTGTACTTAGGACACTTGAGATGTCAGCTCTGCCAGACTTTCTGTGTCAATACTAGTTAGTGTGTTCATGGCTACATCTCCCACTTTTAAAGAGGAGGAATATTCCTGTGGGAGGGTAGTGAATGTGCTTGTGCCTGAAAGGAGATACCTCAGTGCATATAAATACCTAGAACTGATGTGACATTTTCAGACCAAATAGATCAGAGTTGTGTTTAAGGACTGGTTTATTTATAAAATCAAAATACTTCAGTACATAAATACACTAATAGGCATAAGTTCTTAATGAATGACTGGGGAGGGGGGCAAGAAGTCCCAACAAAATCAAACCTAAAAAATTACAAACAAAATAACCCCACTAAGAATCCTAAAAAACAACCACGCCACCAAAAAACCAACACAAAACAACACCAAAAAAAGACAACAAACCCGAACACCAAAAACCTAACAAAACACTGAGATATTGAATAGGGCAGTTCTTAAACTAAACCTTTAAAGCAAAATTTTTCCAGCAGACTGAACAACCTCATTTTCAGCTTGTTGCTCACATCTTCTCCTCTCCAGGAAAACTCGATGTGCCCAGGTAAGTGTGAGCACAGTAGCAGCTCCCCTGAAATTAGTGAGGCTCTGCAGCTGCTTATCTACACAGGCTGGAGATGTGCTAAGTTGGGGGCACAACTGAGAAAACTTTGGTTTTCTTTTTTTTTTTCTCCTAGCTTCTTGGCATCTTGGAAAGCTTTTAGATGGCATTCCCTCCGCTGTGAAAGAAAGGGAGTTTAGTGGCAATATTATAACTGCTTCAGATTTATATTCTTACATAACTTTTTAACACAAAGATATTTGGAGAGGAAAGAGTTGAAAGAGTTGTACTGTTAGTTGGGTCTTTTGGTGGCATTTTCGTAAATATTTCTGTTTAATGGCTGTGATGCTGCACTGATTTCTGAAGAGCTTAATCTTGTGCTGAGGGACTTTGTTTCTTAAATGATAGGTGTAATGGTGCTAGTGGGAATGCCAGTGTTTGAAGGAGATAAAGCACTGCTCTGGCAGGTTTCACTTCAAGTCTTGCATGAAACCAGCCTGGTGGTCTGAGCTCAGGCTAATAAATAACACTTTTCCAGTGTGACACTTTATCTTCTTTTGTGGTCCAAGGTCAGCCTTTCCCTCTAACAAATGCCACAGACATTTGTTTCTAGGTTGTCCCCTCACTCCTCTGTGGTTTTTCTACATCACTGGATCAGCCTCTGTAAGAACATGGTCTGACTGACCTCATGTGCTGTGATTTGCACAGTCTCATTAACTGTCTTATCAAGGCCAGTCGTGAACACTGAAGTCTGTAGCATTGTCTGCAGGCTTCCCCAGAGGAGCTGACACTGCATAGAAACATTGTAAGTTCAAGTGCCAGTGCATGGCTCACTGTTAACTCTGCCAGGAGTGCTGGCACGATCCTAGCTGAAGCTGAAAAAACCCCTTAACTTGTAACATGCTGCCAGAAGCCCAGAATTCCTTTTCATTTGTAAAGTAAGTAGATATCTTTTAGGGTAAAAGCATATTAGCTGGATAGCCTGTGGACACTCCTGCAAGCACTCTGTTATCTGAATCCCTGAGGGTTTGAGACATTCAACAGTGTCAAGAATTTCAATTAATGTTGAACAGTTTAAGAATTCCTTCCTGGGAACAGAAATAAGAGGCAGGATAGTAGCCCAGGCAGTCGCCTTCTCAGGGTAGCAAAGGATGCTGAGCATTTGACCTTAACTTCACATTGCAAACTGCTAGCGTTGTCTCTACACAGTTTTTACAGGCAGTCTGTATTTATCGTTCCTCCTGAAAGTAGCTAACAAACCTACCAGTTCTGATATCAAGTTTATTCTGTATTAATGTTCTCAAACAAGTTGCAATCTAAATAGTTGAAGTAGGTGAGTTATTTTAAATCCAAACATATTACTAAGTACTGCAATTAGCGATGCAGTCATTTTCTGTGAATTCTGAAGATTTATCTGTCATTTAACCCATGAAGTGATGCTAAGATTTACTGAGTGAAAAAAGATTTGCCCACTTAGTTTGAGTCCTTATGAATATTCTGGCACTCATTTAAATCTTTGGGTTTGTTACAGGTGTAAAAAGCAACAGCCCTTTAAGTGCCTGAACTCTCTGCAAGTGAGTGCTACAAAGCATGTTTCTGCCCGTGAAAAATGGGTAATTATGCTTTTTTATTTTTTTTGGTTGGTTGGTTGGTTAGTTGGTTTTGGTGACTGCAGGCAATTCAGTGTTTCCATAGGTAAGTATTTATTTGGAAAATTTTACCTCTATTTCTTAATAATCCTACCTATGTTCTGTATTTTGACTGAAATTCATCCTCTCCACTCAAGTTGTTTGACAGACCCTTCTGGCTGCTACCCTTGGTGACCAGAGGTGTTGCACATTACCAAATACAGATAATAAATTGAAATTGGCAGTAGCTGTAGGGGAATTTCTGGTCTGGATTAGAGCCATTGCCCTGAATGGGCTCCTGGGGGCAGAGGGGCAGCAGTGGCAGAGAGTTCCACAGCCAAGGTTGTGGTCAAAGATGACTTCAGAATTCTCAGCTCTAGCAGTTTTTTTTAATAGAACTTGTGAAAGCTGGGATGAGAGTTTAAATATCCCCCAAGAAGGAGTAGCAAAGAGGGTGAAAGCTGTTTAGTTTTAAAGAAAGCAGTGAGAATGTGAGAGGAGAAAGTGTGCCATTCAGGGGAATACAGGAGTTTCTTGGTGCCTCTTTAAAGAAAAGCTCAGAAGTTTTCTTTTAAATACCTTGCTGGATTTGTTATACTTTGCACTGTCATTCCCAGTCATCCCACACACAGCCCAGTGTTGCTGTGTTAATTGAAGTTTCAGTCATCCAGGCAGATTAGCCTGGTGTACTCCTTACAAATTGCATATCATGTCATTGAACTGCAGTAAATGCTGGACAGTTTGTTGCAGAAAGTTAATCATTTCACCCTTCTCCAGATCCTAGGGGAGCCATGAGAAGAGTTATACTCCTCTAACTGTTTTTCAGAATGCAGTCTGCATTTTATTTTTGGTGCTAGTGAGTGTGCATTTAATCCTCATGGTGTTGCCTTTTCGCTTCTGTCACTCTTGGACCATCACAAAATATGCAGCACCAAAACCCAACAAGAGGCAAAACTGCTCAATACACCAAGAGCCCCATATTGTATTAGAAAAAATTTGCTATTAACATTTCATGAGCAGAGATTAATAAAACATTACACCATTAAATATTTCATATTATCAATTGCTTCTGATTAGCAAACTCATGGACAGTGTGGAAAACTATGATAGGTTGAACAATGTTTAGTATTATATGTGATACTGGAAGGGCAAACCTATTTAGTAAGTCAGAGTTGATTTGATGCATATCACATGTTCATTTAACAAGTTTATTCTTTTAACCAAACTAATCAGAAATAATTGTTATGTCACTACTTGGCAGTAAGGTTTTAATTAATTTAGTTTATACTTCAACTGGTGTGCAGAAAGTTTAATTTTTCAGTAGGTTTATTCCTGCATTATTTATTTGGATAATTTTCATTAAATAGTTCTCAAATTGACCTGGAGGGAATTTGTCAGCAGGAAGACAGTATTTAGTGCATTGAAAAGATTTTATTCATATATTCTGGCTTCAGAAGACCTGCTTCAAAAGATACCTATCTCTATGAAGTATTTATGAGGCAATTACTTAGTATTTATTTATGTCCTTATGCACCAACCTGAGCCAGTTTGTAAAAGTGTTGCTCAAGCTGCCAAAGATGGAATACTTTGCAGGAATGGACTGAGCAAAGACAATGTGACAGCACTAATGGAGCTTCTAAAACCTGTCCCTTTCCCCAGTGATGGAGATTTTTCTCCTTGGTGTGTTTTTCCCTTCTCTTCAGTTTTAAAGTCTGTTTTCTGGTGCTGGGAAAAGTCTACTAATAAAGAGTTATCTAATTAAAGCACAAACTCCTCTAGACACCTTTTTCTTCCATTTTAAGCCCTGAAATAACGAGTAAATCTCCTTCCTCGGTATTGTCTTTTCCCTACTTTCACTTTTTGCTGCTTAAAAAGTGGGTATTTTCATGGGTCATGTATTAAAACTTAGCTATTATGAATTGAAAAGTTTTTGTTTTTTTCTTCAGTGTTGACTCTAAAGAAAGAAACTCCATCCTCTTGCAGCTTGGCTCACTTGGGAATTCAGCCACTTTGCTGGGACTTTGTGGGGTCCCCAGTGGGATGTGGTGAGCATTCTTTAAATAGCAATGTGTGCTGCCTTCGTTTCCTGTTCCCTGCAGCTAGTCTGGCTGTCCTGAAATGAGGCTCTGTTCTCTTTCTTGTGGAAATTTTCAGCTTGTCTGAGAAAGGGGCTGCTAAAAAAGGTCTTTCTAGAAGTTATTCTCCCGTTGACAATCCTGCAATACAGGGCAGAGCAGCAGCCTGGCAGTCAGGTGAGGGCTCAGGTGGGGGAACCCACCACCAGTGTAAGCCAAGGTAACCCCATTCTGTCCTTCCTGCAGTGGGGAGCAGCACTGGTACAATTTGTGCCCAGTTTGTGCCACAGTTTGTGGGATATGATTGAAATAAGGCTAATAACAGAGAGATGAAATTTAATGACTTTCTTTATTCTATTTTTTTAAATATAAATTACTTTAAATCTGGATAGGTGAAGAGCCATTTAGAATAAGTAGTAAGGCTTAAATGAGACCCATGAAGTCATTTAATTTCCTTTACAACACCTTCCAGCCAACTGATACAATGTTAAACTTCATCACAATTATAATCAGCATCCAAATGAGAAATTCAGTACAGATGTTAATTCCCCTTGTTTACTTAAAACTGTGAAAGCTGCAGTTGATGACAGTGCAAGAAGGAAAATACCTGAAGGTGGTTCTTTCAAAAGCAATCATTTGGGAATATCTCAACCGAACCTGTTTGAAAGGGAGGATGAGCAAACATTTACATATGAAATGTAAATTTCATATCCAGTGAGAGTGCCCACAGTGAGAGAACTCATCTCCATTTAGAAGATTACAGGAGAAGGGAAATAATTTTTTACATAAATGAACTATGGAAAGTAAGTGCAAACAAAGAAGGACAGAATTCACTGAACTCAAAAGTTAGGAAAGGAAAGAGGAAAAACCTAATTGTTTTTGAGACAAGTTACTACCTTCAATACTTGGAGATTTTTTTTCAAAAGAAGACACTATCCAAGAAGTAAGAGAGAACTATTATAAAAGAATGGCACAGGGAATTTAGTCTGCTACAAAGACTTGAGATCCCTTTTGGAGGTAAAGCCAGAAAGTCTTAGTTCTAAGTGTTAAAGGTGGAATCCTGGCTGCATGAAAATCAGTAGCAAAACCTGTTACCAGTTTGAAAAGAAACAAGATTTTTCTCACTGTTACTGGTTGGAATAAGCACTGAACTAAGAACAAGAACATTCTGGATTCCAGACTCATAAGTCTATATGATGATAAATACATTCTTAATGTCTTGTCCTCACTTTTAAACCAGCATTGTGTTTCTCAGCAAGTGCGTAAACTAATTAAATCAAAGGTCCTATTCAGATAAAAGTAAATGATGCAATCTAATTTATTAGGTTTGGGGTTTAGTGGTGTGAACATTTTACAGTTGTCTATGATTAAATTCTGCCTCACTCTGTGATGTCCTAAAATTTCTGGGAATTTGGCTTACCCTAAGAATGATACTCTTCTGCATGTGTATTGGTGTTCATGCCTAACTAGCTAAACCCCATACAAATATGAGAAAAGATATTAAGAAATGTTTGACCTTAAAGTGTCACAAGGGCACTGTTTGGTTATGAGTGTTTGGGAAACTCATGGACTAACTAGGATTTATTTGACCTTTAAAAGTTGACTTTCCACAGCTGCTGGAGAAAGCTCGTAGCATTTAGTTGAGAGAACAGAGGTAGTTGTGGACTAATCTGAAGTGTAAGCAGCTGGTAAGAATACCAAGGTACTTCAAGGTATGATAAGTCACACTTCTGGGGCTGTTGTGAATAAAATGAGCTCTGAGGTTTCACATGAGGAGTCTGCTGTGGAGATTAAGAGAAAAGGAAGCAGAAAAGCAATAAAAAAGCCCCACGGCATTTGCCTGGTATTCGCTTTAAAAAAAGATTCTGCAGTAAAATGCATGACAAATGTATGTGGAGACCTGAGCTGCCTTTGGGTGCAGGGGGAGCGTCCCAAAACAGGGTACAATGGAATAGACACCCTGCACCGATGCTGAATGGAACAGGAGAGCATTTGGTCTGCAGGGAGATCCATTGCTGGAGGTAGTGCCCAAATTTCTGGGGGTTTTCACCTCCCTCTGATTTTGAATACTCAAATAAGTAACAGCAAACTGTAAAGTACCTATAAATAATAAACATTCCTGAATATTTTAAAATTAAAAATTTAAGTTTTTATTCAAATTTCTGAAAGAATTTTTTAAAAGCTTCAGAGCCTGAAAACATTTTCAAACTAATCTACTAAAAATACTCAGTTAGTTTCCCCTCAAACATATTTTGCTATCAGGATTTAATTAATTTACCATGATCTTATGTCAAACATGTACTTCCTTCTGTATCTAAAGGCAATCACTGGAGCTGGTTAGAATTTCCCAGTATTCAAGTTCTCCACCACATTTATGTTATATTCAGGATTGCGCTTATATCTTTTCTCTTTCATTCTTATAAGAATGAGGGAAAGGCCTTCATAGACTTATCCAGCATGAACCATTTTCTGACACAGGCAGCCTGGTTCAGATTCCTGCTACTGACCTACAGATGAATGACACCACATCCAGTGCAGCTGGAAAATACCTGCAAAAATATTAATCATACAAAGGATTGATGAATTTTTCTATAGTTCACTGAATAATTTATTTTTATGACTGGTACTTAATAAACTCTACAGCCAGCCTTAAACCTGCTTTGATAACCAGATACCATCCATCACCCATCAATGACCCATGCAGCACCCCTGCCACTCAGGTCCCAGAATTCTCCATCTTAAGAGGCAAAAACGGTAAGTGTGGTCACCTTTTTCTTCACGCTTTAAAACCTGCTCTGAAGTTTAAAAATGGGATGCTTTTGTTAACCTTCCTACCATGTTCTCACAGCCCTTGCGACAGATTGGCCAATTCTGCTCTGATGGAGCTGTGGCAGGAACGGTGCCTGACAGTGCAGCTCAGCACCAGCTGCCAGTGGAGACAGTGTGGCAAGGATGCTTTGGGTCAGCCCTCCTGGATCCACATCCTCAGGTACATATCTCTGTAGGTCTAGTTACCTTTTACCTCCCTCAGAAAGCTCTCCCTACTTCTGTCTGTAGCTGCTCTCTCCCTCCCAGCCCTGCACCTGAAAAGAGTGGAAGTGATGAGCAATTCTGTCTGACATCCAATACAAATTTGTTTTTTGCACGTCAGTGATGACTCTCATTTAGGCATTCCTTTTTCTGTCTGAGACAATACTTCATTCACACTTGAATTCTCCTGTAGAAGTTTAGAAAGCAACCGTTTTAGGGGTGACAATTTTAACTCAAATTGTAACTGCTTTAGTTTGTGCTGATTATGGATTCAAAGATTGTTGACCTCCAGAGAGATCCTGACAAATCTAATGTAGTTCACCATGACAGTAGGCTAAATTTTGGGTTAATTAATTTATAATAAAAATTATAATAAATTATACTCCTTAATTTTCATTCCTTTCCATAATAATTTCAACCAGGTGATGAGCCAGTGTTTATGATATTTTTTTTCTCTGATATGTTCCAGCTGTCAAAGACTTGCAAGTAGTTTTTTCACACTGTATGATATTATCTGTCACTCAAGTTCTGAGTCATCAGCTCGACACAACTTTCTATGGTGAACTTTCTTCTCTTTGGAATGATCTTCTTTATAAAAGGGTACACATCCTAAAGTGAGAGATATAAGATGGGATAGGGTGCTCACAGGAGCCACAGTCCAGCCTTTATCTTGTATTTGTGTGCCTTATTTTAACTTATTTTTCCTATGTTAGTATATATTGCTAAATGATAAGAGGAACTGCTACATCCAGACTGAGACAATGCATTTGAATTAATGAGAGTCAGTATCAGATTTAGTTAACTTAGGTATGTATAGGTCAAGAATAGAAAAGGGGTTACAGAACAATGTGATCATTCAGAGAGATGTCATTTCTTGTTATGTGTGTTAACTTACGCAGGTAGGACAGTTACATAATGCTGTGAATGGACACTTTAAAAACAGCAAGTGATTTAAAATTCATAGCACAAGAAACTTTTTTAACCATTTTGAGATGTAAGAATATTTGTGAAAGCACTGGTCAGCTCCTAAGGTTTCTTTGAACTGCCCTTCTTCATGGGAAGGAGGATAGATGGCAAAGTGGCAAAGCCATCTGTACATCCCTGCGCAGGGGCAGGTGGGAATATATCTGATAGCACAGTTCACCAGTGCTGGTAGTAATGACTAAGAGAATTGGTACCAGAATGTAAAGTGCTGCTGCAGGCCCACATCTATTTCTAGATCATGTTCTGCCTTCAATGACATGGTTAAATGTGTTATTTCCTCTTTCTCTTCTTCTCTATGTAATGATGAACATTGGTTCAGAGTTGACTCTCCTCATTGTCTAATGAGCAAAAGATTCGGACACCAAACCAAAATCCAACAAATTAAGTTAAAGAATTAAATATTTTCTTGTTCTTTTTTTATAGGGTAGCTATTTCAGCTTATGACCCTGTTCTACCTCTTGCAGATTCTTTCTGAAATTGTTTTTGACAACTCTCTGCCATCTTCCTGATTAATTGTGCAGTAACTTCCCTTATACAATTGAAAACCCTTTAAAATTTACTCTTAATTGCTGAGGGATTGCCTCTGTGCCTTTAAGATATATTGAGATTTATAATTTTACTACTTTTGCACTTGAATACTGCAGTTTTTTCCTATCTGAACTGCCAGAGAAATGGGTGAAAATATTTCAGTTAATATGAAATGCCACTGCTTTAGTTGTTACTTACTTGAAAAGTTGAAGTATGTTAGTGCTATTCAGTAACTTTTTATAATGACTTCTGGTTCAAGCTTTTCAGATTTTAAAGATTTTTCACTTGACTTACAAAAGACTCTTGTTGGACCTTGAAGTGGCATATTTGCATGACTTGTCCACACCTTCTCACCCTTGGTGATGTTTTATTCTCAGCTTTGCTCTGGGCCTTGCACTGCTGTGCAGTTCTGACTCGATGTGGTGGGTGCAGTGTGAGATCTGCATTTAGTTTATGCTTCCAGCTTCGGGTAGCTTTAATGCAAAGCTGCCTGTATTGTCACCTGCATCATAGCAGGGCCAGTCCAGTGTAACTTCACTAGATTTTATGGTGCTTGGAACTGTTTCTCATTAGCTGTATATCAGATTGACTGACTGGAAGGGGTTTATCACTTTTATTGCTGCTGCATTTGTATATTGATCTGTTCCTCTAAAGTGATGTGTTTGTCACAAAATGCGCAATATCCTCCATGCTGTCTAAGGTCATAAATATTTGCAAACTGCTTAAGCCAAATATGGCTAATCTTGAGAGTATATCATAGTTCTTTATCTCCATACAAACCCAGTCTGATCTCCTGTGGCTCAGCTGAGCTTTGTGAAGGCCACAAAGTGTTGGTTGTACATAGGCCCTTGCTGTGTGAGCTGTGGACAGCTGATCTGCTGATGTGGGGCTGGCTCTTCCAGCAATGGCCGGGAAGTGGCTACACATTTATGGAATGTTTTCTTCATATTGTTTTGCCATGGGAATACTTTTCTTGACTACACAGATGCAAAAGGAGAGATGAATTCTTGGGCCTGGAAAATTCCATGAGGGATAGTTCCTTCATGATACTTCAGATCTCAAGATAATTAGCCCTGAGTGTTGCTCAGCCTGATAGTGATGCTCATTAGAATTAATTGAAAGGCATGAAAAAGAAAATATATTTCACACCTCAGGAAAAAGATAACATAAAAATGTCAACACATTTTAGTTTTCTAGATTTCTGAAAAGTCAAACTANACTAACTCCTTTGATTATGTTTCTTTCACATCAGCACATTCCCACCGGTTTCGCATTCCCCCTCTGCGGCCTACTTCAGTTCTTAGCCTTAGCATAACTACTACTACATTTGTAATATGTTCTTATTTTTCTTTCCATACTGCAACAAAACTATTTTTTTAATCAAATAAAAGTCCATTCAAATATTTGGTCTCAGCAATGGAAACCAGGACTTTTATAGGTCTATAGAGACATGGTAAAATCCCCAGTGGTCAGATATAAGGAGTTTAGATGAGTGTTCTTGTCTATCCAGGTGTGTGGGGCATGGATTTAAAGAGAGGAAAGGTCCAAGAGGTCTGCTGCATTACCTGCTTAAGTACTCCCTTGTTTGTTCCCCCAGATCATGAACACTGGAGTAATTGTGTGTTCAACACAGCCAGAGCAGAGCTGCTTTGACCTCTGGGAACTCCAGGCTCCCCTTAACCACAGCTGCCACTGTCAGTGTCAGTTCTAAGGGGACACTTGATGCAGCATTGTCATAAATGTTCATATGAAATGAAATAGGAAAGCAGAGAACAAAACCTGGAAAGTAAAGCAGTGTCCTGTGAGCTGCTCATATAATCTTCACTCTGTTATTTGTGGTATTCAAACATGACTTATTGAAACCTGCATCAAAAGTATTTATGTATTTATCTTAGGCTTTGTTTAATAATACCACTTATTAATACCACTTAATATTTAGCCATGCCTAAGCACTATCCAATTATTTCTTCTCATTTGTTGCACATTCACTGAATGGGAAAGTAGTGGATATAGATACTTTCAATATCTAAAATTCTACAAAACTAATAGATGTATCCATACCCGACCATGCACTTATACCTTAATTGTTGGAAATATTTCAGTGAGAGCCCACAATTAGCTCTTTTGTAAAGGACAATCCCAACCAGACATCAATAGTGATAGGATTTTTAAATAACCCTCTTAGATATTTCTATCACTAATTTATTTTAACCTCATTTTAGACAGAAGGCATGTCTTAAAGTGCCAACCCCTCTCAGAGCAAGGGTCAGTTTTGAAGTTTAGTAAATGGTAAGAGACAGAGAGAAGTGGTTTTAATGTAACTGTACATCAACAGGGCTTATGCAGATTAGATAAGGTGCTTCTCTCTGTGAAATATTTGATGTGGATGATGTGGCATTGCCTTATTTGTGTGATGACCATGAAGCTCCCACAAATAAGCTTTTGGATTGTCCTGGTGTGGTAGAGTTCTGTAAAACTATAAAGGTTTGAAACAGGTAAATGGGGTGGAGTAGTCGCTGTTTCTAATTATTGTAGAGCTAAGGAACACTGACAAAATTGTTAAGCAAGTGTAAATCAAATGAAAAGGTTGGGCTTTTTCTTGAGGGTGTTCAGATTTGGACCTACAAATCAGCTTCAAAAGGTTAGACATCTCTTTTTATAGTTATCCAACAATACAATCTGCACCTCATATTTGTAAGCATTTTTATTTTGGAGGCAGAAAGGTCTAATTTAGCTAAATAATAACAGTAGTTTTCTCTGGTTCCTGCAGTTTCCCCATTCATGAGCTGGTGGTCCCTCCACCTTCGCTCGTTTTCTCCATTTAGTGTTTTGGGCATGTTTAAGACAGCAGACTTAGTTCTGCTAATTAGAAAGCTACTTTTGCCTTAATGTTCCTTCTTTTAAGGGTGAGCTTAATCCTATCGAGTCTGTCAAGATGATAAAAGTGTCAGTTAAACGTTTGAAAGAGAACAAACTATTCTGAATGATTGCATTAGGAAATGAAAGTGTTGGGTGCCAAATGGCAGCGAGGAAACAGGTAATGTGTTACTTCAGGAGGTTGGAGAATGAAAAATTCACTATTTGTACTAACCAATTTTTAAAGGTCTTTTCTGCTGACATTACAGTCTAGATTTCCAGAAAGGACTGAAGGAAACAGATTTTGATCTTTGAAAGTAACCTTATAAAAAAACTAATTAAAAAAAATTAAAATGCAGTTGACAGCTTGTATAGGAGAGGAAAACACCTTGTCCCCTGAAGGGATGCATGAGATGGCTGAAGACCACAAAAGGTTTCACCATTGTCATGTGCCCAGAGTTTGGCTCCACAGGCTCTGGTTGTCAAATGCAATATATATTTTTCCTTGATTTATGTGTTTTTAATGGCTTCATCTTGTGGTTTCACACTGTCTAATCACATCACATTCCAAACACGATGTAATGCAATTCACTTTTTTCTCTCTCTGACTAAATTAACAATGAAGAAGAGGTATGGAAAATGCTCTACAGAATAACTTATTCACCTTCACCTTCTTAGTTTTCTTTTAAACTTCTGCAAGATTGCTTTTGGCTTTCCTTATAACTGAACAGCTTGCTCCCTTGAGCCATTTCCTCAGGGAGTTTTCTGTCTTTTACCTTGCCATTTATCATTATTACTTTCTCTATTTGCACTGTTTCTTTTGCAATTTCTTTTTCTATTCCAGTTGTTCTGTATCTCTTTGGTTAGGGTGTTTCTTTTCATTTTCAATTTATTCTTATTTAGAGTTACACTTTGTAACTTCGATTATTTTTGCCAGACATGGCAATATTTTATGATAGTCATCCTTTTTATGTTTCTTCTTGAAGATTATTCACATTCTAATCTCAAGTGACTGATGTTTTGATCACTTATTCATTATGCTTTTATTTTATATTTCACTGTTTGTATCATTCTGTTTGGATTAGTTTCTTCATACGTCTTTGTTTTGTTTTCTGTTTACCTCCTTCTGTGGCTGTATAGTCTACAACCCTCTTGCATGCTCAGTCATCTTAAAATTCACAAAGTAAAACTACTGACCTGTGGCTTTTTTTTTTTTTAATGTATCCCAGATGGTAACCAATTATAAACTCCAAAGTTGGCAGCTGTTAACAGGCCCAAAGTGCCTTCTGCTCTTGTCTGCAGTTTGACACCTCTAAGTGCAGACTGATTTGCCAAACAGGTCAGTGAGCCACATATGCAGGCAAATACACCCTCAGTAAAATTACTGCTTAAAGTTTGCTCTGTCTCTGAAACATAAAAACCTTCTGGACACTCAGGGGACAGATTGTGACATGTTGACTAATACAATGGTTTTACAATGAACTTTATTGATGCTATCATGTGTTATTAAAGTCATCTCAACAAAGATGTCCAAATACATAAGAAGTAATCAAGCAGTTACTGAAATCTGATGTTTTGTAGCCTTTTCTCAATGAGTCCTGCAGTAGCTGTATCATTATTGATTGCTGCAATAAGTTTTGAAATGTTTGGTGTCAGCATTGCAGAGCTCATAGTTTCTGAATTGCCATTTGCTTTGTCACTCATTTGTACCTTTTTGGATTTTTGCAGCGGGGGAAACAGAATAATTCAAAAATGTTTGGTTCCAAAAATTGGTTCTAAAAGAATCCAGATTTTATGTTCATTTGTGCCAGAATATCTTGCCTTTCCTCGATTATACTGGTATAGGTCACAGAATTTGTTGCCTCCTTTTTTGTATGTATTCCTTGTTTCCTCCTAGTTTCTCTTCAAATTGCACAAGTAATCATCTATAGAGTTTTTATTTCTTTCCAAACCAGATAAAATTACAATCAATACAGTTTAATGTTTTTCTCTCTATACTTTAGCAGATTTTCACTGTTGCATTAGATGCAGGAGTCCTGCAAATCTGGAAATTTCTCTGTGCATTTTCTCCCTGCCTGATTGAAGATGTGGTTTTCAATTTGATTAGAAAAGATTAGTAAACGGTGAAAAGTGGGAGTTGAATTTGTTAGTGACAGAAGCAGAAGAGTTTTGTGTTAGATGATGAGAGGTTTAATTTTCTTTAAATGAGGGTGAGATGACAAACCACTTTTATTTCTATCAGAATACAATTTATTTTATGCCAGTCAGTGATAAGTTTTCAGAACTGTGTGTGCTTAGTGGTATCAGAAAATCCAAGCAGTGTTACATTGCAGTCAAAATTGTAGTGATTGACATACACTTAGCCTACTCTGAAGGAGACATTAAACTGTAAAATAAATTCTTTGTGCAGTACCATGATTATTACACCAATGTTTCTTAGTGGGAAAGCCTATTTTCAAAATTTTATGTCTATCCTCGGATAGCAAAGCAAATAGTTGATTTCCAGAGCCATGTAGAGCCTTTTTCACTTGTTTCCTTGAGGTAATTTAAGCATGTGAATTCTATTGACTTCAGTTTTCTTTCAAGTCAGTAGAAACTATCCATGTGCTTCAATTTCTTGATGAAAATTTCTTGCCAGCTATATGGTTAGATTCTCAAAAATGGATATAAATATATATGGGTAGGTGTCTAAACCTGACACCTGACCTATGTTTGCTTATCATGGATCTATTTTTATGAAAGTTTTGTTTCCTTTCATTATGTGTTGTCCAACACAATTGAAAATGGGATAATTTATTCATGCAAAGACTTCAGCTCACATTGCTGGACATATTTGCAAGTGCTTAGTGACACAAAGGATCTAAAATGGGATAGATATCACACTAAAAGGGGATTGTTGATCAAGACTCGTGTTTAATGCGTGTTCTTCTTGATGATTCTTCCAAATTCCAAAATTTCTCATTTTAGAGTTCAATTACCCAAACCAGGGACAAACAATTAACCAATTCCCATTTTGGTGCTCTTGATTTCTTTTATATCAGTGTTTCTGCTTTGTCTAGTTATTAACTAAACAGGTGGTTCTCATACAACCACTTACAACACTCAACTACCCAACTGCTCTAAATAATCCTCATTTTTATGAGGACTCTTGTGAGTACAAAATAACTAACAAAATGGTTCCTCACCTTTCCCTCCTTGTGCCTGTTATCCCTGGAATAGTGAGGATAGGACCTTGGTTGCTTGCACAGCCAGAATACTTGTAAAGAAAAATTTCTGAAGCTTTAAGATTGCAACACTGATACCTCAGGTTAGGGATAGCTTCCTCTTTCAGATTGCTTTTTAAAACCTCCTTGTTTTCTTTGCTCAGAAGAATGTTGTTAAAGTCACTTTGAAAAAGTTATTCAGTTGCTTATGAGTGCTTATTTTCTCCTAGAAATAATGGATCACTGGCTACTTTTAGATTACTTTTGAGTCATGCACTCTTTGAATTACAACTGGCAGAAGTAGTGCCTCTTGTTTTGATTTAATGCAGCCTTTAGAGAGAGATTGGTGGTCCTTCTTGAACTACTCTGTGTTGCTCAGCCCTGGCACAATTCCCAATCTGCAAGCTGCACTGTCACTGTGGAGATAAGATTTTTCAAGAGATGCTAAAGAAATGAAATGCCCTCTTCCTTCTTGCATTCAATTACACAGGGTGTTAAGTGCCTTATGCTTCTATTTGGAAATAAATTGATGTTAAGAGGATGTTCTGTAGCACCATTTTTTGCATCCTTGAGATAAATGTGACTCTGAGGTTCGCCTCAATACCTAGGCTTAGATTTTTACCCCAGCTAGCATTTAATTATCAGAATTCCAGTATGAGATGCTCTTCCATCTTGACAGAGAGTTAGCAACTAACAGCACATGAGAGATCCCACAGACATTATTCTGAACTGAAATCACGATGTTCCCTCCTTCACCTGTTCCCTCAGTAGTGCACAGTTGTTTTCATGGGTCAGATGTTCAGTGTCTAATTAGGATCTGACAAGACAATTATATAAGAGTTTTTCTCCAACTTGTCCATTCTCAGCTTGTCCATAACCAGAGATTAGTGTCTGTGTCACAAGTATGATTCACACCATAATTTAAAATAATGTCTTATCTTTTAAAGTCCATAGTGAAAAGAAGATTCTGTGTATTAAAACCCTTTCTGATTGACCTTTTATTCAACCTTTCTTCTTTCAATTAAGCATGACTTCTGTAGTTTTTCTAGTGAATATTTAAATGTCTTTGAAGACTTTGCTACATGAAGACAAGTACCTTTGTGAATGGTGCTACGTATATAAGTGTCTGTCTCTCCTTTGTTGATGTGAGTGCAACCAGGCAACCTTCATCCTGCTGACCTGTCTCACCTTGTTCTTGACACAGATACTATTGGAGTCACAGTGTCTAGCCCTGCAGATAATTGGTTTGTATATTTCTGGGCAACTAATGAATTCTTTAAGATGACAAAAGGCTTAGGCATTTAAAAAAAAGGAGCTTCAGGAACACTTCCCAGAGTGCCTTTGTGCATTTGATAGTATCAGAATAAAATTCAAATAACATGAGGCATTCTTCAGTTGGTTTGATATGGTCAAAAAACTATAGTAATAAAACCAAGGGTGAAAAGAATTCGGATGGTTAAAAGATAGAATTACTGGGAAAGATTAAAAGCCCTGTTTCTAACCAGGATGCCTTCCTGGGGGGAAAAGCAGAGTGAAATTAACTATGATGAGAACAGAAGGAAAAATGAAGAGCCATATCCTAATTTTCCAATAATTATTTGCATTAGAACATACTGTATTGTGTTTTGAGCCTCAATAACTTACAGAAGCTGCTTATAAAAAACTGCAGCAAAAAGGATTGTGTGCTTGTGGCAGTTTTGCAGAGCCCTGACAGCTTTAGTGCATCTGGGCATGTGTACCCTGGAAAGTCCTTGCAGTCAGACTGATGTGCTATGTCCAAGATAGCACAGCACAAACTTTAGCTCCAGGATTTGGCGTGAGTACACGACACAACTACTGATGCTCAGCTTTCAGCAATTAAAGTCATGCTACTGCCTTCAGCAAGCACTATGATGGACTGGGCTGTTTTCCCTTACTTTTAATTAGCAGCCTTACCCTTCTGCTGTTTTCTGCAGAAACCAGAAGCAGAAGGAGAGGTAAAATACTTCAGTTTCCCTGCTTGTTTTTTTTTCACCCCTGGTTAGCAAAAATGTAAGACTGTAGTGCAAACTCCAAATGAACATTCATCATCTTTGCTTTGCAGCTTTCACTTGTCTCTAGGTGTTCAAAGTCCTCTATCAGTTCTAGCAGTGTTAGAAACTTTTCTCTCCCTGTGCTTTTAAAAGGGAAGTTTGTCATTTGCACAATTGCATTTAGAGTGGGGTGTAGTTTGGGTTGTTTGTGAGGTTGTTTGCTTTGGGGTTTAGTTTTTTTTTTTCTTTTGAGAGAGAAAAAAATGAAACAAAGTATTTTGTTTAACTGTCCAAATATTTAGCTTTAAACTACTGCAAAATTTGCCTGTTTGAGCTGAGGTGCCTGAGAAGAGCTTGTTGTGCCCCACCTGGGGGAGGCACCCCAGGTAATGAAGGGCATGTGGAATACCAGGCACACCTGGGAGCTGGAGTGGGAGCTCCAGGCACAGGGCAAGGTCAGACAAAAGGGGCTCTTTTCAGGGAGCTGCTGGGATACAAGGAAAAATTAAAAAAAATATCAGTTTTAGAGAGTGTTATGATGTAGATGCTTTTGATTGAAAGGGTTTAGAATAGAAATTTCCTCAGAAAAATGGTGACCATGATGAGTGCAAAAAAACTGAGAGCAGCTTTGGTGATCAAGGAGCAACTGAGAGAGAAAGATATTTGTTTTCTGTGTGATAAGGTAGCACTGGTAATTGTACACATATCCATCAACAGGTTGCAGTGTTTGTGCTCATTTTCAGGTTTCACTGTTGCCGTAACGTGAGAAATAACAGTAGTTTCTCCCTCCATTAGGTGGAAAAATGTGAGAAATGAAAGCAAAAGGTACCTGAAAGGGAATTGTCTGCTTCTAACTTGCTTTCCAGAATCTTCTGTTACTGATTCAGTTTTGTACTTTATAAATCATCTAACTTATTCATAAATCAGTGGTATCAGTTAGGAAACTGTTGAGTAATATATATTTTGTCTATGAGTAATAAGTTCATTATCTGGCCAGTAAGTTACTGCTATGATTTAAATTCAGTTGTATATCACCAAAATAAAAAACTTACGTGTATAGTAGGGGCTTAAAATTTATCACTTATAAATCAAAAAATGATACATTAGGGCACATGAAAAGAGGTAACCATTTCATATAAGTTAATATGTCTTCACTCAATACTCTGCTGAACTGCAGAAATGAAAGATGGCTCTTAATTCAGTAAAAAAGGCATCTTTATGAAAGTGAAAAATTGTGGCTTCTCTAGACCAGCTATTGGTACACATTTTAATGGTCAACTGGATGGATGGAGCAGGGATAAACTCTTATAATTAATTTGTCATTTCTTTCTTCCTCGTTTGCCCAAATTTTCCCTTTAAGCATGTGTATTATATATATATATTAATTTTACAGATATGCATTCTTTTTTAAAAAAATAAGGTTTATTGTTTGCATTGTCTTATTAGCACCATCATGCTGCCTTTTATTCTTGTTTCTGGAGTTGTTCTAAATGTGATATTTTCCACTACAAACCCTCTCCTAGATCATAGATTTTTTTTTTCTTAAAATACTCGTGCCCCAGGCTCTACAGCAGCAGGTGGCTCCCTGAGTTACTGCCCCAGGGCACGTGCTCAGCTCCATTACACTCCAGAGCTGCCCAGGGAGCAGCCAAAAGGACACTGGACATAAGGGAATGGGGAAACATTGGCCAGTGCCAGAGAAACAGGGCAGACTGCTCAAAGACAAGGAGCACACTGGGAGGCAGGACTGGCATCCTAAATGTCTCAGCAGCCAGGATAGCCATAGCCTTTCATGATTTGGTTGCACAAGGCACTTGAGCTCTGCCCAGCTTGGGATGTGCAGCCTCAGGTGGGGGTGAAGTAACTGAGGGCAACTGGAGTTACTGTTGTTTAAAATAGTGCTGCACACTCACTGAGCTGAGGGAACTGTGCTGGTGCTTTTAGCCTGTGCTGATTATGAAAGAATAAATGTGAGTTGAAGCAGCTTTACATTAATCCTGTGCAAATTTCACAAAGATTGAAATCAAATGTATTTCATTTGACAAATGCATACATAAAACATTTTACTGAAAATGATAGGAACTGCAGTGTTTCCCAGTTTCTGTTACCAGTGGGATCTACTTAGTCTAGTTTAGATTATAATCCAATATTAGTGAGAATTAAGCCAGTTTTCTGCACTGGGTGATGGACACTTGGGTTACATCAGAGTCTATGGTTACATGTCTTCTATATTGGTCATCCTACTGAACACGGAGGTAGTCAAGTATCTCTGATTACATATTAACTTTTAGACACCTAAAATCCCCATTCCTTGGGACAGACATTGCTGATGTGTCTGAAAATATCAATTGTAAATAATATTTCTCTTCTTGAATACCTTTTCCAGCTTATTCATCTAAAGAAACCCAAATGGATGGAGTAGGCACTCAAAAGGTCAAGGCCCTGCAGGAAATCTGCAATTTCTGTGTAAGCCCAGAGGAAAAAAGCAGCTTTTGAATGAAGGCAAGGAAAGAAGTTAAAATCCATTATTTATAGAGGGTGTGACTGGTTAAATAGTAGAATAACTCTGAAACTGTTGGTCCAAATGTAAGTCTTTACAGAAATGGACTGTAGGTGATAGTATTTATGCTGAAAATGTGTATGTGATGCTACATACCATGCTCTGTATTGTACTCTATTCCCAGCACATTTTCAGGGATAGAATGCATTGCAAAAAAATGTGTTTGCAGAAAAAAAAAATTTGCAAATAGTGTTTTGATGAAAGGAGGCAGGATGTATTGTCAGAAAAGCTAGTTCAGTTAAATAGTTATCGGAAATGTAATTGGTCTTCAAAGCTTCTAATTGGTCATTGAAGCCCAGAAATTATAAACTTCTACTAGTTAATATTAGAAAACATGTGCATTTAGCTTTCAGAGGGGTCTCCCCAAGGATTTTGACTGACACAAACTTCTGTTGAGGGGACAGGTGGCACCAGGGTATCAACACAGAGTTCACTTCAAATATGCTTTTAATCAGCAATAGCAGTTTAAATAATACAGGCTATTTACTCTGTCAGGGTTATGAATTACGTCATGATTTAATACATTTCTCCCTCCTATAGTGCTGAAATCCTGAAAATATATTGGAACTCTTATAAGGTAAGGGAATTCTAGAGATAATTTTTATGTAGGTGTGTGCTGTGAGGTGCTTATCAAAGTGCATTGTAGACTTCTTGAGTGGATGTTTCTAGTGGGCAGGTGAATACAGCTCAGTATTTGTGGTCAATGCTGGCCTCTAAAAGTAAGGCAGGAAAGAGTGACTTTCATTCCTCTAAAATAATGATCAAAAATGGGTAGCAACAAACAGACAACATGTCAATGTGCTGCGTCATGCTGAAGTGTGATCCGTTCCTTCTAGAATAAAGCTTACAAGGAACTTGAGTAACTTCTGTGCAAGTTAAGCCTCACTTGTAATGACAAACTATTACATGCTCTGTTGGTGTAGAAAATGGCATTTTCCTTTGAGCTGTGTTACTGTTAAAACTGTTTGTATAATGGTACACTTATACATCCAAATCAATTTATTAGAATAACTCTGTGCTTTTGAAACAAAGTTGACTTGTTAAACATGTTTAGTTGTGATTGAATTATAGTCTTCCATTTAATGAACACTGTTCAGTCATAGTGTTCAATCGCTAAATTAATTAACATGTTTTTAACTCTGATTGTGTACTTGTCAATCAAAATCAAAGGGAAAAATGACAAAGAATGCCTGGCAAACAAAATGGGCTTATTATATGAAGTGAAAAAAGATTGAAAATTAAAATTAAGTGTGTTTATCTACAGTAGACAGGAGTTCTTTTTCTGTTTTTTGCTGTTTCAGTCATTTTTAAAAAGAAATCATGTTTATATATTTTGTTAAAAATATTACAGAAACTTTTTTATGCTTATATAGACTGTCAATCTGTGAGTGATACCATGTGCACCATTCAGCATTGTCTGATCTCTGTTATAGCAGAGAGATAGTTTATTGTATTGAAAGGTGAAGGGATTCTAATTTTCCAGGGATGAGATTCTCAAGTATTATATAATTGTATTAACTTATGTATGATTTGGGACAGGGGAGGGAATAAATATCCCAGAAAGTTTTCCTCTTAAATTAATTAATGAGGGGTTTCAGTGGACTCTTCTGAATGTTCTTCTTTCAATCTTCTTGTCCTAATTAAATCTGCTACTTCATGTAATTAGAAAAAAAAAAAGAAAAAAAGTCTTCCTCTTTTTCTGCCCCTACTATAAGGATATATTGACAATGGAAACCTTATCTTTGTAGTATATCCCAGGGACAACCCCACAGACAATCATGAAAGAAAGCCTGATACAGACTCATTTGAGTCCTTTATGAATACAGTGCTGTGAGTTCAGAAAGTGACACTCAGATCATCACATTATCACTTGCTTCAGATAGAAAGTTTTCCCTCCATAAATAATTGTATAGAAGAAAAGTAAGACAGTTTGGTTTGAAGGATTTATAAAACAAGAGGATAAATAAGAATTCCTGGCCCCAAATGAATTTGTATTGTATACTAATTTAATGCCACTAAAAATTGCCTTATTGCACTACCATGTGACCAACACTGGATTGAATGAAATATTTCAATATATCAGTACAAAAAAATCCTCTGGATGTTGGAAGCTGTACTTTTGATTGTTTTATCATCATAGAGACACTACAGATTGGGGAAGAAATGGGACAAAAATATGGGCAAGAAAGGGAACAATTTTTCAAATCTTCACAAGGTTTTTGGGTGTATCACCCCCTCCCTTCCATATATACAGCATTAGCTTTTAATTCTGGCATTTGGCAAAAATAACCTAAGGTTATTTACATTTGTCAGACTTGGCTACTGCAAGCAAATAGTAAAAGGGGCATTAAAATGACTATTCTGAACAACCCAAACTGCAGGACTGACATGGGACAGTTGGGGAGATGATAAAATGCCACTAAGGTAACTGAAGTAGTTGAATGACTGACATTGTCAGTGGTGGTGCCCTCTGTCCCTTCAATAACACTGGGATGTTTGCAAAGCTGCAGCAGAGTCATTACAATGTAAATTAGAGTATTTCATGAAATGCTCCACATAGCCTTTGTAATGGTATTGGCAATAACCCATACGATTTATATACCACATATGGTTTAACATCATGTGTCATCCTAGTGAAACATTACACAAAAAAAAGTTCTAAAATAAATTAAGATTACAATTTAGGAAGACTGGCATAAAGAACCAAAACGTGTGCAGGTCACTTGCTGTTCAGAAGCTCTTAGGGAGAGGTTGCACATGTTTTTCACTCTCCAGAGGAGTGAAACTCACTGCTTACCTGCAAAATCACAAGGTTAGAACTGAGCTGCAGTGTGTGGTGAAGCTTTTGCTGTGGGACTCAGTGCCTTACCCACAGGCTCTGCTGCTGCCCTGCCACTGCAGCTCTGCAGCAGAGTGACGGCTCTGGAGCTCTGCCTTTGTCACGTCTGGATCTCTTTATTGTGTACCACTGTGTGCACAAACTCCAGGGTGGGCCTGTTCTGCACAGGCTTCAGCAGGTATTGTATTTTCAGGGTAATTTACCTTCAGCAGCAATCACCTCCAGCTCCCCTTAGTCATGCTAAATCAAACACGTAATTCTGTTAGTGTGGATCACCCACTACAGTGACTGTGTCTGTTATGCCACTGTAATGTCATCGTCCTTTATACACACGAGGGTCAGAACAGGTCTGTAAGGAAAAGTGATGATCAGTAGTAGTTAGGAGTAGTCTAACTGCTATTTTCTTTTGCTCTGGTAGTTGGAAAATGTGACCCAGAGGGCAGAATAATCCATGCTATGGGTAATTAGAGCCTGGTGTGTGATCAATAAAAGAGAAAAAAAATTAATGTATCTGAATATTAGAAACTTTATTTAAACCATATTTAGTTTACAGATGCATCAAGTGTAAGCTGGCTGTTGCAGGCAGCCGAATCTGAGCAAATTGAATGGGGACTTCCCACAGGAAATTTATGTGTGATGGACTGAATTGTTGTTGATGTCTGAAACATGGTCAAAATCATAAGAAACCTTTTTGTCAGACTGCAAGGAAGCAACTGCCTGTCTGCCACCACTGAAGCAGGTCCCCACTCCCAGTGCCTCCTGACTGGAATTTGGACCGTTACTGGGAACTTGAGTTAAGACTATTGTCTGAACATCTCAGGGCTGTGGAGAATAAATGAGGCTCAGAGAAGAATGTCTCAGTATTAAGAATCAGCCCTATCTGAGCTCAGGAGGTGCTGGAGGAGAAGGGTTTGGGGTGTGTGATGGTGAAATCTCTCCACACAAAACCAAAGGAGTAAACCCTTCCCTGGGAAGATCATGTACACGTGGGACATTCACGTGAGAGGCAGATGAGAAGGGTCATAAATATTAATCCATTGGATTCTGTGTTTTGCAGGACCCTCACCACCAAGAAAATCAGAAGAAGGAGACCCCCATGGGATGCTGTGGGATCCACAGTGAGGATATATTTTCTATTTTAATCTCTGTCACTCTTTTCTTCCCCTCACCTCCTTTTTCCTGTTCCTCTCTTTCTCTGACTTTGGCACCTGGTCTCATTTGCGCCTTAATTTGGGCAGAGGCATTTCTAATAGTTTTAATAACTGGTTCATAACACAGAGATGATGAGCTAAGGTCAGGATCAGGTGGAAATAATGCTGGAGATGTTCATTGTTCTATACAGATGTAATTTTTCCTTTATATACCACAAAGCCGCTTGGGTGGTTGGAGTGTAAAAAACTGGTGAATTTAGTGCTTCTGGTTCTTTTTCTATGCAATATCTGTTATGTCATTTCAAAATGCACTTTTCCCTGTAATCCTAGTTAGTGATTAAGTTTCCCAAACAAAGTGAGAACTGAGGTGTACTCAAAGAATTGTGTTTACAGGATAAAGCCAGACTTTGAGTATGTGTCCTGGTTTGGGTTGAGGGAAAAAGAGAAGTCCAAAAATACAAGCAATTTAGTTTTAAGCCAAAGGTGCTTCAATCCAATCAAAAGCTAAGATTTTAACAGACTGCTGGGAGGAGAAATGGTCTTTTGTTATTGATCAATGTAACCTTGTGAATTTGATTTGTAATATTGAAAATGAACAGGAATACTCAAGTGTCTTACTCTCAAATTTGATATTCTCGATTCTGTGCAGTACCAAGATTATACTTTTGCTACAAAAGAATTTCACTTGAGTGAAGTTGATTGAAAATATACTGAACTGAGGGATTTTTCTTCCTAATCATTCAAAAAATAGTGTGAGGAAAAATTACCCTATAGCCATCTACCAGCTCCTCAAGAGTCAGAGAGTAAAAATCATATTGGTTCCTTTAAATGAATTACATCTAGCATGTTCCATTACCACAGAACAGCACGAATATACAACCTAGTGGCAGTCCTTTAGCCCTGCTGGTGTTAAAATAGCAGATATTATTAATGAAGTAATTTTGTATTTGTGAAAATGTCTTCAGCATTTCTGTAGTTCTTAATTCAATGTCGGCAATTCTGCCCTGCAAATAAGTAACACCAAGTTTGGAACTGAAACCATGTCAAAAGTATTTCCTTCCCTGTTAAGAGCACATGGCTATTGCCCTTGGACTTGGCTGTGAGAATTATATTCTAAATAATCCTAATAGCTGTTTTTATTTTTTTCACCTATAAAGCACAATATGAACCTTTAGGGTGTTTCAGCAAGATGGTTACAGTGGATTAGGGAGGCCACAATTAAAGGGAGCAAAACCAGGTAATGAGCCTACAGGATTTCAATGAAATGTATAAAAATAAGATTGAATAAGTATGTAGAAACTCATAAACAATTATCCATCAATTATTAGGAGAAATTAAATTCCTATTGACATAAGAAAAATTATATATGTGCTTAACAAGGGTACTGCTCCATTAATTAGCTTCTGGTTCTGCCTGGGGCTAAAGTTCAATTAATGTCAAACTTCCATTTGGTGACATAAACATTAACACTCAGTTTAACTCTCAGGTTTAAACTCCATGATGCTAACTTGTATAGCATGCACACATGATGTGTTTAGGATTTTTGGAAAAAAATCATATTTCCTCTCAAAAAGGATGAACCAAAATACAAACAAATCAGGTCCAAAATTTGAATGTTGGGAAGTTCTGGTCTGGTTTTATATTTAGTGCTTCACAAAATGAAGCATCCCTACCACACACTTTTAATAAGGAAATGGCCTGGGTAATAAAAGCAAAATGACTAAATCAGCAAGGTATCCCACTGGGGCTCTATTCCTTATTTTTCTGCCCTGTGCCATATACGTTCTGTGCCTGGGTTAATATACAGTCCTGGAACTGCATTTAAGAAATGATTGCTGAGATAACATCAGTTCTGTGTCTGTTATTCTTATCAGAACAAATATAGGTGCTGATTGATTTAAATTTATGAAGTGTATTACTATTTATTCCCCCTAATAGCAAAATAGATATTTGCAATAAGTAAGAGATGACATTCATTCCCTCTGTGCTGTTATGAGAGTGAAAGAAGTTTAGAAGGTGCTGGCAAGCCTGTAGATAAGGATACAAAAAGCTGTGCTATTGAACACAGAAGGATCCCCATAGTCTCTACCACCTGTTCTCAAGTCTTGCAACCCACAACTGAGGAAGTCCAGGCAGTCCAACACGACTTAATTGATCCCATTGTGCTTGTTTGGGGCTGTATCAGACCACCATGAAACAAGCATATCTCTTTATAGTATTTTAACACCTTCCCAATGTCAATATGAAGAAACTGCATTTTCTTACTAAGTATTTAATGTCTGAGTCATAGTTCTTTTCATTGAAATGTTATTCACAGAAGCTGCTTATTAATTTCCATGTGTATGCAGCCAGACCTGCCAGGCTGGGCAGTGTCGGAGCTTTGTATGATGACCAGATACCCACTCATTATATGAATGAGTCACTACGAAATCTTTACATTATTTTCATTGATGTTTTATCACCAGCTAACGTTCATTTTAATATAATTTTCAATGTAAATGGTGTTTGCACATTGTAGTTTTGTAAATAACATAATCTTCCTTAAATATCTAACAACTTCATTGTCAGAGTTTCAAAAGTAACACTGGTAAAGTTACATTTGTTGCTTGAAAGGCAAAATATTTTCAGTTATACCAAGTGAGTAAAGGCTGGAAACTTTTATTTCTTTGTAATTTAAAAAAATTCATTGCAATTTTGTTCATTCAAGGTCCCTGATGTTCCAGAATATGAATGAAATCTATCATTATGTATGTGAGAGATTTTTTCATTCCCTTCTGTTTTCCAAAACCTGAATGCTCTCTCTGTAACACCACTATCAGTTCTTGCCCTCTGGCAACAAGATCAAAATGAAAGTGAAATAAAAGAGAATAGAATAAGAATAAAGAATGCAAAAGAAAGATGAACAGGGAAAGAGTAGATGAAATGATTAAAGAAAGGGAAAATAAGAGAGATGACAGATGTAAAGCTGATATGTAACAAGGTTATGCATATTTTCATACAATTTTTATGGAGACAACCAAATGAATTTATTTCAACTTACTTGAAATTCTGTGTGTGTACATTGATTCAACATGATGAGAGTAGTCAAATGTTCATTATATGTCAGTAAAGATCACATTCACCATACAGAGAAGTCTCAGAGTAGTTTCTGAAGGAAGAATGTACTAAATTACCACTGAAAAGCAAGAGGCTTAAGGAGCCTCTCTCTAACTATCTGTCTTGGAATACAAATCTTTGAGAAGAATGGGTTTCTATGGAGAATGAGGCAGCACGGACAAGACCTTAGAAGCAGTTCGCTGATGTGAGTTACTGCAGTGGCTGTGTCACTGCTGGCCACTGCACCCTCCCCTGAGGCAGCGAAAGGAAAGGGCTCAGGCCCAGGGACATGGAGATGCAGATGTGGCCCAGCTGTGCCAGTCACACTGCCTGCTTTGAGACACGTGTTTCTCACTGCCTGAGACCAGCAAAGAGCTGTCGAACAGAGCTAAAAGGAATGAGAGCAGTGCAGTAACTACTCCTGAGAGTATCCCTGTGTATTCAGAGCTCCCCTGTTCTACCAGGCTGCTTTCTTTGGGTGAGGTAGTTAATGGATTTTGCTCTGTGTAATGCTGGAGAGCTTACAAGATATTAGTCAGAAAGGAGGGATGGCACATAGTCCACAGGAGGGAGCAGTCGCTCCTTTAACTGGTGGCTGATCCAGTGGCCGTGGGAAAACAGGGATCCTTTCTCTGAGTACAGTCTGAATGCGGAATCTGCACTGTAAAGAACCTGTATTTAAGCCTTTTGCAAATTGATTTTCTGCATGGTTTTTCAAGGATCAGTCCTGGTCTAACCCTGTGGAGAGACGTGAATTAATAGCTCCTGTCTCTTGAGGAGTATTACTCAAGGAGTTTGTGGGAGACCTTATCAGCTGTGCTTATATCCTTCTTTTCCATGTGCTGCTGTTCAGCAAGTTCGACCTCAAACAACCAGTTCTGTTCTGCTGGTGAGACTGCTCATAGATAAATTTCCTTCACTAGAGAGGTGGGTCGGGTACACCCAGGAGCAAACTCCAGAAGGATGAGTAGAACTACTAGCAACAGCACAGACAAAATGGCACATCTCAGTTGTGTAGTTTTCATGTAGAATTTAGATTTGGGCTTTAGATGGTCACTGTTGGCTTCATAATAGAAGTGGGCATTGTAATGCTTTCTGCTGCTAATTCTGGATGATGTTTTTTAACCATGTTTTTCTCACTGATAGTTCCTATGCTCAAGATCAGACAAGTAATTGAATAATTAGGGTGTTTGAGGTCATGATGGGTATGGGGAAACCTAAATGATGAAACTTGAATAGCTTTCACTTGTGACTTGGAATCCTACACTTTGTTTTCCAGCCCTGTTTTAAAACTAAAGCAATAACAATTGTGTGTAATGCTATTCCACCAGCACTTGAATATAAACTATAAGGACAACATGACTTGTCAGTTTGCAAGAAACTTGGTAATCCTGATGGATGGTAATCCTGCCTAGGAAAGGGGATCTAAGTTGAGCTTTTGAGCCTCATTTTAAACTGAACTTGCTAACAAAACAAAAGAAGTGCAGACTTTGAAAGTTCATTAACTGCATCTGTAAGGTTAATATTTGATCATGCAGAAAACAAATTAATTTGTGCTGATCTGCAAATGTATGTTTATCAGTAGTATGTGCTTTTAGATGCATGTGGCCACCAGAGCTTACTCTGGCATTTGCAATCAAATTTGTAGTGGACACTGTACTAACTTTTTTCTTTTCAAAGGAATATATTATGAGTTTCCTAGAGAAAAAAGCTTTTTTTGTTTCCTTTTCTTTTGTTTCTATCTCTTGAGTGGTGTACTGAGAGAAATATGGATATAAACATCCTTACACAGTGCCTGCACTGCATCTGTTGTGAATGGACAGCTCTTAATTATTTTCTTGCCTTTTTGGACTCCTGAATTCTGATCAGCCTTTCTTTCTTAAGTAGAAAGGGAAAAATTCCTTTGACAGTAAAAGTTAAGTTTCACTGTCAGAACCCATCAGTAACTTCACACATTGCAAGAACTTGTCATTCTCTCATCCCTCTCCACCACCACTGCTTTCTCTCTGCTCTGGGGCTACGGTTCCCTCCGCATCTGCAGCCACTTGTGGTGTTTTGTGGGAAGTAAACCCAGTCACACAGGCAGGAGCAGATCCAACAGTTTCATTGGCAGAGCCCCAGGAAGCTTGAGCTACATTCTGCAACAACTGCTGTGGTATTACTGATTTCTACTCAAAATGCCAGGTCCTGAGCTGTGTCTTCATGACTTTAAAACAGTGCTGTATGCACTACCTGTCATGATCTTCTGGGGGAAAGGAATAACAGCAACAGAGAGATATTATAATGCTTTAGACCCAAGGTCTGTCTACCTCAACAGAGATAATGCACTGTTGGAGGGGAAAGCAGAAGTTTTGTCCAACTCTTCTCTCTATCACCTTGAAAACAGGGAACTGATAATTGCAGTTAATTAAGGCTATTGGTCCTTCTTTTTTAATGATCAGTGTCATCCGTGTTGGGATCTCACTGAGAAGGGATTTCTGTCCCTCTGCCAGGGAAAATGGTTAGGGGCTGTGAATGTACCTTACTGATTTTTAGGAAGGTAGGAAAGAGCTAGTTTCTCATTTTTTAATTTACTGTATTTATAATGCCACAATGTTGCACAGATTTTTGGCAGTTACATCCCCACAGCTAACATGGCTAAATAATTACAGAAATAGTGACAAGAACACTGATAAATGAATCCCCAAGGGGACTCAACACCCTGTGAAGTGTGTGACTTCTGATATAGCAGGGAGAATCTCCTAGGGTGTTTTGAAGCATTATAACCATCTCTGATTATTATAACCAGTCTGGCTATTTTATTCTGATGGTTATCAGTCTTTTTTCAGGAGTGTACCGAGCTTAACCATTTTACCAATGACCATGCAAATCTTGCTACTGTTTCTCTGCACTGATATGGCTCAAAATGTTACTTCTGTGTTTATTTTCCGCATAGCTGGGCAAATACACTGTATTTACTGACTGATCCTTCCTGTCCTACTTAAGATTTCTTTAGATGAAAATAAGCCAAGTATTTTTGAGATCTCACTCTGCAATTTGATTTGGGTTTTTTTTTTCATTAGATAATATGGGAACTTGGACTGGTATGGCCAATGAAAGGTCGTTTTTCTTTCTTTAAACACTTTTCTCCACAGAAGTAGCCCATGTTATTTTTTCAGTCTCTATGGCTTCAGTAGAAAACTGTCTAGGGGTTTGTCAAGATAGTTGTAGTTCTTGGGAGAGATGTGTAGCCCACAGCTCCCTTTTATAAGTTTTGAGAAAAAAGTTTTCAAGACTTCTGGGTAACTCAGAAAGGAGTTCTTACTTTTTTTTCCCCTTTTTTTTCTTGTTTTCTTTTTCTCTGATCTGGTTTTCTAGTTCAGCAAATCCATGTGCAGAACAGACTACCCTCTCACCAATTTTATACACCCAGGCTATCCACCATCTGTATCCAGCTTCTGTGTCCCTTACAGTCACATCGTTAAGTGGAGAACTTGATGGCCAGCACAGTGTAATTAGCAATGTATCCTAGGAAGGCAGTTTGGTTTGTTATTTGCTGCCAGTTTTACTGAGAGCAGCAAAACCTGACTCTGTCACCTTAATACATTAATCTGCTACTCATTGGCTAATAAGGAGTTGAACCCAATTTCCAGAACTGCTGAACTTCTGCAACTTCAGTTGAGGTAATTTACATCTAAGGCACTTAGTGTCTGTGAATAAATTAGTATTCAGGGTTTTACCATTGCTTTGAGGAGGTCTTTAAGAGCTAGATTGGTTAGGCTGGAGTTGAACAGCCAGGCCAATGTCTCAGTGCAGGCACCAGAAGCGCTCCAGGAGGTGAGATAGTTATTCTAGCTGACTCTTTCAAAGCACTGTCTGATTACTAGGAAGGAAATGAGATAGTCTGGAGTTGCTTGGTGTGAACAGTGCAAGTGGGCAACAGAGAGGCTTAAGCAGCACAGAGCACAGCAGGTATAAAATATGAGGGAGCACTTACTGTAATTTAAATGTATTTTACATAACTCCTAATATAGCATTTAAACTGCTCTTGAGGAGATATATTTGTCTCAGGAGAGCTACAAAAATATATTTGGGCCATGGAAGAAACATTCTGAAATTCTAGGTAGAGGAAGATCCGACTGTTCTCCTCTGGACTCCATCTAAAGGTACAAACTATTGATTTTGTGGTTACCTTACTGGTATTCCAGTCCCACTGGAGTTTGGAATAAACATTTTATTGGTTCCTGATGGAATCAAGATCTCAGCTCTACCTTAGGAGGTAAAAATGAGTTCAAATACAGAGACACTGATCTGTTAACAGCATAAACCAGGAAGAACTCCCATTATTTTTTTAGCCAATTCACACCATGGGCTAGAGTTTGTGCCATGGGTAACATGCTGATTGGATGGGATGTGCTGGGCTGGATTTCTAGAGCTGTCTGGGCCTCATCATAGCAGTGCTCACAAAGAGAGCTCATCCACTATCCCTCTTCTTTATGTTCAGGAGTGCTCTTAGGGCTGTTTGAGGAGGTGCATGACTGAGGAATAGTTTACTGACTGAAAAAAAGCAGATGAAAATAAGCTGTTTCAGCTGACACTCAGTATTTCCCTGAACTATTAATGAACATGAAGTTAATAGAATCATTCAATGACCTTACTATGTGATATCAGTATGATTACATAAAATCCTTGGTTTCCATTTTTTTTCTGAAATAAAAAAGGAAAAAAACAACACAGAGTCTTCTCAAGTGGAATGAATGTTCTTCCTATCTGCTCTAGGCAACCATATGAACTGCCTATGGGACAGCTTGCACTAGCAGAGAAAAATAAAAGTCATGCAGGGACCAAACCCAAAGCTGTACTTTCAGAAAAATGCTGTGAGCACTGGCATATTCAGGAAAGTTTCAGCAAATGTTGAAAAAAGTCCAACAAACACAAACCCCATAAAAGCACAAACATGAAAAATCAGTTTATCAACTGCAAAAATTCTGGCTCCTCTCACCTTATTTATTTACTACAGCCTCATTAAGTATGAATTGGATGGCTCGAAGGGCACTTTTTCTGTAGGGCAGGTTCACACAAATTTGCAAGTGGTACCATGAATTTCCAGAGGACCTATATCAGAAATAAATACTTCTATTGAATAAGTGAACATTAAGTTATCAAGAAATAACTGAAAATGTGGCAGGAGCATTGTTATAACCTATCTGCTTGCCAGAAAATTAAACACTTGTTTCAGTGCTGGCAATTAAAATAGATGCTTCCCATTTCCCTCTCTGCCTCTCTGCAAGTGGTGACCATGATAGGACTGTGGCAAAAGACAGTACTTTGGTAAATGTAGAGAATTCTGTGATACACCTAGGAAGGAATGAACAAAAAAGGTTTTCAACACTTCCCTTCCTTTCCAGATTCTCTGTCATCTGCTTACAAACAAATATCCCAACTCGGTCAGTTTGGGGAGTGTTCCCCTTCTCCTTTCTCTTGCTCTGCTTATTGCTTCCTTTTATCTTCTGTCTAGAGGCCACTGACAGTCTCACTCAAGGCACCTCTTTACCTTCTTCTGAAGGTTTTACCTTCCAAACACTTGTGTATTTGTCCTGTACTACAGATGTGGTGATAGCACCTTCAGAGTAAAGAGAAGGGCTCTGAAATCACACCAGATGATGCAAGAAATGAAAACAAGGTGTAATGACTTATTTAAATTATGTTCCACAGAAAGAATGAACATTCTTTAATAAATATATTTCCCAGTTATGCATAGCTTATACCTTTCTTTACTCTCTGAAGAGGTGATGCATTCAGCCTTCCGTTAAAGGTAAAACAGCAACTGGAGGTATTGAACTGCCTTTGCTCATATTAATATTTCCAAATGCTGCTGTACTGAATCAAGCAGCTGCTGTCTGGAGAGCCATGATGTTTTATTCCACCTTTCAGGCCTTCATCTTACACAGAAAGAACAGCTCTTTTCTAAAAGAATAAAATAATAATTCAGCAACTGCTGCAATGTGTACAATGAATAAACATTCCTGCATTTAACAATATTACAAATCGTGTGCTTGTCTTATAGAACTGTGTTCATGTTATAAACTTTACAGAGAATGGCAAAGATTAATGATATCATTAATAATGTACTTAAAGGTGAAAAGGTAAAATAGTTTGTTTACTCAAAGGAAAAAAAAGGCAAAGCTAATACTCTGAGAATATAAAATATGTTGTTTCTAATAACAGATCTGTTTAAAAAAATAACAGCAACCTAAAGATCAAATCAAAACCCATGGATTTGTGCCCATTTGTCTTCAGGTTCTTTAATTTTCATAAATACCTACATTTAGACAGTACTCATGCCTTTCTTTTGGATTGGGTTAGGGATTTCTGTTGTTTTTTTCTGTTGTTTTGTTTGTTTGTATTTTTGTTTTTGTTGTTTTTTATGTCAAGACATCTCTCTTAATATAAACTTCACTGCTCTGAAAAAGAAAGTCAGTACTATGGACAGATTCCATTGTGAGCCATTTGAAATAGGGAAAGATCCTAAGCCCCAAAAGAGACAAAGTTGTGACTCTTCCTAGAGACTTTTTAGTGTTCCCAAGTGGATGATGACAGTGGTTTAGTGACGCAGCTGAAATGCGTTAGTCATTAGGAGTTTGTGCTGGCTAATCAGATTCACCTGGAAACAATCACCGCTCAGAATCAACTGCAATGCTGGGCTGAAGAATCATTTTAGCACGGGGTTCCTGTTGGTAAGTGTAGTGATCTTTTTTATTATACTTTGTAATTTAATTTTAAATATTTTTTTTATTTGGCTGGTTGGCCATTCTTGTCTGTTACCTGCTAGAGAGCCTGAGACAGAAGGGAGAGACCTAAATAGCCTTGGCAGCAAATGAAATTACAGCTTACTGCAAAGGTCAAAGCTGTGCTGCTCACAATGGTAATCTACAGAATACATGAGGCGTTCCATTGCAAATAGATCATTTTTCTGTCAGAAATTGCAAAAGAGCACAGCAAATGACAAGAAATGAATCCACAACTGTTGGAATGAAATTGGGAAGAAATTCAGACTCATCACGTTCCAGGTGAAAAAGTAACCATATGTGCATTATTCTCAACAGCTGCACTTGAATTACAGGCAGAGCTGGGTCCCCACAGCAGAGCTGTGTATGGGCCTTCTCTTCAGTGTACCAGCCTTTCTCCTGTTTTGTAGTGAATAATCAGGCAATCACAGACATGTGTGCACAAAGGGTATTTGAAAAAGTGGCAATTGTTCCAGAAATGTAGATAGCATGCGCAGTGGAACTGGATTAATCAGAGGGGGAATATGGTAAACTGTTTATTATTCCAAAGAAAAGAGAACAAACTGAGCTCTGCTGCCAGGGCTGAGGGGCAGAGGCAGATCTCAGGCCATGCTGGGTTGCTGTCTGAGCCTGTCATTTCAGAGGGCTGCCTGGCCCATGGAACATTTAGTGCTCGTGGTATTTTCCTTTGCAGCTCATATTTCCCTGACTGATGGAAACATATGAGGTGTAAAATGTCATTTGCTTTTGGGGATACTTAGCTGCTGCAAACAGGAAGCAATCAGGTCAGGGAAATACCATGAGCCAAATTGTTACAGGGAGAGAGATATGGAGCAATGTCACAAGCCATTATGCTTTTATAGAATGTGGAATCTTCTGAGACAGTGAACTGAGAGATGTTGGCCAGCAGGGATTGGTAACTTTGAAAACATGTAGTGAGAACTCTGTGCAAGGCGAACTCCCCCCTCGGTGTTGTGTGAGGCAGGAGGACAGAGCGCTTCAAGCGGGAGTAATTGGCAATCCCTCGGGCTTAAAATGAGCTGGAGCCTTTGAAGCCGGGCATACCAAAGCATATCTTTGCATTTAATTCATCTCATCAGTCTTGACTGCAGTTGTCAAAATTTTGCTGTCAATGGGGATATGATTTTCAGTTTACTCAGTGGTGATGAAAAGAAGGCAATAGTAGGTGATGTTTTGTCAAACTTCTAGTCTTTTGCTAATTCCATATTTGGAGAGCAATTCCTTCCATGGGCTGCATAAACAGGACAGGTCTGTGCAAAGGGAAGTAATGTGGCCCAGTATTGTTTATCCTGTGTCCATGCTGGTGCAATGCTGGGCATGCTGAGCACCCACAGACCTGGCTTTCCCAAGCAGCAACCTGGAGGTTGCTAGTGCAGAATGCCTTCCTCAGGGGAAGGGTTCCAGCTTGTTTCTTTGCCTAATTAAAACTTCCTCTTTGTTCTGTGTTAAAGACTCCTGGGATGCCAAATCCTTTCTGCTAAGGGATTTCTAGATCAGTTCCCATCTTTACACCACAGGTGTGAATTTGTTAACTTGTAGGATAATTTTATATCTAAATGATTTATGCCTGAGTCTGTCCTGTGGTTTATTGTTTGGCTTCCAAACAGTATTTCTTGGATTATACAGCTAAACCGCATAACTTCCAAAGGTGCACTCTGTGCAACAATCCACATTGGGTTTGTTTTGCTTTTCTGTGTTAACAGTGGTTTACAGAGATGTAATTTTAGATGTAGGTTACTTCACCAACTTGCATTTCTTTTGCTTCTGTGTAAAGTCTCCTTGTCCATTCTCCAGTTACTCAACCACAGTGAGTGAAATGACACTGTATTTGTATTAAAATGATTAAACTGAGCACAAAAGGATCACAGTCCAAACAGATGAATTTGTTCCATACATCTTTTATTACACTTAGTCTGTTTGACTTATTACTAAAAGTAATGAAAATATGTACACAACGCTGTATCATCTTAGTGTTTAATTTTAAAAATACATTATACATAACAGTCTTTAAAGCTGGGGAATTGCAATTTTAAAAGGTAATTCAGATGCTTATTTTACCTAAAAATTACTTCAGTTTATCACTTTAAAAATAAAAAGAATAGTAGTTCTCCAATCAATATTTGGAGGTTAAGTCTGCTAATTAGCATTTAAAGTAACTTTTCCTGACTAAGAACAGAACTGTACATAATGTTGTTGCAAGCTTTTCTGAAGGAGAGGAAAATTACATGAACCTGTGGTCTCAGAGCCTTGAAAATGGAGGAATTCTCATGGCTGGATGTCCTAAAAGCAGCATATGCAGTAATGTCAATGAAGTTTTTCATTACTGCCCCTAAAGAAAAGGACCTTAAAAGACAGACATTCAACACTGCTTCTGGGGAAAGAAGGTATTGATCCAGGAGATATTTCCATTATCTCTCCATTGTCATGGAGAATTCCTATTTGTGCATGGCCACTCTGCCCTTGGACCAGTAGAACTGCCCATTGCAGAGAGGGTGGCCCTGAGTGCCCTGGAGAGCTGCCCTTGCTCTGCCTCTGCCCGAAGGCAGGACAGCCTGGCCCAGCACATCCCCCGGCTGTGCTTGTCTAACTTTCTACAAAAATCCATAGCAACAGGGATGTAGCAATCGAGTTCAGTGGTTTAGCTGGAAAGTTTTTCTGGTATCTTATCTAAAGCTTTTTCTTCTGTAAAGTCATCCCATGTTGTCCCTTCCCCTGTGGAGAGGGGAGAACAATTTCTTACTCATGTTCCTGCTGTAGCTTTCAAATGGGTATAACTATTCCCTCCACTGTCAATATTCTTTTCTCAAGCTTGAAAAACCTCAAGTTTGTGATACAGATAAGAGAAATGTTGCTATTTCTGTTAGAAATTTCTTAAGTAAAGTGCAGAGTAATTAAACTACTGAAAGCTGGCAGATCCAGAAAGACTAAGTAATTTATAGGAGAAAATGGAAGTTGTATTGGTAAATAGTACAGTAACTCTTTAAATGAGCAGCCTTTTTAGTAAAAATGCATACATCATTTTTCCTTAATGTAGCTGGAGTGCTTTTAAGGAAAAGGCTCAGCATCTGAATTGGGTGGATAAAGATTGAGTGGCAAATAATTTGCTGATGCTGCTTGAAATGCTGGGGAGAATAGTTCTGAACTGACAAGCTTTTTTCTTCTGTTCTACTTTTGCAACAAACACTGAGACACATTGTTAAGATAGAATTTTCAAGATGATCACAACACTGCTGAGGCCTGTGTGGCTCTGTCTGTAACAGCACATCAGACAGGGCCAGGACACAGGCTGAACTGTTGGTGGGCCATTTTCCTTACTGGTACTCTCCGTGTTCCCAGAGCCAACTTAAATTTTCCTTCCCAACCCCCAGTCACTGCAGGGCGGTTGACATGGAACATGGGCTGTTCCCAACACACAGTTCAGATGTGCTTTTCCAAACTAAGAGGATTCAGCAATGTGGATAATAGCTTTGATATCCATGCCAGAGGACTGGATCTGGCAATAAAGATGCACAAGAATGTGGATTGGGCTGTTGGTTAGAAAATGTTGGACTTTTCTCTCTAACCAGTGACTGCTGGACTATGGGTTATTGAAGTGGCCTCTCTGTAAGTTGCCTTTCATTTATCTTCTTATATTCTTAGCTCCTGTTCATCAAAGACCTCTTCCAAGTTCAGTAGATTTTGTATGTTCTGGGAAAGAGTTTAGTTTGGATTACTCAGTGCCTTCTGAAGAACAATTTTCACAGACCAGCACTAAGGGAAAAACTGACTCCACTGGTATTCCTCTGGATGTTGTGTGTTTCTAAAGGCAGATCTTTTACTGTTTCTGTCATGAATTTGTAAAGCATGGCAGGCCGATAAAATAAATGAGTTGGCTTTGTCTGATATGGTTTTCCCTAAAAAGCTGAAGTTTATTTTTTTGTTCAGGGGAGAACAGCAATATTCTATAGTGAGTGGAAGCTAATTTTAGAGCTCAGCAGGTGTTCAAAAACAATTACAGTTATTTCCTGTATTGATTTGTTTACCCCATCTTTTTGGATAAAATTCAGTCTCCCCAAGCCCTTTTTAAAGGAAATTTCGCTGTTGCCTGCATTGTTATTTGTAACCTCCAGTGCTTCCCTGTACTCTTGCCTTATTTCTGTGTCTCACCCTCACAGGTTCATCTGTGTTTGTTTCTCAGTGCTACCTCTCATGTTCAGAGTGGCACAGCATTTCCTGCATCTCAAACACCTTTTCTTTCTTCATCAAAACCCATTCTTATCTTGCTGGTGCTGATGTATTCACATCACCACTTCTCTCCCCTTGTCACAATTCTTATTGGGAAATGGTGGACCTCATTTTCTTCTATAGAAGAATTTACATAATAATAATTTTGACGTGAAACTTTTAAAATTTTCTTCTCTGTATAAAAATGTGCATCTGTGTTATTAATCCTCACCCATATTTATTTTTCACAGTAATTGTTTAGCCTTGGTGTTATTAAAAAAATCTGTTTAATTTCATGAAAGCATTTTAATTTTATAAAGGTGTATTTTTTCTCATATGCCTAGAATTGCATAGTGGGCAATATGTGACATAGTGTTAAGAAGAGACATTCTGACTCAGGAGTTTTCAAAGGTAGATGTGTTTCTACATCCTCCAGTATGCCCAGTCAGGGCACTACAGGCAGAGCTCCAGTTTGTGTCTGATTAATGGTCAGCTTTCCAGCCTTTGTTCTTCCTTCCTAACAAGGGGACACTGAAAGTCTTGGCTTTAGACTAGCAAATGCAAGGGAAAGTGAAGGTTGCTGTCAGGAAAATCAACACTGAGCAAGAACAAGTGTTTAAGCTAAGGAAGAAATGTATAGAAACTTTCCAGGAGTATATTGAGACTGGAAATCAGAACTTAGTTCATAGTCATCAGACAAATGAGGTTCTGGAACAGTCTTTTAATAGGAAGGAAAAAGCCCAACTGGTTTTTAGGAGAAGCTGATCAGTTTAAGAAAGAGGTTTCCTGATTTAGTAATCTGTGATGGTAGAAACAACTAGTAGTCAAGGCAGTCTATTCCAAATCTTCTATTTCAGCTGAAGTATCATGTTCAAAAGTCTCCTTAACCAGCTTGGAAAGATGGACTGCTTTCTGTCATCTGTTTTATCCTGGTGTCTGAAATAGAAACCTAAAAGTTTTACAGTGAATAATTTTTGTTGTTACTTCTCACTTGGTCAAAACTTTCACTCACATCGAGGGAGTTGTGCTGAGTGAGAGTATCGGGATGTGTTTCCGCATCATAAGTTCATGCCCCACTATTACTGAATCTTGACTGTACATAAAAATAGATTACATACTGGTTTGGGGTATATGAAAAGAATGTCAAATGGGAGTGTTTTCCTGATGTAAGCAGCAGTCACTTTGTTAAAATGTGTGGTGCTGGGAAATTTTCTCTGCCATTTTATTGGAAGGTCAAAATTTTCCATAGCACTGTTGGTAGTGACACACAGTGCTCACAAGAGAAACCTTAGCAATAAGTGTTCTCCTAAATACATGAGCATAATTAGTATTTTAGAGGCTGTTATTTTCAAGGTATTAGATTTTTACTTTTATTCTAATTTTTGTGATTTTGGGGGTTTTTTTGTCGTTGTTGGTTTTGTGCTTTTTGATTTTTTGTTTTGTTTGGGGTTGTTGTTTTTGTTGTTAGGAAAAGGAAAATTTAATAAGCTGCTGTCCTATGTCCTATTGTACTTTAAATGTCTTGTTTGAACCAAGGACTGAAGTCAAAGGGAATCTTTCTGGCTTTATATCAATATCAAAATACTAAAGGATCATTTGAAAATAGGTCCACTCAGAAAGCTGGAAAACATTCCATAGATAATTTGAATGGAAGTCATAATAAAACTTAAAACTGTCCTGTGAAAATGTTCAGGACCAAATCTCCTTCAAATTCTGTTCTAGGGGACTGGGTTTTATATGTCATGACATGACAGGGGCAGATACAAGTATTGTAACTCGAGCCTATCAATAAGATAAAAGTAAAGTTTTTCTGCTTTTGTGAAGATTTAGGTTATTTTGGCAGCTTCTTCCAAGAGTTCATCTGTATGCACAGTGGAAGTTCTTCTACAGCCACCTAGGGGACCTGTATTTTAAAATTTGTCCCAGTATGTCACCATGAGAAAGCATATGATGAACTTTTAAAATACTTCATATTGCAATAAATGTAATACTAAGCAGAGATCATTTATACATTATGTATGGTAATGCCTCAGGAATATCATTCTGGAAGAAAGTCAGAAAGGAGTGCAGTAGAATACTAAAAAATCTTTTCAGATTAAATTCAACTTTATCACTTGCAGGAGACACCTCCTACTGAGGTGAGCAATCTCTTCACATCATTACATTTCTATTTCTGCCATTCTTTAGGCAAAGTGCTCATGTGATTGGATTAAGCCATCTCCTCCTGTTCTATATTTATGTGTATAACCTTTGCTCATATTTTTTGAGAGAAAGCTACAGATGAGTGCGTGTGTGGGCAGTTGATTCTAGGAGATCTGAGACTATTTTCTTTTTCTGTCTGTAGCCCTGCTGGTAGGACAGCACAGGGAGCTGTCATACACTTCATTTGGATTTAACTTTCTGAAAGTTTCTCTCTTCTCCAATAGTTAACTCCTACCTTCAGGACTTGTCAATTCAAATATTTCTGAAAGGAAAAAAGGCCACAAGGTGAATCGCTTGAATATTGTTAAGATTGCTATTTATCAATCTTACCACCTGCTCAACTGTCATCTCTTTTACAGAACACAAGCACAAAAAAGCAAGGAAAGGAAAGAACATCACGTATCATTTTTTGCCTTTATAAACCAATGTTACTGGGATTTTTGTCTCAGCTTCATCAAATAAAGGAAAGGAAAGTGAAATTCCTTTATATGTTTTGCAGTCCAGGGAGAAGTTCTGCTTTTCCACCTTCCCCCTTTCATAAGAAACGCTGGATCAGCTTTTAATTCTCTCAGTACTTCTATTTCTTGCTGTTCATATGAAGTCGTGTCAGTCCATAAAAAGCAGTGAATTCATATCTCTCATTTGTTTTGCCCCTTTTATCTTTCTGAACTTGAGAAACCCCCCTGTGGAGGAACAGACTCCTTTCATATTATTTTTAATTTCTTGGAGTCCTAAAAAGATATTTCCGCAGTACTGGTTCAGGTGAGGCAAATCTGACAAGCCTGTCATTATTCCAGGTGAATTTTATGCAATCTCTGCATTTCTACATGTAGCAAATCTTGTAAGCTAAAGGTATTTCATTACCTAGGGAGGGTTTCACAACTGAGGTACTCACCATTCCACAGTAATACAGGATTTTTCCCTTTGAGGCAGTATTAAGCTTTGTCTTTTAGCATCTTTATGATGGCAGTGGGAACTCTGTGCTCAAGTCCCTTGATGTGGGCAAGTAAGTGCAAGTAGTTTGAGGATGAAGAGGCAACAGCAGCATCTCTTGGAGCAAACGCAGTGGTTTAGGAGCATGTACAGCACCAGTAGGTCTCTCTGGAGATACTGCAATGGCAGAGCACTCCAAGCTCCATGATGGCCATCATATTGTCATATCTATAATGCACATTTTAATATAACCTTGATTACATACCTACTGAAGTCAGTGAGTATTTAATTATTAACAAATTAACTATTTTCTTGGGAGATACAATAATGCTTCTGGATGTGGAGTAAACAGGTGATAAGGGAGCTTTCAAAAGTACATCTTAGGGGCCTCATATATAAATACACATTATATGTGCATACATATATATAGCAGGAATTATGCAGGAAGGAGACATGTATGTAGAATACTCTGGGATATATTTATGTGCTGAACTCTGACTTGTGACTTATAAGTTGCTGGAAGGAATGGCCAGGACTAAGGAGTTCTCAAGTCATTTTCCTTTAAATGCAAAGTAGGACACAGCCACCTATTTCTTAATGCTTGAGTACTGAAGCAAATGTTTACATGAGGAAACAGATATTGGCCTTTGAAGTGGAAAATTATTTCAATATGTTTTGAATAAAATATTTCACTGTACCTTGGAAAAGTCTCCACTTTGGGTTTTTTTTTTCCAGCTTGTTTTGTAGAAATATTCCCCTTAATATTCAGTGAAAAGTCAATTATTTCAGCAGGGATTTTCATAGTCTTTGTTTTCAAAAGATTGCACTGTGCTCTTGAAATTACTTGAATACCGCTGTTGTGGCTAAATTACTGCATGGGATGTGCTGTGCAGAAAAAAAACCCCAAGCACTCAGAAAACAGAGCACAATCAAATTTATGTAACTAATGCAACAATTCTGGTTTGAACTTTCTTCGGATATCTTTAATCCCATGTGGTAACTTTCTAACAGACGTTATCACCTGGTGTAACACTTTCACAAGGTTGTGTTTAAGAAAAATCAATATTTGTTAATAGAAGCTATTTGTTTGTCCTTCAGTTGACTGAATGACCAGCATGGAAGCTGATGCAGTTAGAAAAGACTTGGGTCTACTTTAATCTATTCATGAGGAATGGTTGAGCTAAACTGTGAGAGCATAAAGAGACAAAAGGGAACGAACACAATAGGATGAAGAAAGAAATAGAAAAAAATAAAATAACTCTTATTAGTAATGCAAGTGGTACAGAATTGGGGTTTTCTTTGACTCACTAATGGAGCTCTGAAGCAGCAGTAAAAGGAGAGCAGGGGTGACCCTGCTGGGCTGAAACTGAAGTTGAGAGGAATGTCCCTTTCATCTTCCTTCCTGGCTGCCAAGTGTCAGGTATTAGTAAAAGCATTCCTTGTTTCTAGTCACTGTGACAAGTCCCTGCCCAGTTTAACTCCTCTGATTTATTTCCTGCTTGTAATTCCCTCCTGCTGTTCTGTAGTCAAGGCCTAGAATGTTCTTAGACAGAGCTGATCTAGACTCTGCCAAACAGACTGCACTGTTGGCAGAGTTGATCTGACAGTTGTCTTTTACAGTCCAGCACTGAGATTTCTTTGATCTTTCTTCTTTCATATAAATTTTAAAATACTTTAGGCTGTCCTCAAAATCAAAATAGTCAATGTGTTGGAGAATAGCATCTATTGTCAATGTGTCTGAAAAAAATTTTAAGTGCATAACTTAATTAGGCTGCAAATTACTCTTTGTCTGGGAGTCCTCTGGGCTCCAGCACTGCTTGGGCATTTTGCCTGTCCCTTCCCCACTCTGCTGTGTGGTGTCTTTGCCCCTCTGTTGTCCCATAGTTTTACCTCTTTGAGCCCTGCAGCCTCAAGCGTGTCTTTAACCTTCCACCTGTTCTGTGGTGCTTATTGTGTGCTGAACGTTTTTGAATTTCCTATTCCTATTTAATTTCATGAAAAAAAAGTTAGAGGGCATGCTGTCACTTTTTTGTTCTCTCAATATTATTTACTATTTAAAAGACTTGAGTGATGTGGGTTGACTGATGCCTGAAATTGTTGGATCAGCAGGTTAAGCTGCAGCTCATTAGCTCACTGTGTTAACTGTGTATTTACTACTTCTCTGATGGTTAATAAATGAGTCCTACTGGGTGCTGTAAATTTGCTTACATTCTTGGAGTTTTGGAGGTTCTAGGAAAAAAAATAAGCTTGTGTGTGTCCCATTTTTCCTTGCCATCATCTCTTGTGCACATGAGTACACAGCATCTGCTTAAACAATTCCTTCATTTGATAAAAATGTTTGTGCATCCAACAATTCAGGGGTGGTTTTGTGCTTTATCTCAGTTAACGGTATTGTGATACATTTGTAGCCTATGTGCTAACTTGGTGTGTATTTAGTTTTAATTTTAAGAAGGACATTCTTTACTGAAATACCCAAGTTTTCTCTGCAGTAGCTCCAAAGAAAAGGCATTTCAAGCTGTCTGAGGGAGAGAACAATGGGAAATGAAGAAAGATGATAGACTTTGGCATTATCTTTAGTTCACTGACAAGGAATCCTTTAATGTTGAGCTATGGTCATAAATGAGATACGAAAGCTGCTTCATGAATCAAAGATACATAAATATTCACTTGAATTTGGGTGGGTTTTTTTGGAACATTGATACATGTTTTGCATTGGATTTAGCACTGACTCTATTATACAATTATTACAATGCAGCTCTGATACAACATTAAAAATGTAGCAAACAAGGAATGAAAGAAAGGGTAAAGTCTTCAATCATAGCTTAAAGTTCAGACAGTAGATGAGTAATATGAACAATAGTAGGTTTTCTCCAAAATTGTTCTCAAAAAGATCTACAGTAAACAGGATGGGATGGTTTGCAAACAATTAGCAATTCTGACATAATTGACCAAACTGTTGCCCCACTTTGAGATGTGTTTGCACAGCACAGTGCCCTGCAGGGGTTGTTCCTGCCACACAGGGCTGTGCAGAGCTCTGCAGTGGCTCTGATTGCACCTCCTCAGGGTGGGGCTGCAGCCAAAGCCAAAACTGCCTGCTGGATTTGTGCTGTTGATGTGATTTCCCTACAGCCACATAGGGAACCTCTTTTCTCTGTGCAAGCAAATATTGCAGGCATGCCTTGGGGCACTGAGTGATGCTTTTCCAGAGATTTTAGGAAGTCTAACTGTACAGCAGAACTCCAACAAGCCTTTCCAGGAATGATCACCTTTAACTATGGCTTGAGTGAAACAAACTCCTCTACCCCACACAGCAGCAACAGGGAAGGGAGAGACTTGTGCACTGTGACAGCTTTCTGCAGGGACTGAGTTCTAATTACAGTGAAGGAAACAATTGTGGGATAAATAGATGAACTAGGTCATTGCCACAGTATCATGTGTGACTACAAATACAAGGTTCTTAAAGGCACCAGCTTTTGAGTCCCTGTGATATCAGTATAGAAGATAAAGCACTTTGAGATAGTCTGAGTTAAATGGATGTAAAAAAGTAGAAGCTCCATGTGAAAGTTCTTTGGTGTCTTTAGTGACTGAGGAGAAAATGGTCTCCAGGCCATGCAACTTTCTATGGTCACTCAAGGCAGACAGTGGTAATGATGGAACTGCCCAAGCAGAGAAATGTGCCTTTCAAATGTGAACCTGAGAGAACTCTGTAATATGTGTTTTTAATGCCACTCAACAGGCAAAGAGTTTAAAAACCAAAATAAGCCAACTTCTGGAGGAAAATGGTAACAGAAATTCTTAGACAAGAGGAAATTACATTATTAGATTTGTCTACTAAATCTCTTTATTTCTACCGCTGTGTGTGAACCATAGCAAAGATTTTATTCTTTATCTCTTCTCTCTTCTGCTTGCTCTTGGTGGCCTACAGGTCAACAACACAGCTACCATGCAAAGCTCCATATTCTGTTGACTATCTGCAGTACAATTTCTCCCACTAAAAAATCTCTTTTCTGGACCATCAGATTTGAGTCTTTGCCACAGAGCTTCAGACAGAGTGTGTTATTGCCAAAGACAATTCCAAAAATAAAATTAGACATATGGTACTTGGTAATAATGAATGAGCATTCAGGATTTCAGTTTGGTATTGGTAAAGGCTCAGGAATCTGTTTTCTGAAACAGAATTAAGGAGGTGGAAAATGGGCTGGATATTTCCCCCAGATGAACTGTATCAGAGACTTTTAATCTTTCCTGGGCTTGCTAGAAAAAGTCATCTTTTATTCTGCAGTCTTAAATAATTATCAGATAGCTTGTGTTTTGGTTTTCAATTCCTTCTGTTGAACTTTGAGCAAGTCAGTATTTTATTCTCTGTGCCTTGTCTATTTTTAAATAGGTAATATGTCTTTTCACTTCCTGGGGTCATTGTTGAAGATAAGCCTAAAATTTCTGAGCACCAGAGTACTACAGTTTTGTAGAAGAACTGGACATTTATCTCAGATTTGATCTGAATTCCTATGAGAATTTTAGTTTTAGTATCACCCTTTAGTTTAAAATTCTGGCTTTTTCAAGAATTTGGTATTGTGTAGTAAAAGGAAAGAAATTAAAAGAAAATAAATGAACCAGCTTCTGTTAAGGCCTATGACATCCTATAGTTTATTCATGACAAGCCCTTATTTAATCTAAATTAGCTCTTTTATCCCAAATCTTTAGCAAACATCAATCTTGCAATTTTAAAACCTGTTTTGTTACCTTTTTGTACCATACTGTGTACTTGGTATTGTTGTTTACCTTGGCAATGCCAATATGGACTGACATGTTTGCTGAAAGAGAATTTACTATTGGATCACAGATTATCCCTTTATAGTAATAAAAATTATGCAATGTTTTACATTTGCATGTGTGTGGACATATAGGGATATGTTTTGGGTGTGCAAGTAAAGGGAGAAAGGAAATATCAGGTCAACTTCATTTTAGTCTTTTTCATTCTCTGTGACAGGAATTTTCAATGTAAATGTTTGTTGAGGTATTTTAGATCTAGTTTCGAGCACCTTTTTTTTTTTTAGTTGAATTATAGCAAGTTCTTAGTTTTGCTGTGCCAGTGGTGCACAATCCTCAGGCCTCATATGCAAATTACATTCTGCCTACTTTGAAGGTCACAAGACCATGTAAGTAGTCATAAATGTTATATGCCATAAATGAAATAGTTACTATTTCTCTTCTTGGTTACATTTGGTTCTCATTCATGTAACCTAGTGAAGGTATTTAATTGGGTGAAGTTAAGCTAGTGTTTACCAATCAATCTTATTACATGCACTAATTTTGAAAATAATCATTAATTTTACCTGTTGTATAAATTTACCTTTGCGTAAAGTCTCTTGTGGCTCTTAGGCATTCAAAAGAGCAAATAATAGATCCTTTTCCAACCTCTTACATATTTTAAAATATATTTTCATTTATTTGACTAATGAGATTCCCTCACAAAACACTCAATTCCTGAAAGACAGGGGGAGTTAAATCATCTTTTTGAAACGCAGTTAAGTTCATTCTCATTGTCTTTCCTTGCTTTGTGCTAATTTGTGATACAGAACAACCCAAAATTCTTTGGGAGACAAATGCAAGTACAGTTGGCACTCAGAGCAGCAGTGCATCATTCAGACTCTGAGTTTAGGCTGGCATAAAGTAAAGCAATGCAAAAGTAGTGCATATATTTCTGCTCTAGATAGGGTTTCTATGCCCCCTAGATAATTCCTTTACCCTCACCTGTCAGCAGGTATTCTCAGTAGTGTTCTAAACTTTCTTGGGAAAGACTGGGGACTTGAATGCGTTATATTAATCCTTGGTCTTCTCTAAAATGTGGTTCTATTTACCTGCTGGCAAAGGAGGCTTTGTGCTGTAAGCTTAACTGTTTCTCTGAACAGATTTATCTTATGCCTTGGCAGGGGAAGGAATACATTGTGGGTGATAATGCCGCCTTTTCTTTATGCTTTATTTCTGGTCCTAAACTAGTAGAGCTGAATAAAATCCATCACATCATAGCAATGAAAAACAGTTGTAAATTTGCTCAGAATCAGGAGCCTCTCTTTCCAGGAATTATTCACTGAGTTAGAGTACCAAATTTGCCCTTGCAGCATCTGGCTCCCTGATTAAATTCTGGGGCGGTGGAGTAAAGGCCTTCGATGCTGAGTCCCCCACATCTGTTGGTAGGTCACTGAGACACAGCAGGAATAGTTCTATGTGATTCTCCTGTTCTGAGTGTGTTCTGAATTGTGCTGATCTCTCATGGGGACATCTGGAAGGACAAAGGTGTACGTTACAGGGAGTTTTCTGCAGTCAGAGGTCACTGCCAGCTATTAAGATCACAAAGCCAGTAGAGAGGGTTCTTAAAAATCTAACCTAACTTTGGCAACAAAACTGGTGTGAGAAGGTTCAAAATCACAGCATGTATGATGTGTTGGATCAGCATCTTGGAAACCCTGCAGAAGGCTCACAGAAATCAATTGTCAGAATTAAAAAAAATAAAAAGGGGCTTTTACAGTGGTAAGTACTGATATGTGCATGAGTAGAATTGCTAAACAGTAACATAAGAGGTATTTTTCTGGACTAACAAGTGCAGAATTAACACATGAGGAGAGCATAGCTCCTTGCTCTGGAACTGCACTGCCAGAATCTTAGGGCTGGTGCATGAACAGTTGTGTAAACTATTTCCTTGGTGAATTTCAGAAAGGTGAACTAATAAATCCTGAACACACTGAGTGTGACTGAAGAGAAAGGAATCCTAAATTAGATAGATCCTTGATAGCAGTCCTGTTCTGCAGTCATTTTCTGCTGTATGCTGTCCTGTCCATCTTCCAGTCTACTTTAACTGACTTATAGACTGCAATTTTAATTTCAAGAAGTATTAAATAATATTAGTCTGTCTTGCTGGTATTGAACTCTTATTTTGATAATTTTAGTACTGTTCTTTAGCTAACTATCTAAATAATGTCATCAGTAACTCACACAGTGTAACGACCCAGCTTAGATTATAACCAAAGGCTTTTTTCTGTTTATTATTGGTCATGTCAAACTGCAAACACTGACAAAAAGAAGTCAAGGCTTCACCAGGCAGGTCAAACACCCTTACATCAGATTAGACACTGCTTTTCTTTCTTTCTCTCTCTCTTTTTTTTTTGTGTGTGTGTGTTTTTAGTGTTTGTTGTTGTTGTTGTTGCCACCATTGTTTTTTCTCTCAGTGCTAGTGAAAACATTCTCTGGAAAGATTCCAAAATGCTTCAAGACTGATGCTCTGGGGCTGTGAGAGATAAGTGAAATATATGATATCTTCAGTGCTGACACTTCCAAATGCTTCTCTCTAAATAAATTACACTGAAATTGACCTCTATAAATCCTTCTTTACATTAGTTGTTCTGGAAGAATCTGTCAGTTTACACAAGTCTCTCTCTCACTTTTTTTTTTAATTTTTTTTTCCTCTCCTAATGACACACATGAAAAAGCCTGTTTTGTATATATGGTCAACATGTCCATGTGTGTGAAAGAATAATTAATGCACTTATGGCTTGGCAATCTGAAAACAAAAATAAGCCAAAAACTTATGAAATATTTTTATTGCTTTTTTTATATCATACTTTGTGCTTGAAGTATCCAATTTTATTGTCTGACTTGCATTCATAATTTCATTTTGACAAATGTACAAAAAGTTGATGTATGAATTTTTTAAAAAACTGGTTTTCTTATGCATACAACCTTTGACAATGAAGCAGCACACCCCCTCACCCCCACCCTTTTTTTAACATTTTGTGTAACTGTGCTTTTATTCTATCTCTTTAACTGGCCAAAGAGCCTGTTATCAATAAAACTCTAAATAGGTGTAAGAGAACTTGGCTTTTAAGACACCCGTGTTAAGATAAAATGCCAAGGGATTTACTGGCATAGTTCAGGCAGATGTTTTTAGAATTGAAATCATAGGAAATTCCTGCAAAGTGATAAGCAATTATTAAGCTGGACAGTGACCAATGAATGTGACATATGCTCTGTAAAGGCAAATTAATTAGAAATGAATTCACATCTCATTTCTCAGCATTAGGCTGATGCTATCAGCTTATATAACCACATAAACTAAAGCTCGGTGCTCTTTTAAGGACTGATTTGCTGTTTGAAAATGAAATTATCTGTATCTGACCAGAATGTAGGAGTCCAAGTTAGGAGGAGTCTGCATATCACTGCAGTCAGTGGATGATCCATAATCCAGCCAAAACTTCTGTTTTGCACATGACCAAAACTTTGCTCTCCTTTTGAGGATGGCCTGGCCAGATGAGCATCCACTGGAAAGCCGCCCATGCATCAGAACAGAGGGGACCAAGGGTCTTAACAGAATTGAAATTTATATAGGAGAATAATTTTGGGCAAATCATACCCACTAAAGCAGAGCCAAGATCTCTTGAAATAGGAGACTGGAGCAGATATTTCAGCCTGGGGTGTTCACAGGACATGGCAACATGTCAGTCCCACATCTGCCCTCTGAGAAGTGAGAGCATAATGTATGTATAGACATTCTTTGCACTGACAGAGATTTTTAACTTTCACTGCCTTACTGCACAATAGGCAGAATCCATCCTATGATTGTTATGTTTTGCTGCTCATTTTATTTAAGAGCAAAGAAAGAAATTTAGCCTGTCTCATTTGTTGGAGATCACAGGATTCATGTTGTTTTTAGCCATGAGATGCAACTCGCTTTGTAAGCTTACCATGGCTTTTTCATTCAGAAGTTTACTTTCACTTATAATAACTTAGGGCACTGGTCATCTCATTGTCTGCTGCTCATTTCTTTTGGTATAGTATCATTCCAGTGCAGCCATAGAGTGTTGGGGCAAACCTTGTGCGTGACACCTGTGCCTGGCGTGTAGAGGACACATCACCATTTCTCATGATTTAAAAAAGAACCCAAAACAAACAACCCTGAAGTGGGAAGGGTAAATTAGTAATTTGAATGAGAAAAGAGATCCAGGCTCTTGGGATGTGGGTGCAGTTCAAGCAGTGGTGGTGTTATTCCAACTCCAGTATTTTATTTACACTCCTATTGCACTCCATCAGTTAAAGGCTTAGCCTTTAAGTTTTTTATCAGTAGCCATTAAGGTGAGGTTCCAGGGCTGTACAAACATGCTGTTGTTGAGGAAATTACAGAAGCTGCCAATAGATGATTCGAATGATATCTTTAAAACTAACAGAGACAGTTGCACTCTCAGTTTCTGTGTGGAAGCAGATCTCCAATATCAGCCCTTGGCTAACAAACTTTATCACTGCCTTTTTTCAAGATTAGGCTGATCAAACAGCTTTCTGGGGAAGGTGTTTGTGGAGGAGAGCAGCAGCAGCTGTCTGTGCTGTGAGCTGGGGAGCAGCACTGCAGCACAGCCCAGGGTGTGGATCTGCTGGATGTTTACCCATCAGGAAAGGATGTACCCGTTGGACCTGCTGTGTAAAGAGATAAGTCAGGGGAATAAATGCAAAGATTAGGGTGAGGAATGGTTTATTAAAGCTCATTTGAAATCTAATTTGTTCCAGGTCTCTGCTGAGATCCACCTAGAGGTGATAGATTTTTGTTGTTGTACTGGACATTTTAGAAGTCATTCTGTGACTATGGGAAATGTAATCATTGGGTAGAGTTTCCTCAGATACATTTCAACACTCATGACTGTCACTAGTAGTGTTTTCCTTTACTTAATTTTGTGAATCAGCATTTTAGCAAACAACAAATGGCTGCTGTTCAGGATTGTACATAAACACCCCATCTTTCAAGCAAATAGAGAATGGACTATGAGAAGCTTGTTAAAATATTGTCTAACTGGTTAACTGGGATATTTTTCTACTTCTGTTGTTAGCAGAAGTGTCTCATTTGTTGAAATGGTAGAAAGAACAGAAAAAAAATTTGATAAAATTTTTTTTTAATATGTACCCGGACTTCTACAGATGAGGGAGGAGGAGCAAGAGTAATAGTTCCAAAATTCACTTTTTGGACAAGTCTTTGCTTTATCTGAAGACATCTGAGAGTTTAGTGATGTGGTTTCAGATCTCACTGGACATTTACAAAAACTTACTCTTTGTTCCATCAGAGACTGCAACTGGCCAAGGCACCAAAATTGGCAAAGTCTCCATGTCAGCTTGAGAGCTTTGGCAGTCATGTTGTTGGTGACTGCATTTTGAGTTTTAATAGCTTTCCTGGAAAACACCTCAGATTTTATGATGCTAAATAAATCCAACACAAAACATCACTGCCTTCTGTATCCCCCAAATTCTCTTTTTTCTAAAGCCCTACTTCAATTATTCAGAGAGTCAGTGAGAGCAATGAACACAAGGGATCAGTCACTGGTGTGTGTGCAGGTGTTGTGGGGGTTTATTCAGACTCCTGCAGAAGGGATCTCTTCCAAATTCAGATGTTCATCTTTGTTCACATATATAATGGACTTTGCAAGGGCTTCTGGGAGTTATATCAGCAGAAAACTAGTTCAGAAAAATGTTAAAAATGTTAAGGTTAAAGCAAGAGAGAAAACCAAAATGTCACTCTTCAAAGACAGCCATTGATTTGGGCAAGTGTGAATGTAGGACCCTGCTGATAAACTCTTGGTCTGGGGTTTTCTCTTCTGTGGCATTTCCTGTGTTTGGCTGCTCAGCTGTCCCAGCAATGAACTGTGTAGTTGCTGCTAAAATCAGCATTGCTTGTTTCCAGTGTGGCCAACTGGAAACGCAGAAGTATCAGCTAGAGAGTTGAGCTGTCTGTAAGTAGTAGTAGCAGAACTTGCAAAATGTAGCATTTATAAACTCTAAGCCACTTCTTATTTTGCAAAACATTTACTATCTTATTATTTGCAAATCTCCTTATGCTTGCAGAAGTAATAGAAGAACAAGTGCTACTATTTGCAAGAATCTGATATTCCTGTTTTGTATTCAGGTTTGTAAAATTCCTCATTTTAGGAAAAATTTAGGAAATAATATTTCTCAGATAAATTGATGGAAAACAGATATGGTACTTTTTGTCTGTGAAAAATGTCACATTATCAAATTGAGGTAAATTGCCAGTATTTAAATACTATTTGTTAATTCTTCCCTAACGAATAGTTGCCGATTTTATTAGTCATAACATGCCATCAGCTATCAGATACTCTTTCACACAGATTGAAACTTTGGCACAAGGGAATTCTGTTGGATAGCAGCTATTTCCCCTTTTCCACTCACGTGATACTTGTCAAGATTGTACCTTGTCACATAGAAAAGCTGGAATTCAAGCATATTGCCCAAGGAGATGACCTTGTCACCTAGCAACTGTTCCTTGTCAAAGGAAAGGGTCCAGTCCTTTGGGAAGGGAGAGCCAGGCTGTCTGCAGCAGGGAAGGCAACGTGGTGGGGCTTTGCTTTGGCAAATAGTTCCTGTCGTGTACAGGGGACATTCATCCACCAGATATATGATGTTGTGGGAAAGGGGAAATCTGATTAAGAACAGAAAGGAAAAATCAAATCTTAACAATAAAGCCACTGACACTATAGCTAGCAATACAGGATTTTTCTAACAAAATAAATAAAAATATATAATTAGGTATAATATGTAACACAATATGCTTCAGTATAGACCATACAGAAACCACAAGTTAATGAAAGGTACAAGCAGCATCGCAAAAGAAAATGTCATGACAATTATCTAAAAGGCTGAGACAGGCAACATTATTCAGCTTTTTCTTAAAAATGCCATTTTTCCTTACTCAACATCGTATTGACTTCACTTCCATTTCTCATTTCCCAAGTGCTCCCTCTGTCTATGTTCAGGACAGTGCTGAGAAGGATCTGCTGCTCCTTGTGTTACCTATAGCTGGGACGAAATACGTTCACTGGGTAGTTACTGGGTGGGTTTACTTAGTGTAGTGATTCAGTTAATTACCAAGGGGATTTAGTAATTATATGAGCTTGGTCATTGTCACTGGCATTCTCAATCCCCTTCAAAACAGAGGAAAGATGTGTGCCCTGATTTATGACTCCTCTTTCTCACATGAAATGGATGTTCAAGCTGCAAGGGAATGGTTCCTGTTGTCCTGCAGAGTCATCAAGCCATTCGCTTATACGAGCAGAGTAGGAGTTTGTTTATCCTTAATGTCCCCACACTTCTGCAGTTCCAAATTCCTGTCATGTAGCTTTTTCTAACAGCTTGAGGATGAACATCCTAGGAAGGTAATCAGATGCTGTTGTTAAGAGTTGTGATTTTCTGCTCTGAAAGCAGTGAAATACACCTTGATTCACTTCTGGGGAGGAGGGAAAAGTAAAAGTTATGGGACATACTAATTCAGGCACCTTTAAAGACAGCTTTAAAATTAATTCAGTTGCACTTCTACTTCCTTCTGGCCAACAGCTATATAGTGGGGAGTACTGTTTTTCCCAAGGTCCTGCTTCCCTGTGCTTGATGCCTTTTGCCAGGGCAGCACTGGTTCCCTGAGGGCTGGGCTGTGTCCTGCTGTGGGGCTGTGCAGGACCCCTCTGACCATCTATGTGCAGCTCAGAGCAGCCCCACAGCCCTCTGCCACCTCCTTGCCAGCCACACCCAGGAGAGATGTTATTTGACAAGATTAATAATTTTTGGTGTTTCAGACATATTTGGGGTGTGTTTGCAGTAGGTTAATCTTGCAGTGCCAGGCTTGGTGTAGGTGTATGCAGTGGGCACAGGCTCAGAACACCTCCTGGTCCCTGCAGACTTTGTCTCAGGGCTTGCTGCCTCAGGATTTCTGGGAGTACAGTCTGTCCTGCCTATTCCTGGAAATCAAGTTAGAGATGACAAAGTAAAATTTGTTGCATTGGTATGTAACGAAACTCAGTGTTTCTCCAGTGTGTGATAGCTGGGAGTTCACAGCAGTGCTGGAAATGGCACAGCAGGAGCGAGGGCTGTGGGCAGCAGAGAGAGCAGCAGGCAGTGCTCACACACGTCTGTCCAGCCACAGGGTGCCACCATCGCTCCAGCCCCTGGAGATTGTGACAGCGACATGGAATGTGTCACCTGGAGATTCCTGGGAACACGAACGGCTTCAATCTAGGTTTCATGTTAGTGTTGATGTATGTTATAATCATGCAATTATATTTTTCTACCTTTGAGAAGATCTGAAAGATGTGTAATCTACTCAAATTCAGGAAAGGAGTCCCCAGAGAATTTAACTACTCTCAGAAAGAAATCTTCATACTTCCCAGAATCATGTTGGCCCGAGTTTGCTGCCTCACTGTGCCCATGTCAGCCACAGGAGCCACCAGATTGTTCATGCAAATGAGCACGCAATGAGATGCATATGTTTTGTTAAGTGACTGTGGTGAAGGAATAGCTCTGTATCTGCACCTGGTAACCCTTTCCACAGAGAAACCAGCCTGGATGATGTGCGGCAGCTCAGCCACTTTTTAAGTTGCAAAATCAGAGGATTAAATATTGCTTTAGGAAAGGCACAGCTTTGCTTTAGCCAGTGGCATTCTGAAGCAGGAACTGTTATTTTCAGGGACACTGAGTGAGGGTTGAGTAGCTTGGTTCTTTTTCTTTATTTTTGGTTTAGTAGTATTAGCTATGGGTGTCCACTGGAGCTAATGGATCCTTGAGAGATTAGCCTAAGGACAAGAATTTATTCCTCATATTGTGAAATCCAATTAAAATTTGGAAAGTGCATGAAAATACTGTTGATAGCTATAAAGCTGAAAGAGTAATGGAGTGAAAAAAGTTGTTCTGGATTTCAAGGGTTGCTTAAACGTTTTTCACTTTAAATTAATTGGATTGCATGCTAAGACAGCATAAGGAGCCAAAGTTAGAAGGCAGGACACTGGTAAAGAAGTTCTGTTCTCACTGGAATACCGTTAGGCATTTTACACTTTTATTTTGGCCATTCAGGCCTTTTTTATCCTGGTCTATCTTAATGTATAAATAATTTGCTGATAAAGATATCGAGGAATTCCTCCCATAAACAGCAAACCAGTGCTTTTATTTCAGGGTAACATACTTGAGTATTAGACAGGAAAGGTCAGGTAGGTTAGAAGTTCAGGTAGTGAAGGTAGTGACAATAAGCTGAGGTCTGTTGCCTCAGATTTTGTTAAAAGGTCTGTTTTGTTTTCTGTCTAATCCCTGATGCTCACTTTGGAAAGTAATTTAATAAGAAATGTTCTGTGTGGTTTAACTAGCTCACTAATTCAGGTTCACAAGAAGCTGTGTTGCTGTTTCTGTCCGTGTTTGTAGAGCATGTAAAAGAAGAAGCAACACTGATTAGATACAAAATGAAATGAATAGACTGTTTCTTAATAGGTTGTGTATTTTTAATGTAACTTAATGAGTGAAATCTTAATGGCAAAGAGGCTTTCTAATCACTGTTAAGCATCACAGCAATGTCAAGCCTGGGCTTCTCAGATCTGTTTGGTTTGCAGGAGTCTGAGAGATGAAAGTATTTCATAGGTGTGAGACTGGCAAAATTGACTGATGAAGCACAAGGGTGTGACAGACTGCTGATAAATTACAGCTGGAGAGAAAGCCTGGATGACTATTAAGCCAGAAGTACTCTGCTGCTCTGACCAACAAATAGTCCCACACAGGAATTAAATATGCAGTTTAGTCTTTTTGATTTGGGTAGAATCCAACCTTTTATATCCCTAATGTTACTACTGTCCTTCAAGGAGAATTCTTAGTTTATTTTATTGGAACTAACTTAGTTCCTCTGTAAGAAGCAGGACCCACCTTGCAGGCAACCTAAAAATGTAGTTTCATAGAATTCATTTACCTCACACTCAAGAAAGACAGTAATGTCAACTTTTTTTTTTTTCTGTCTTGAAAAAAGAATCTCAAAATGCTTTTTTTGCCACCTTTAAGACTATCTAACCCGTGGTCTAGTATAGACTGGGAGAAATTATGTACAAAAAAAAATGCGTTCAGAAATTTTTGCGTTCTGCCTTGATTTTGTCCTGAAATTAATGAGATCTCAAGTAAGAGAATATTGTGTGAGTCTGAAGGAGGAAATCCTCAGCTCTACAGTTTCATCCTGGATGGAGAGAGGATTCTGTGTGTCGGGGAGAGAGGATCACTTGGAGCATTTTGCATTGAATGTGAATCTGGTTTTGGAATCTTTGCTTTTCTGTCTACCACACAAAACTAACACAAAGACCAGCAGAAAAACCAAGGAACAAAAAAAGCCAGTATCTACCAAACTCACAACCAAAAGTGCAGAAAACATCATTCCAGTTGTCTAGTTAGGGTGATGTTCTTTAAGATTTGCTTCAATATTTAGGCTGTTTTCAGACAAAATATTATGTCCATGGTGGACTGTTGTGGAGCACCCTGCTGACATCTATATCTCTGATATCCCAGAGACATCTCTGGGATTGTGCAAGTCTTTATGTGTTTGAAAGTTTTTAAAATTCAGGTCTTTTTTTTTGCAAGATTGGTTGTTATGTTTTATAACCACTCGAAACCTACACAGGCTTCTAAAATACCTCCATTTCCAAATGTATGATTGTGAAAATCACAGTGTGGTGTGCCCAAGAGCTCTGTTCAACCAGGCCAGAGTTATGTTTGCACAAATGTGTATGGAAATGATGGGGAGTCTGAGAATGAGTCTGGAAAAATGACACACAATTTAATCAGTTGCCCACCTGCTGCAGCTGATTTTGTTCCCAATTTCAGTTGAGAAATGTATTGTTTCTGCAATTTTTACTAAGCTTCTTAGTGTCTGAACCAGATCTTAGACTTTCAGAGAGAACCTGTGTTTGAGCTGAGTCTCCATAGCAGAAATTCAGCCCAAAGGAGTTTTTCATGGCAAAATTATGAACTGCTGAAAGATAAATTTCATTTAAAAAATGTGGATTCAGCCTTCAGTGGCACAAGTACTTTGCTTTTCCTGCTAATAACGTAGTGACCTACACGTGCAAAGTTTCTTAAAGTATTTCTTGAGGCAAGTTTTTTCTGCTCTGGGTAAGATGGGATTTATTATTTTATATAACTCACTTGGCTCCAGTAAACTCTTTGATTAAAGACTTCTGTAACAGTAGCAGATGCTCAGAAGTAGAGCTGATAAAACCAGGGAGTTCTAGAAGTTGGTGTAGCTTAGTCATGGGCGCACTTTTAATTGATGCAAATATAAGCTTAAGTCATCCTTTATATATTTTTTCAGAATGGCTCTAGAGGGAGTAACATTTTGCTTTCTGCAGGAAAAAAGGAATCTCCAAATCTGTGTAAAATGTAAAGGTTTCTTGAGACTTTCATTGAGGGTAAAAATCAGTCTGTGATGAGATACATCCTGTGGGAACAGGTCAGGCCAGAACAACTGTTTTTACACAGGCTGTTGTATGAAAAGAAAAGTTAAATGAGTTATTGTCTTCCTCAAGTTGATAAGGACTACAGGAAGCTATAAAAATATCCATACTGCCATATGCACTCAGTTATATATTATATAGCACCTTTTGTATGGAGCTTATTGAAATGAATGAGAACCTGAAAGGAATCAACCTATTATGTTTAAAATAAAGATGTTTTGATCTATTGTCTGTAAGACCAACACGGAAGAAAAGGATGGATGCTGTAAATAGAGGATCATATTCTGTAATGAGCCCTTGCAGCCAGAGGTTTTGGCCTGTTAAGTTAGTTTAGTTCATCCAGAAAAAAAAAAAAAAAGATAAATCATGTCAAGGTGGAGAAGTACTTTCATTGCTTAAAAATGAAAAGAGAATCTGATTTTAAAATGTCAGGTTTAGGATTTATGGGTAGGATTGCCATAATCAGTCACTCAGAATGCATTTGCAGGCAGACAAGGTGAAAATATTTTTGTGTACAATGCCAAGTCAGTTTACTCTATCTCTCACATCTAAATTGCTTTTCCACCCTTCGCAGATAGAAACACACACATAAACACACACACACAGTTTGTTAATGCTGTGTCCTCTTTTGAATTCTAAACTATGACAACAGTGCAAAACACCAGAAATGGAGGGAATTTGCGTTTTTTTTCTGTGGTATAAGCAGTGGTTGCAGACCACTGGAGATATTGGAAACAATAAAACCTATTGTGGAATTGCCCTAGATGCTCTTTAGTAGTGATAATATTTAAGGGATGACCAGCTATTGAGAAAAGGCCCTCAAAAATTGGCCTGTGTTGAGTCTCATCCTTAAATTATTTAGAAATCTGACAATTTGGATAGACTTCCATGAGAGGACAGGAAGGGAAAGAGCTGGGCAAAACTTAACTAGGTAGATGTGTTTGTTCAGATACGCCAAGGCAACTGCTGATGTTTAAGGAAGGGATTTTCCTTGGTTTTGTCAGATGGGGAATAACAACTAAATGCATTTAGTGAAACAAATATGGAAATAACAACTATAATAGCTGCAAACTGTACATAGCACACTTGATCCTTTATTGGGTCATAGTGTGTCCAGCGCTGGATTTTCTATAACTTTATCATCTTTCAGAGCATTCTTATATTGATTTTTTCCTTATCCTTTTACCATTTGACTTTCTGACATGGGATTTTTTTCCCAAAGACCATACCCAGCTCTCTGCAATCAGAGATCCAAAGCACCAAGGTTTGTGTTCTTTGGGAGGATAGGAATGACTATGAACCAAATCAATGCAAGAACTGGTATGACAGCTCCACCTGTCTTCATGAAAAATCTGTTTCAAAAACTTCTTTCCATCTTGCATCTCTCATTGTAACTGCTATTGCAGAGATTTAGGGATTACCATAATCCTGTACACATCCTCTGTGCACAGTGATTCTTGTAATGGCACAGGGCTGAAGATGAGCTGAAGCAGGAGGGGTATGAGGGGTTTATGGTTTCAGAGAAGCATGTGTGGGGACACTTACACAAATTGCTGGCTTGTGTAAATGGACAGTAAATACAGATTCAAGATTATGTGAAACATAAACCCAGAAACAGGGGCATGTGAATTGGATCCTGATATAGGGCAAGGTATAAGCGATAAAAAAAGGAGGAGGACAGAGACTAGATTTGGGAACACCATATTCACATTTGGTTTTTTTGAATTTAAGGAAACTTCTGTTCAAAGGGCTTTATCCTCTTCATGTGAAGGAAGTCTCTAATGTTCTGATAATGTGGTCTGTGGCCTTTTTCATGTTATATCTCTGGTTCTGTTGTTTGTTTGATCACTCTCATGCCCGAAGCTGTATTTGATAAGTCCTTTCACTGAGTGATAATTTTACCTTTTGAAGGTTGAATTTGGCTTCTAAAAAATCTTCTATATTTTTCTAAACTCAAGCAGATTAAGAACATCATCATTGTTGCACCATCTCTTAAGTCTTGCCAACAAAAAGCCTTGAGTTCATACTGCATCCTTCTCTGAGAGGGATACGTTGGATTAAAGTTGTTAAGGACAAAACAAAATAGCTAAAATGGTCCTGCTTCTTCCTCTGATATCCTGTAGGATATCACAAATAGTGGGGAGTTAGGAAGACTAGTTCAGATGATTAAAACATAATGTTAGTTATTTACTCAAGCAGTAATCGTGCTTTCAGATGGACACACAAAAGTTAATCTGAAAGTTTTTGAAGCAATCCTTGCTGCAGTTTGGAGAACACTGTAAAACCAAAACCAAATAAAACTCAGTACATCAAGGAAAAGTAGGAGGTGGAATCTTGGGATGTCATGCCAGACCTCAAAGTGCTATCACTGCCTCCTCTTCATGGGAGAGAAATGGGGAAAGAATCTGTCTCTGATGAAATGCCTGAACCGATGTCTCAGCAGCTGAGAACACGCCTATTCTAAGCTGCAGCCCTGAGTTGAAGTAGTGCCAGTTCTGAAGTGAAAAACTTCCAGAGTAAAACTCACTACTTTTTTCTTCCTGAGATGAGAGACAGCACACAGGAAAGGTAAGTTATACTGCAGTGGGAAGTCTATTTATTTCCCTCCATATCTCTCCATGCTGCTCTGTATCACTGTTTCCCTCTGTATCTCTCAGTGCTCTCTCTGTCACTCTGGACACACGGTATTTCTACACCTGCAGTTTGTGAGAGTGGGCTGGATGGCAGATGAATTGCTTTGGCACACTCAGTTGCTCCATTTATTCCTACTGTATTTCTGCAAACACAAATCCCATCTTGCTTTCCTTGTAGTAAATGGGTGACCCCTCATTTAAAAAAAAGTAAGAAAAGTCAGGCAATGCCAAATTTTTTGGCATAGACACATATCTCATGGTCAAAATTTACTATACTCTTGCCTTCAAAAGTATGATACTGGTTGGGTGAACTGAAATTTTAATTTATAAATTAAATTTATAATTTATAAATTAAGTTGAGCTCAAATATGTGCCCAGGTTGTTTGAGAGCAAGCCTGCTGAACGCGTGCTGCTTCATACCCCTGCCTGCTTCAAGGCTGCTTTGTACTTCTATTTGATTACTGACTTTTAAAGTTCAGACCTTGTAGCCAGGTGCTCATATTTTCACATTTATTATGAACTACTATCCCTTTGAAATTTGCCAGTGTGTTTTTATGGATCTTCTTACTGGATTGGCAAACCCCCGAATATTTCCACAGGGAAGTAGAACTGTGCTAACTTTGCAGAGTATGCGATCAAATCTGGGTTGTGTTTGAAGCCAACAGCCTCAGTCTTGTCGGTTGCTTTCTTTGTGAAGAGCAACAAGCAACGATCTCTGTGTGAATGACACTGTCTAAGGTAAAAAGTATGTGAAGCTTTAGGGCATCCTCGAGTTGTTGCCAAGACAGCGATGCTGGAAAACACAGCTGCCAAGTCTGATGCAGTTTATTTGCAGTGTGGAAGCAGGAGCCCATGACAGCAGCATGATGTAGAAGCTCAGCTTGGGTTCATTTGTACTAAGGGCAAAAGGGAGAACAGCAGCACCTTGGCAGAGCCTTCAGCTGTCTGGAGGAGAGAGGCAGAAATCAAGAATGAGATGGGGAGGGAGAAGGAATTGCTGGATTTTGAAAGCCTTTTAACCTCTGACTTGAGAGAAGAATGTGTGTCAAATCTAATGAAACAAGGAGACAGCTCTGGAAGGGCCTAATGGTGACACTTTTATAAGACGGCAGACAAAGAAGCTGTCTCTGCTGAATGGAAGCTGACAGTAATTTCTCCTTTCACAAAAATGGCAGCTTGCTGTAGAAAAAAATAAGAATGGTAATGTGTAGTTATATGTACATCAAATCCCCCGACTCCTACACCAGAACACTGGAAAATGGTATTGCTGGTGGCTTTCCATCATGTAATAAGCCTATCCACACTCGTCATGTTTCCCTTTAAATCTGGTTTCCCAGTTTAGTGGTCCCTTTTACAGCAGTGCTTCCCTATCGTGAGCCAGCAGAGGAGAGAAGCTGCTGCTGCACAACATACTGCCTGTTTTAAAGCAAGTACACATTTTCTTAAAACAGAGATGTGAGTAGGTGCTTCCATTTATAAATGACTTGAAATCTTACATATCCTTCATAAACTGGCCTTGGTCTCCTCTTCACAATCAACTCTGCAGATACAGGTCTTAAAGTAATTGGTTTTGCTGCTCAGTTGGTATTTTAGGTGCTGTTTATTTTTTACTGGACTGCCAAAATTTAGTGAATATTGATAAAAAATTAGCCTATGACTCAATCTATTTTCATCAATATCCATATTGAAGTGTGTGAGCTGTTTCCCACATAGTCAGTCTGTTTTGGATTCTCTGAATGACTATACAAACATCATATTAAATTCTTAAAAATTTTGCCAGAATACCAGCTTTTAGAGGCTTAGTGCCTAATAAGTGACATTTTATGTGGACTTGGAGAAGGCAGCTTAAATGTAATGTCACAAATATGGAGAATATTGGGTCAGCATCCTTTTGCATATTTTAGTTGCCCAGTGGGTAGGCAATGTGTTTAGAAAAAATACTTTCAGCTGGAACTGGTTGAAAATTTCAAAAAAAAAACCCAAACCCAAACAAAACAAAAATAACACTCAAGCCATTAATCATCAGAAAATACTGTTTTGTAAAACGTGACACATTTCATTCAAAATGTTTCTCATGAATCCAAGGCAAGGTCTTAAGGGACTCTGCATTTGTAGCTTATTGATTTGTCTAGAAATTCCCTGCAGACATCAGAAACATCAGTTTCTCTGAATAGGGTCAAGTCCTGAATAGCTTGGTGTTTACCCCAGTTTTATTTTTATTAATGAGCTGCACAATATAAAAGAACAGTAAGAAAATTCCCTATGAATTCAAGTCTCCTGAGGATTTGTTGCTTTTACCTTTTCTGCTCCAGGGATGTGACCTAATACAGTCCTGTATAGAAATTAAGGGGAGATGGTGGGTGAATAATTTTAATTCTGACTTCTACCTTTTTAAGGCCTTTCTAGATTAAAAAAAAAAAAGTGAGATGAAAAAGTGAATACAGGGTATGGTCCTTCATGATGCAAACAAAACACTTGAAGTGTAGACATGCTTTAGCCCAATTTGGTGTGAGGAAGGTATTAAAAGAACATAAACTGACACTCAGGCTCTTAGAAAGTAAAGCCCTGTTCTCTGGGGATTCTTTAATTTAATAGAAATAGTAACATATTATATCACAAGCTGTGTTTCCTAACTAAAGAATACGCTGAGCCAGTCTGGGCTTCAGGGGAGGGCTTTACATAGAACTGGAATAATATTTCCAGCTGTTGTATCAGAATAATGCAACTGTGTTAAAGTCTGAGGCTTTGGGATGTTCTCTGTCCTTTCTGCTGTTGGATACTCTGTGGAGACACTGTCAGGTTTCTCCTCCTGGAAGTGTGTGACACAACTGGAGAAGCTGCTTTTCCTAAGATTTATGGGGAATTAGGATTAATTTGGATACTGTGACTGCCTCACTCTCTTGATTACAGTTTCTGAGTTGTATTAGAGAAAGTTTAACCAAAGCCAAACAAGAGGAGCCAAGTGTTATTGATACAGGAGTGCAAACAAATTATGAAGACTGAGCTGAGGAATCCACATTCTCACAAACAGAAATTGGAGAGGGACCATAAGGCAATAAAATGTGACTCACACATGTCTTCTGGTAATAATCCTGACTGGGTTTTTCCCTTTATAAAAGTGAGCTGCACTATCAGTAGGATTCATCAGATGCTGCTGTTATTGACTGACAAAAATCTTTTCCTGAATGCATGTATAGATCTTGGGGTAAATATTTAATAGTCAGAGCACAAGTCTGATAATTATTTAGTTGACAGAAAGCAAGCATATTTTTTGTTTGGTTGGGTTTTTTAAATGCTGGAAAAAGGTGTTAAAGGTAATTGATAGGCTAAGTTGTCCTCAATCCAGTGTACACCTGTGATCAACTCTCAGTAGATCCGTCTCTCCAGGAGTTTCATTAGATGTGCTAAAAGAATGAAGCCTTCAACTGCAAGCACCAGTAAGAGGAAAGGTATCAGATATTCTGTCAGTCAGCAGGTAGTCTGAAATACTGCATCTTTTGATTCTCTAAAAGACAAAGCTCAAACTTTTTCATTTTTTATGTGCCATCTTTTATTCTGTAAGCAGAGTGGCACTGCAGATGGCAAAATTAACTGCTGACAGGATTGTAGAGGTGAGAGAGTCCCAAGTACTTAATGACAGAGGCACTATTTTACCTTACAGTGACACAGTTTTGAGAGAGCTAGCTATGACATGAAATTCTCATGAAAAATTACCTTGAACATATGAAATAATTATGAGATTTTAAACAAAATCTATATCTGTATACATTTGCTGTTAACAGCAGAAGAAAATGAAAGGGAAAATCTTGTTATGGGAAATGAGTGTCTAACTGCTGAGGCAGACAAAAGTAAGTGTGGATTTGGATTTTATTGGATAATATACCACATATTCCCAACTGGAGACTGAGATCTTGTAACACATATTTAAATATTCTTTCCCATTCTTAATTACGTTTAATTTTTTTAGCATAAATTAACTCTCTGGCCATTCTATCTTTATAAATATTTGCTGCTACTTCTAATTTTAAAGGTTAGAAAATCTCCCCAGTGGTAAGCTTTGCTTTCTATTAAACACTAATTTATGAAATGATTCCCTGTGATTTGTTTGTCCAATCAGTTCCTGATTTACAAATTAGCTTATAGCAAAACTGAGCTGTGAAAATAATGGCAACCATAGAAAGTGGAAAGAATATGGTTGACCATAGCAATACTCTTTTTGGCTGTGCAGACTCATTCAATCAGACACCATTCCAGCTTGGAACACCACATTTTCCTTAGAGGACCTCATTGTGGTACGTCTTAAAGATCCATTTTATCACCCCACTCTTATTCTCACTGCAATGTCCTTGTCCATTACTTCTTCACTTGTCCTTTAAAAGTAGATTTCACAGAAGCAAGAAGTTATGATGATAGTTGGCAAATACCTCATGTGGTTTTATTGATACTGAGGCTCAATAAATATACCTTCCCATCCATTCATGATGTGAGTTGCACCAAAGGAGGTTTAGGTTGGATACTAGCGAAAATTTCTTCAGTAAAGGGCTGTCAGGCATTGGATCAGGCTGTCCAGGGAAGGTGGAGTCACCATCACTGGAGGGATTTAAAGCACATGTGGATGTGGCCCTTGGGGACATAGTTTAGTGATGGGGTTGGCAGTATGAGGTTTGTGGTTGGACTTGATCTTAAAGGTCATTTACAACATAAATTATTTTAGGAACATCAGACTCCAAACCTGTTCTGAAAAGTACAAGGTGGGAAGCACATGTAGACTTTATTTGCTGGGAACTCATTCTCTGGAGCTGCCCGTTTGACCTCTGCCAAAGGAGAGTGTTAGGAAGACAGAACTTGGACACATTTAGTTCAATCACCTTTGTGGTTTTGTATTTTTATGATCCAGGCAGTGTTCAAGAAATAGAAATGTATTTCTAGCAATGAAATACCAATTAATTGATTGAAATGTCAGAAGTGTATTCACCGTTCAAGCATATTTAATCACTGCTAGTGCTTGAGTTTTGAATTAAATAATGTAACATTGCTTAGGTACTTCAAATACTCCTTTTTCATTGCTGCTTCTGGTGCCTACAGTGGCCCAAATTACTTGCAATTCATCAGCAATGTCTGAAGAGAAGTTTTATCAGAATTCTGCCAGAACTTCCTAATTAGGTGTAATTAAAATGTTCCACAGTGATGGCTAAGTTTAAAATGTTCTTTTGCACGCACCAGAACTAATGAAGCTTAGTTTTCTGAAGATTTATCTTACATGCCTATGGAAGCAGGTTCATTTCTTTGTAAACCCCCCCTTAAATTCCTGTGTTGTCCACCCTGTTGCCTTTATCCTTCCCCACAATGTTCTCCAGGACATGCCCTGAAGCTTCTGTGCTACTCTGCTCCTTTTTGTGTCCCACACGGTTCTCTGGGCAGGAGGCAGCTGTCCTTGGCCAGGGTTCTGTGTGCACTCACAGACCAGCCAGCAAATCCAATGGAACAGCTGAGCTCATGCTGCACATTCCTTGCCTTTATCCATCTGGAGATTCTCACAAAACTCAAAAAACTCCCGTCCCCAACCCAAAACCCAACACCGCCCCCTCAGCCCAAAGAACAGTCCCAAATCTCAAACCCACCAAAATTCTTTCTGCCTTGGAGAGCTCTTTCAAAGTTTGTCATTTGGCCAGTAAATTAAGAATGTGTGAAAGTGTGAAAGATGAACAGATGATGTGATGGTAGAAGTCTACCTTCATTAAGAAAACAGGGCTTAAAATTCTGGGAGAGCCTTGCTGGGAGCTGACATGCTGCCTGGATCTGCTCTGGCACAGTCTGCTGTGCTTTCACAGACCATGTATCTTCCAAGCCTCTGGCTCTGATGCAGCCTGTCAGAATCCTTTTGGGAACAACAGGGAAGCGTATTGACTTTTTTTATTTTAGACAGGAGCAAAACAATTTCCAAAATTCTGTTTGAAACCTCTGTGCTCTGCCATGTATTTCCTAGAATTTGCTTTCTGTAAATATTTGTACATTGTTCCCAGAAAACAAAGAGGGATAGAGAGGTTATAATTTTGAGAAAGTAATCTTTAAAAAAGACTGCATTGGGTTCAAGGTACACTAGAATATTCTGAATAGTTTGTCTGAAATTTCAAAAGAATAATAACAAGACTGTCATTTGAGGGGCCAAATAACTTCTGGTAAAACTTTTTTTCCAAAAATGACATAGCATGAAAATGGCATATATTTAAGAGGAAGTTATATATGTACCTGATTTTTTGTTTTGAAGATGTAAATTTGCTTAGCAGCATTTTTTATCCCTAGGTTTTTGTTGTTGCCTCTCTTTTAGGATTTGCATAGATTCAGTCTCATTAAACTCAAGCAGTGCTCTTTTTAATAAGTTGGAGTGACATCTGTGAGCCTTCATTTCACTACAGGATTCGGTACCACATTTACTCCCTATGTCTTTCAGGTCTTCTCCTTACAGATACACCTGTTTCATCTTTGGGGTGTGGTTAAGAGAAATGGCAATAGAATGCACCATCTTTAATCCCTGCCTTCTTATCCAAAGACCGTCCAGTTGCACATTTATATCTGAAAGTTCATAGGGTCTAAAAGTAGATGAAAACAATCATTCACACTCATCCTGCTGTTTGTAATTGAAGAGACAATTGTGACAATTATTATTAGACATGTAGCCACTGCTATCTAACCAGTAAGTACTTCATATAGGTCGTCCTTACCTTATCTCACCCTACAGGAGTTGTCTTAAAAAAATAATCCTACCTCTGACGTCTATGAATCACATCTTACATAATTTGTGATATGTATAGAGCCCCTCTGCCATTTCTTCTGTTGAAATTTCATATCTCAGCATCTTAATTTAAGGTAGTTTGCAAAGAGAGAGCAAAAAAATCTTGCACGCAGCTAAAAAGGTTTTTATCTCCCCATAGCTTTATTTTTCTTAGGCTTTTTTATATTTTCTCCCTGTGTTTCCATATATCAGCAGCAGTGCTGAATACTAATGATAAATAGAGTAGGAATGCAGGCACTAAAGTCCTGCACTGTATTCTCTGACTGGGTACACACACAGCAGGCCGAGGGACTTTGTCCTAATTATTTACTCCTGTGTTGTTCTTCCCCTGGCTGGAAAAGGTTAAGGCAATTTTTTTCTGATTGCTGGTAGCTGCTTTTCAGACAGCTCTTCTGGGTGGAGGTTAAATTGTATGATAGTGGAATGTCTATGCTAAGATATTTAAATCATGGCTCTGATCTGATGATAATTTGAAGGTATCATTTTAATAGAAGCAGAGTTAATTGCAATGGTCCATTTAACATGTCTGAAATTACCCTATTAACTTCATAAACCAAAAGATTTTTGTTTGTTTGTTTTCTTTTCCAGTACATCTTTTATCCTTTTCAAAAGTCTTTGTAGATGGTACCTGTGAATCACCAATGGATGACTACCCATCAACAGATTATTTTTTCATCTGAGAAAACTGTCATTTCAGCACATTAGGGAAAGGAAGAAATTCTCAAATCTTACCCCCAGTTTCAATACTGGCATGCTTATTTTTTACACAAGGAATTTTCTCTGCTTTTTAAAGGCACAAATGAATGAAATAATTCATTCACTGACCAGATCATGAAATTGGGCTCTGTTGAGCAGATAATTCTAATAACTGCATTAAACCTTGCAAATGAAAGCAGAATTTAGCCTGGTGTTTGCAGAGCACTTAAAGGCATGCGGGGAGCTGCATGTGTGTTCCTTCAATTATCTCTGAGTTATAGAGGCTGTGTGTGGTGCAGGAACATTACAAAGCTTCTCTTAGTGAGATCTGGATAATGCTTTCCATTTAGCTAGAACTGTGGGAAGTACTGAAAAATAGCTGAAAGAGTGTGGGTAGCATTTATATTTCCATACTGAACTTCTGATTGTATTGATTAGGCTCTGGTTCAATAGCACAGTTCCTCAAGACATGATTACATTTCATTGTAACTTAATACCCCCACTCTCCCCGAGTTTTTTGGTATATGTAACAATAGATTTCTTAGATTGCAGAGAAAATCCCATAATAGTTGACCCTTGTAAAGGGTGTGTGAATTCAGCTGCTGGCTCCAATGGGAGGCACAGAAATGCCAGGATACTTTGGGAGCAGCACATCCCCAAACAGTAAGACCACCTCCCACAATATAAAGGAATAGTAGTGATTATAGAAATAGTAGTGATTACAGAAAAGCTTGGTGCTCTTTAGAAAACAGCCATGAGTTTCTGTTTGGCTTAGAAAGTACATTTCATGAGCTATGATTAGGAAATAAAAAGGGAATTCTATATGAATGGACCTGAATCCTTGGGATCCAAAAAATTTAAACTAAGTGCCCATACATTTTTTGAATATTCTCTGAAGTTTATGTGTTAATTTTTAGTCTTAATTGCAGTAGTAAACTGGACTCAGCGGTTTCAAACTGAGCTTGTAATGATATTACAGATAAAACAAGAAATTATAAATTGTGTCTGGTCATTTAGTGAAGGATCATTGCAAGAAGCAAGGAGGAGGGGATTTGGGAAAGGGCAAGGAAGAGAAGGCAGAGGGCTGTAGATTTTTGAAATAAGAATGATACATTCAAAAGAGCTGATTATTCCTTCCTCTGCTCATCCCTTTGGCTAGAAATTCAGTTTAAAATTCAGTATGCTCACTTTTGATGATGCTTGCCTTTGATGCTTAAATTGGGGATGGGTGGTGTACATGAATCTGCCTTTAATTTGGGTGAAGATTCATGCTTTTGAGAGAATATCCTCATTATCTCTGGTGCTTTTGTTTCAGAGCATGCCAGCTGGTTTGCTCTCAGATAAAACTAAATTAGAAGATGTGCTCAAAGAGTTCACCCGAGGTGCCCCAGTCTTTAATGAACATTTAGGTTATAAATATTCCAAAGTAAAATCCCTAAAACACGTTTTATCTGGATACTGCATCCTCAGCACCCACAGCTTGGCTTCTGCAGTGATCTGCACTAATGTTCCTAATGATGCTGGAGACCTGGCAAGGAATTTTGTGTTTGTGGGTGTGCCAATGTGTGAGTGTGACATGAGGGAAATGGGTCTCTTTTTCTCTCAATAGAGTATTTCCATTCTGAGGTTTTCAGCCCCTTTCAGACATGAAAATTACACAATCCCCACAAAAGAAAAAAATGGTTTTATGAAAGTATTTGAAAAATAGGAAAAACTTAATTTCTTATGTTTTGATCAGCTAATATTTGTCTAAACTGTGCAACACAGCTTCTGTGTATTTTTTGATTAGGGAAACTTTCATATTTCTGTGGAGTTGCACTCAGTTATCTCTTTCATCGAGGAACAAATGCACAAGGTGAACATGTTTGAGAATTTCTCTTCATTCCTGCTTACTAAAGCTGCCTAAAACTGTCACCTTTTTAAAAATTCTTAGAGCTTCTAATGTCAACTGTTATTCACTTTAGTTACAGATGAGAGCCTTGGGGTCATGTCTTAATAAAGTTGGAAAGGAGCTACAGGTAATTCTGAGTTCACACTCGCTAAAGAATTGAGGTAATTTTAAAGCATATCTATACTTCAACTCATCATGTATTTAGTAATAGAAGTGAAAGAGACTGTTCAAGTTAAAGCTTTGTTACAAGATTTTCTCATGAGATCTGACAAGACAGGTTTACCATCTTGAGTCATAGAAATATTTCTACTAAATGAAGGATGTATCAAAAAAAAAAAAGAAAGAAAAAAGGGGGGAAAAAAAAAAGCAAAATGCTTTTCTTTTCTAAACCTCAAAGAAGAGTCCCACAGTCAGAACTGACTGGGGTTTTCAGCAGCGATTCTTGTAGGATGTGAGATACTGTTCAGACTAAAGAGAACTGTGTGTTTCTTGTTTACTTGAGTTCACGTGGGTTATGTAGCTGTACATATTTTGCCTTTGTGTGTCTTTGGCAATGCAGTGGAAAGTCTTTCTAGATTAACATGGAATATGGGAGCTGCCAGACATGGCTGTTCTGGCTTTGGATATCTTTCCATGATGGCCCCATGATTGCCATTTTGCAGCCTGGAAGAAGTCAGCATGTGCAGGGTGAGCTCTGTGAGCTCTGTAGAGATTCTGCTCCTCATGGTAATTTCTGAGTGCCCATGAAGCAAAACTGAGCAAATTTAAGCAACTTGCTGCAAAAATAGGTCTAAGCCACTCTGAGGCTTAGCCCACCAATATTCACCCACATCCAGACAGGTAGTGCCTGCTGTATTTTTGTGCACCCCACCAACAGACAAGGCCTAACAGAACAAGAATCTGAAGGAGGAAAGCAGCCATACTCTAATAACCAGATGATGCAGCTTTATACCACGACCAATAAAATAACAGCCTGGTCATTATTTCTGATGATATATTATAGACATCAATGAAGTCTCTTATTCATCAGTAAGAAAATTCCACTCTATTCCTTAATAATTATCTTACATCACATAAATCCAGGCTAATATAATGAATTATTGCAGACAGATATCAATATTTATAGTCCAAACTAGACAGAATTGGATCACTCAGGTAATTGTTTATGACTTAAAATTTTTTTGTGAAGGTCACAACAAGACCAATCAGCTTCTTATTTTTATTTTGTATTCTCTTCAGCCTCAAAGCTGGTCTTGCAACAAAAAATTAAATGTGTAGGGAAACAAAAGTGCCCTATAGATATTTTACCAACATGGTACCTCTCTGATAATTTAGATAAATCAATTATGTCATATATTTTCCATTCACTGTTGGAAACAAGCACAAGGCAGGCTGGCTGAAACAGTCCTGTGAACTATAACCAGAACACTGCCTGTTGTTAACAGGGATATTCCTGAGGCACTTGAAAACTGTAGTAATGACTGGAAAGGTTAAGTGGTCACATTTACCTTTAAAGATTGCAGCCAGCAGTCCCAGGGAACACAAAGCACAGCTGAGGCATCTGACCTGGTTGATATAGTGGGGCAATAATTAGAGTTCCCCAGCTGCAGAGCTTGCTCTGCGCAGGACATCGTAGATCACGCTCATGGGCACCAGCAGGGCTCTTCCCAGGCACGGTGTGGGGGCAGCTCTGGCTGTGCCTCTGCTGTGTGCCCAGGGGCTCTGTGGGCAGCAGAACCTTCAGGCTGTGAGTGCCAAACCCATGTGGGAATATCCAGTCCTACAGGAATTGCAGACTCGAGTATTCAGTGTGCCTGCTGAGCTGCCCATAACCAGGATGACCCACTACTGTCTGAGGGGATGAGGTTTTGGTGAAATGTTTCTATCTCTTTGCACATTTCAGAAGGAGCTGTCGTGTGCCTGTTTTCTGTGTTTGTGTAACCTCAGACACATCTGACAGGATGCACTCCCTAAAATTACTAGGATAAAGTAAATACACTTTTGCATTATTATTAAATAGTTTACACAGTCATTAAACCCACAAGTGTTGTCACTTTCCAGGAACTTTACATATCCTAAAGTCATAGCCCAGTAAAAAGGAAACTACTGCAAGGTTTTCACACGAGAAAAAAATCTCAAGAGGACCTAACCCTAAAATCCAAGGAAGCAGGCAAGGAGGTGGTTTATCCATCCTTCTTTGATCCTTCTTTCTTAATAGCTTTTTTCTTATTGTTCTCTGTTGCAAACACTGAAATTCTTCCTTTCAAGTATTTATTGCTTTTGTTATTATAAGAAAAAAATGTGAACTCAGTGCTGAGAAAGCAAATAAATCCTTAAAGGTGTTGGAAGTCAAGTTGCAGCTGTTTTTCCTGTTTATTAATGTGACTCAGTGGCTGTTTGCTGTAATATTAGACAAATACTTGTCACTACTAGGCCCATGCATTCAGTTCCTAACACCTGACACTGTGGCATCCAACCTCTTGTTGGCTAATTGTCATACTATTTTTTTACAGTATTTCATACTATTGTTTTTAGCTGCTAATATACTTTGTGGATAGTTGTGCAAAACAGCAGTCCACTCCAAAACCACACTTGAACAAATTTTTTGCATCTTTATATTATCTAGTGAGGCCAAACATACTGAAGACTAAAATAAAATTATCAGAGTGTGCAGACAAGAACAAGTACTGAATTGATTTACTGTGCTCAGCTCACATCAGCTTGTTATAGCTGGGCAAATTCCTCAACTATTTGCATAAAAGTGACAACTTCAGAAAGGTGTACAAAGCATGAGTAACCTGCCACACATCTGTAAAAAAGCCAGAACTCAAAGCCTCTCAACGGCAGTCTGATAAACAACTTTAGAATTGCTTCCACTGTAGCGTAAATCAGATTATCTACCTGTTATCTGAAAAGTGCTGTGAGGGTACAATCTGCCAGGGACACTGAAAAATATGTGCTACTTGTGAGTCATTTAAGGAAGAGCCCTCTATAATTTGTGGCCTGGAAACCTGCACTAGTAAAAAGTTTTCATGAAGGAAACCTCAAAAGCTGAAGAATGTTGCTGTAACTGCTGCACAGGGGGAAAGAGATCAGCAGGGCTTTTCACCTGAGTAATCCTGCTCTTCTTGGCTATTCAGATGCTGTCCTGCTCCCACTTGTGCCTCTGACCATTTGTCTGCTTTCTCACACTGAGTATTTACTCTGTATTCCTCTCTCCCAATGCCATCCATTTAACAGTGCTGGCAAGAAAAATGCCCATCCAGAGTGGACATCAGGGCCTTAGGAAATATCCTTTCCATTAACCCATGTCATGTGGGTTGTGTTTATTCTAGGGATGGGTAATCTACTGTTGAAGAAAGGCTTTTAAACTATAATTCACAGTCAGAGGTGAATGGGTTTGATGTCCTGCCTTCAAGACAATATCATATAAATAAACAAGGGAACATTTGTAGTAAAAAAGTAGAGTGAGCTACTGAGGGAGACTTTTTTCTTCTGCAATACTTTTTGGGGCCTTTGGGCAGTCACATAGCCAAAGAAATGAGATCTTACTCAGCATGTAGCATGACTTTGCTCAAATACCATATCCAGAAAGTACTAGACCCGTTTTGCTGGAAAGTGTTTGGCTCTGAGGATGAAAACACTCTGGATTACAATGCTTACCCAGAAGGATCCTCCCTGAGGCTGCAATTGCTTCCAGAGCTTGGGAAAACTGGGTGGAGGTCAGCCACTTGTAGCCAAGTGTCTCCTGCTGACAGTGTGGAAATGAGGATAAGTTGAGGAGTGTTGGGTGAACGAGAGATTGTATAGGAAGGGTGGCAATAAACAGGGAGCAATCCAGGAAAAACTAGGATATCAGGGTCCTGATGAGCACTGCAACGGATTCATTCCTTGGTCTTTATAAACCCCTGTGGTTTTGGAGAGGGAAATTAGAATTCATTTCATATGTTTTGTGAGCTGCTTTAATGATTATGTAGTTTTGGGAATGCTGGTAAATGCTTCTGGATCTTCATGAGTTTCTAACACGAAACAGGTGTTAGTTTCTATTGCTGTAAAGAATATGTTCTCAATATCCCTTAAAATATCATGTGCATTATTATTGCACATCAATTGCTTTAGTGCTGATAACCTTGATATTTTTTCCTTAGTTCTAACAATTTGGGGTAATAAACCTATTTAAACAGAGGAAATCTGGCAGAAATGCTTCCTGTCTGTACGATTCCCATAATAGCTGTGAAAATACCTCATCACTGTCTATAACTACCTGAAGGGAAGTTCTAGCCAGGTGGGGGTTGGTCTCTTCTCCCAGGCACTCAGCAATAGGACAAGCGGGCACGGGCTCAAGCTCTGCCAGGGGAAATTGAAGTTGGAGAGCAGAAAAAAATTCCTTCCACAGAGAGTGCTCAGGCATTGGAATGGGCTGCCCAGAGAGGGGGTGGATTCACCATCCCTGGAGATTTTTAAACGCAGATTGGCCGTGGCACTGAGTGCCATGATCTGGTAAAGGGACTGGAGTTGGACCAAGGGTTGGACTTGATGATCTTGGAGGTCTTCTCCAACCCAATGGATTCTATGATTCTATGGAAATGGTAGTGGCATCAAGGGCTTAGAGCAGGCATCCCAGACAACCTGTGCTGTACCCTCTCCTAGAAATCCTGACTGGAATTTGATTTCATACAGGCTAAAGCAGAAAATCCTCAGCTTTCCTAAGCGTGGTTCTCATTTCTTTATGGACCATTTCCCAGCTTGTAACTGTTTTGCATCTTTCACTGCGGAGTTTTTTTAGATAATTCAACAGCTTAATATGCAGACTCTTTTCAAAGCAATGTTGGTAAATCCAGCTCTTCCTTCTACACTCCTGCTCGTGCATTCCCTGTGCTCTTATTCTCTCTCTCTCCTCAACATTTATTGTCAGCACTTATTGCCAAAATCTATTTCTCAAAACCTTGTATCTACAAGAGTTTCCCTTCTTTTTGTAATTCTGGTGTAAAAAGAATTATTGTTGAATTGAAAACTGTTCCCTATCAAATTAACTTCAGACCGTGATACAACAGTTTACAGGTTGTAGAGAATATTTGAATGGAATGGGCTGTGCATTTAGAAATTAGTTTCTTGTCTCTTGCCACACAAACAATAGCCCAGTTTCACTGATTTGCATGTGAAAACATCTAAAGGAAGGTTGTGAAGGCATTTCTCTTTCTTTTAATATCAGCAAAGTAAAAAATGAAAGCTTGTTCTCAGCTTTCTGCAGCATGTCAAGTCAGCAGTAGGCACGGCACGTCTTCCACTGTAAAACAAGCAGATGAGATTCATGCCATTACTTCAGCTAAAAGATCAAATATGTGTGATAGAAAGCTATTACTCTGCTGTGTCTCCATGCAGAAAATATTACTTTTTGGATTACATTTGACAGTGACTTTTCTTATATTTGTATGGTCATAGGAGTTAGTCTTAATATTGCTTATCTTCAATTGTAAAATGTAGCATTTCATTATTTGGACTTTGAAGTTTTCTAATATTTCAAAAGAAGCATAGCACCAAAGACTCCATTGTAAGGTTGTTGTAGCACCAACCATAGCTTGGAAAAAAAAGTTTGAGATTTCCAACAGGATATACATCTTTAAAATATTTTCTTAGTATTCTCTTGATATTCTTCTCCCATGCACACATTCTCATACAGGAAACATTTTTTTTAAAAAAAGGAGCAGAAAGTTTGTACAGGATTAAAGCTCTGTCTGGTAGGATTGGTGGCAAAAGAGGCACAGAATGACAGAATGGGTCAGGTCGGAAGGGGTCATCCAGTCCAACCTCCCTGCTCAGGGAGGTCATCCAGTGGGGTCATGGTGGAGGTCATGGTGGGGTCATCCAGTCCAACCTCCCTGCTCAGGGAGGGCCTTTCTAGAGCACATTGCACAGGATTGCATCCAGAAAACATGAACTTTGTGCCTGATTGGCTCCCCCTTTTTTTTTTTTTTCCATTTCTGGAATGAAAAGGAAAACTATGTAAATTCAGAATATGTTCTTTATTTTTTCCTGTGTCCTCTTTGTGTACATCTGGTGTTTGTAAAAAAATACAACAAATAACTCTCAAAGTGTGTTCTGTTCAGGTTTCTTGGCGAAATTATTATTTTTGGGTTTTAATGTAGAGGGTCATTTCCAGTTTTCCTCAACCCAGTCACAGTGACATTTTTCTCTCTGAGGGCTGCATTGATGCTCAGAGCAGCTCTCTGAGTATGGCAGAGTATCCTGAGCAGCCTAGTATTTTGGCAGGTTTTCTGGCAGGAACCAGAGGAAATCTTTTAAACTTTTTTTTTTTTTTTTTGTGGCTTATGGATTAATAATTTAGACAAGTATGATGTGCTTGCTTTATGATCATGAGTGTGCTGCTTTTGATCTTTGATTTTCCAGAGCTACAATTATGATACTATTACCCAGGTAGTTTACAAAAATCAGTGCAGCCTCTTCAGTGTGCTCATGAAAAAAAAAAAAAGAGAAGATGAGATTTGTATCTACTAAGATAAAATCCAACAAAATTAACTTAAAAATAAAAGAAGCACATACTCTACTTTTTCTGTAAAAGAGCCAAGTGGTGTTCAGAACCTTAAGTTATGAGATCGTATATATATTTATAAAAGAACTATTCTCAGTTCCAGGTTCCATAAGGTCTGTAAAAATCTGATTTGCTGCACTAAAATGGCTTAAATGCAATAAAAATATGAAAATAAATAATTAAGTATTTATTTGATAACAAATTCCACCAAATACAGTAGAATGATAGAATCTGGCACCACTTAAGTATCCTTATGTTGGCTGCAAAGTTTTTTCAATGTACAGATGGAAAAATTTCCTATCCTAATGCATTCAGATAAGCAAATGCACTAACTATAAGGAATTTTGTAAAGAGAAATAAATAGAAATGCATAGAGACCAAAGGAGGGAGATTATTGAAAAAAAAAACAAACTAAACAATCTGAAAGTGGAAACTTGTTTAGTGTAGGAATTTCTTCCCATTCTGTGACCTCTGAACCTCATAGGTATTTTCTTATTATTGGAAAAGGATATTACAGTGAGTTTTCCAGCACTGCAGGATACCAGCCTAGCAGCCAGCTGTCTGTGAACTCTCTGCTCTGACCATGCAGGCATTCCTATTTCTTTTTTTTTTTTTTTTATTTCACACATCTTTTAGTTCTAACGGCTTAATACTTTAATAGTGACAACAATGATAAACCACCCCAAGTTCTCAACATGGTCTGATTCAAAATTATTATCTCTTCCATTGAGGTAAACAAAACAAAGCAAAGGTCTTCTTTTGTGTTATATACTCTTCTGCAAAAAAACTAGTCAAATTCAACAAAACCTGTATTGAACTGTAATGTACATCAATAGCTCTGGGAATTCAGCAGTGGAATTCAACAGGAGCTTTACTTCTTGAGTTCCAGACTAGCATTTTTCCCCAGCCATGGGTTATTTCAAGGTACTGTACTTAGAGTTGGTAGAACCACACCTTTTACAAGAACAGTGAAAACACTGGTCTGTTCAATTTTTATTATTATTATTGTTTAAAGAATGATAAATCAAAAATATCTCTTATATGTTTGTTATACCAGGGCAAATCATAATGGATCTCGTTGACCTGAATTTGCCCTGAATGATATACACAAAGTTCCTTATTCTTGCTTTTAATGAACTTTGGATACTGGAAGTGCACATATACAGTAAGAATTGTAACTTCTGGAACAGGAGATCTGGTATCCCTTTGCTTAGTTGCATTAGAACAGCTGTATTACTTTAGTGAACAAAGGTGGAAGCATTCTCAGTTTATTTTCTGATTTGTTTTAATTGTGGATTTTTCTTTTGTTTTGCCTTTTTTTCAGATGTTGACAATTTCAGGCCACATACTTTGTGTCACAGAATAACCAAACTCTCAATATTTTACTGGGCATCAAAGCCCCCATCAGGAGTCAGACCCCCCATGCTGGGCACTGACACACCTAAGCCAGAGCATTCTTTGTTCTCTTTCCCACCATTACTCAGTGAAAGAATTCCTCCAATAGCCATAATTCCCATTGCCTTAATGATCTAACATTACCCATTGGTATAACTCCTACTTACGTTACAATAAGTGGGACTTGGGACTAAGGACTTTTTGTAGGAAATAAGATCTCCTTAATTAAAAGAAGATACATAAACACACATAAATACAGCTAATCTGCCTTCTAACTGTGCCTCCTTGTTCACAGTTTTTCCCACCCTCCCTCCTATGAGGATTTTTTGGGTTTGTTTTCTTGTCTTGTCGTTTCCACACACACATACACACCCCCCCCCGCCCCAGTACAATTTCAAGGCAGAATTTTGCCATCTGGTCCAGCCCAGCAGATCTGTCTGTAGCACAGCATGCTGCCACTTGCAGGAACTTTGCTCCAGCCAAATTTAGTGGTGTCATAAATGGTGTAAATTACATGCCAGTAAATCAGTGCAAGTCAGCATGAAGGCAATTTAGATACTAGAAAGTGTAGGTTATAATAGGAAAGAATCCAATTTAGTTATGAAGTATAATGGAATGTCTTGTAGCTGATCTCTGTCATAAGTTACACATTCAGGCTCTAAAATCACAGTGTGGAGGGCTGCATCTAATGGCATTCAACACAACAATGTTTTCCATACAAAACTCCCAAAAGCTCTGCAGAAGCAAAAGAGGAAGAATATTTTTAGTGACGACCAGAACTGCAAGCACAAAACAATGGAATGCAAAGGGTGCTGAGTCTGTGATGTATGAACTATGTGTAAGGGTGGGGAGGCATTATTACACGTTATTCGTAAAACTGAGCAGATTGCTTCACCTTACTAATTTGCTGATGAATTCTGCTTTTCATTTCCATTTAAGAACTATCTCAGGATAATGCTTTGTGCTTTTAATTCTCCTAGTTAAGGCCATTGCTTTTGTATCTACATTTAAACTAAAAAGTTATTAAGAATAAAAAAAAAATCGATGAAGTTACCAGATTAAGGCTTAGAATTTTTAACACTGAACGCTATAAATGTCCTGACATGACAGAGGTCTTGTATGCTCCTCTTGATGAGGAAAAACATTATTAAAACCTCCTTTTTTGAGTGATTCACACTTTGATAAGGTGAATATTTCACAGAACAGGATTCCCTACTTGTGCCTGCATTCAGTGCTGCAATTCTAAGGCTAAATAACAGACACTTGTCTACATTTTGGTTTATCTCCCTGCTTCTGATGCTATTTGGAATGGGGATTTTTGAGAAACACTGCAACTTTTACTCATATGTATGACTTAGCACTTAGAAATATAGATAAAAGCCTGCCCTTTTGAGCAACCAGCTGGGAAAGGATTATCACGACTACACTTTGAGAACCACTAGTTTATATAAACAGCTTTTTTTAATGCTTTTATGTCATTTATTTTTATCACAGCTTTATATCACAGTAGCAAACTAACTACAAGAAATTTATATGAAGTTCTTGTCTTGAATATTTAGCAACTTTTCTAATCTTTCTTTTAAGTGGCACCTTCAGCAAATTGCCAGGCAGGTACTGTGTTTATGACAAGATTATGGAAGAGGAACATGCTTAAAGCCAAATGACAGCAGAGTCCACCTGAGGTGTCACTGTTGCAATGCCTGCCCGGGTGCCCAGTCAAAGAGACCGAGTCATTTTTGGCATTTAGCTCATTTCTGGGAAAGGTCTGCATGAGCCTTCATAATAAATGAGGCTGAGCCTTAACAAATGTTCACCACGAGGAAAAACACAATCTTGTGAGTCAGAGCCCAGCAGCAGGTAAAGGTCAAGGAGAAAATGTGCTTTATTCGGAGAGCTTTTCATGGGCTGACTCAAAAGCTGCTGGTCTGCAGTGGTTCAACTTGATGATGTCTTATGTGTCTTCCCCTACTCTGTGGTCTTATTGTGGCTGAAGGTTTTCTAATTCACTTTTATTTTGTAGAGGAAAATGGGGTTGTTTTACAGCTAAAATGTATCACTGCTTAGGGAGAAAATAAAACCAACCAAAGAAATTGTGAGAAAAGTGTGTAATTTTTTTTTGGTTCCAACTGGTTTCTTGTGAGTCAGAATGAGATGAAAACGGAGAAGGACAGCACCGAAGAGAAGTACAACCAAGATGCTGCTGCAGGGATGCCACCACAGGCTCTGATCTCTTGGCCCATCACTGTGTCTTTACAGGTCTAGTTTCCTTCTTCAGTACCTATGGGCCTGTTATATCTGTGAATAGCTGTATTCATTTGGTCAGTTCTGCTGTCCCTTAGATAAAAACCTTTACTGCTTTCTCCCAACACCAAGTTTTTGGGTAATGTGTATGACTGTCTTAAATGTCTCTTACAAAATTGTAGTATTTTCTTCCACCATATCAGTGTTTCATCTGCTTTTGGTACCTATTTCATACTATGTTCTCCATGGGTTTTTTCTTTTATTTAGAGTCAAAATAAGCAAGAAAACTATTAGACTATACTCACTTTTTATGGTAATTCAAAATGTACCTTGTCAGTTTATTAATATGGCAAATACCTAAAATTGACTTTCTAGTTGTAAAACGAAAAGGCTGAAAATATGAAATATGAGCAGTGATGTTGAATGAATGGAAGTAAACAAATAGAATGAAACAATACATATACTAAGCTATCTATACCAGTGAGTGTTGATTTGGAAGGCTGGCAGCAAATTAATGTTGATCCAGCTGTTTGCCATTGATCACTTCAACAGAAATGGAGTTTGGCTGGAAAAAGACCATTGCTCTTAATGAAAGACATATTTTCAGAACAATCACAAGCAAAATAGATGATTTTGGGGTTTTGACAGCAAAATTAACACTTCTCTCACAGAATATTAATTACAGAACAGCAACTTGGACCAGAGTCCTCCCTTGCTTACCAGAGTGCTTAAACTATTACGTTTTCTGACTGCTTTGAATGTCTTTCTCTTCCAAATAAGTCTGTCAATACTGGCAATACTTCCTTGAAATACCTGGAGACCAATAAAAAGGTGTATTTTAATAAAGAAAAACATTGCTTTTTAAATGAGCCATCTATTGATGCAGCAGGGAAAGCAAGCCCAGGTTTGTTGGCAATAGACACATTTGTGTTCACAACCTGCATTTTTCCACATTTTCACCTGCTGTTTGCAGGTTTTTAAGGGGCTGGAGACTGTTGGCCTGAATTTTACTCTATTCCATTTCTGATTCCACTAGTCAAGGGTTTCACTGATTTAAAATAGAAGGATTAGCTGAAGATCTTATGCTGCTTCATAAAGTTTCTTTGAATTCCTTGTGACTGATTCCTGGAATAATTTCAAATAGGTCATTCTGGCCTTTGTCTTCTTCCTTCTGCTACATCTGTTGAAGTGTTTAAACTAATGAAGAACTAATTTGGGTTTTTTCTGAAGGAAGTCCTACTTTCTGCCATTTAAGATGCAATTCTGAGATTCACCACTCAGTATTTCAACTGCTGATCAGTAGTTGTAGGCATGACCTGAACTGAACACATACATAGCCTAGTACAGATTGCTTGACCACCTCAAGGAGAAATTTTATTTTTCAGCTGTGTGTCAGTTCTTATGCAACTTTCCAGTGAGGATTGCTGGGAAATGTTACTCTCTGTTGATGCAAGATTAAAGCTGTAAATCCTCTTGCCAGTGTGCTGCCCATTCAGTGAGGGTATGGGACGCCACTGCTCAGATGTTGTGTGTTCACTGAGCCTTATTCCTGAGTGCTACATAAATGGGAATAATCTGCATTGTTTAAAGGGTCACAGGCCAGGGTTACAGTGCTGAACACGATCCATCTTGTCACCATTTAATTCATGTTGATTTAAGTGGTTTATTATTTCTGTCTTTTTGCACACTATTCACTTTTTTAGTATTTGCTATTTTGGCTTATTATTTATTTTAAACCACTATGGTGAAAGGCATTGTAATTGGTCCACTCAAACAGTGCCAGCTGTAGAAATGAAGTAACTGTGCAGGACTCTCAGTAAACAAGCTGATTATATTTAGCCTAAAATCAAGAGTATTTTTCCTATAAAAGGCCTACAAATGTACTTTTTCATTTGTTTTATATTTTTTGTTTGCTTCTCTGAGCAAGATCACTTACGAGCAAATATAACAAGGACCATGGGATTTGTTCAAGCACCAGCTGGCAGTGCCCTGGACTTTGCTAATTCTTTGGAAATGGTGAAATAGGTGACCTCTGACACCCTCCTCAGCCACATATCGTAGCTTGGGTGGGTAAGGCATCAAACTGAGGCTTTAATATCACTAGAGGTAGTAAGCATTTCTGGAAAAAAAAAGTTTATGATCCCGTTCTATTAAGAAATATGGAACTCCAGCACACTCGGAAATGAGTTTAAACAGAATGTGCTGAGGGAATGAATCAGTTGCTGTATCTGCCACAAATTCTGACTGTGAGTGCAATTGACCCTTCCCATTTTTTGCTGGATGAGGTCAATCTCTACATCTCCTTATGAAATACAGTATATCAGATACTGCTGCCCTACATATATCTAGTCTTATAAGTGGCTTTCTTATTTCTAGGTATTCCATCAAAAAAAGAAACCCAAACACCTAAACTGAGTAGATATATATCCCTAGCAGGTTTAATATAAGCTGGACACCAAAAATTTCTAATAGATGTTTCTTTCAAATGTGCTGAGCACCAGGGCAGGGGAAAAAGGTCAGAGAGTTACAGAAAAATGTAGTCACCATTCTCAGATTTATTTCTGCAATTGCAACACAGCGAAGAGAAAAGAAGAGTTTGCACAGCTCTACACATTTAAAATTGATTTGGACAGAATTCATATATTCTTCGGTCAGTACTTTCAAGTAAGATTCAAATTCTTTGGACAAAGGGAACAAAACTAAAGTGGCTTAATCAACTGCTTTTATATGACTGCCACTCACAAAGCCAAATATGCCTTTAGTTATTGTAATGCCAGTATTTATTCAGTAAAGGCACTGAGGTTTCTAGTTAATTGTGTACAAGAAACACAAACAGTAGCAGCTGCTGCTTTTGATGTTCATCACGCTCTCCACAGATACATACGGAAAACTCTTTTCTTCCACAAAGACAGTGAGGATTTTTATTGCCTTAATTTGTGGGCAATGTGAGGTATCTTGAAGTCTGATTATTTTTCAGTGGGTGGGATATTCAGCACTTTCCAAAACTCAGAGCTCTACAAGATCATTTGATGATTACTAAAACTGTCAGCTTGTGATTATAATTTTAATAGGGAACTGCTTAATCAGACAGAGAAGTCATTAAAAAAACCCAAAGGCAACATCTCTTTCATGTGTTTGCTCTTTACCATAGTTCCATATGTTTAGTCTCTCAGTCTCTTGCTCTCAGGATATGCAGTTTAACCTCTGCTGATGGTTTTGCATCACTAACAACTGCAGTCACTTGATGGTGGGGAGTAACTTCATTAATTAGTTTTCCTTTTCCTGAGTACCATTACAACCTGTCAATGCTGTATATTTGATGCTTCAGTGAGGGTTCCTTTCCCCCAGGAGGAATTTTACTAGTACCTGATACTATATCAGAGGTGGACCAGGTCTTGGAAGGTCTATTAGTGAGCATTTCAGTGATGTCAGATGCTGAGCTTTGGCATCATGTTGAGCTGATCTAAGGCTAAGCAAAAAAGTCTGGCTCGGCTTCTGACAAATTGAAAACTGTGGAAGTAATACTATCCTATTAATGGAATGTTGGAAGGATCTAAAATTAGAGAAATGTTGGGATTGGCAGTGGCAGAATGTCACAATATTAAGTACTCCAGAGGTGCAAGTAACAAGTATAAGGTAATAGTAAAGTTTTCTTCTGGTTTGATTTTTGGCTCCTTGGATCCCTTTGCCATGGGAGTTCTGACTGGTTAAAGAAGGAAGTAACCTACTGCAACTTCTTGTCATAATTATTTTGTTCAAGAGTCTTAATAGTGTTCAGATTATTATCCTTTGGGTTTAAATGGGCAACTGAAATGCACTGAAATGAACAGTGGGTACTGAGTAACAGTCCTAGCATTGACTGTGTCTCCTGCCGGTATTCTCGGTGGCACTGGTTTCACTGAGGGAGAACAGCACTGCATGCAGGGGAATTTCTGCAGGTTTTCTGCAGAGCAGTTGAGAGCAGAGTCCAATGGCCTCAAATTCCAATTAGTTGTTGATATCCCTTGTTAGAAAGGTGTCATAGAATCATCGAATCAGTTGGGTTGGAAGAGACCTCCAAGATCATCAAGTCCAACCAATCAAGTCAGTAACTTCTGTTTTGAAGTTGACTTCATTATCTGCAATATAACTTTTAAAACTGGGGACATGTTGGCCACTTTGCTGGATCTTTGAGAAACTTTAGCCTTAATCTCTGAAGGCCTGTTTTGCAGACATCCTGGTTTTGCTGCCTACTGGAAGATCTGCTCTGTCTTCCTGAGTAACAATCAAATTCGGAAATGGAATACTGTATTGCTGAGGCCTAATGAAGGCATTTCGTGCAAGTTCCAAAAGAATCAAAATGCTGCAAACAACCAGGTTATGCAGCTAAATTCACAAATGAACATATCCTCAAGTGCTGAAAGATTGCTGCTGCCTGGCTTCCCATTGAACAGTTTATTACTTACAATAATTGCACTTTTACATCTCACTTCAATATGCTTCTCTTCTCATGTTTGAATTGTGTTTACTATTGCCTGTTTTCTCAGCTGCCTGAAATTTTTAATGCAGCAGTTCTCGCCTTTCTCAGGAAATCCATCTCTCAGTTTTTTACCTGTTAATTCACACAAAGCCCTGGAAACTCTGTGCTCTCACCTCAGCTGGGTGAATTTTTCTGCCGTTGTGAGTTGGTAACACTAACACTGCAATCTGTCTGGAGGTGCAAATGGATGTGACTCCTGTAAGACTGAACACAGGGCACTCTCGAGTCTCCCAGAAATCTGTGATGGATGAGTAGCTGTGTATCTTCTGTCAGCTTTGATGCTGAAGCACAGAGAGCATCTCCATTCCTTGCTAGTACCACCTGTAGTAGTAAAGTACTTATTTAACTTTTTCTATAGCTAAAAGGTGATGTTCTAGCATACATGACTATGAGCATAATTAACTGCTTACCAAAATTCTAGTTAGAATGCTGAGAACTTTGCTCCAACATCTACTTTCTTAAAACTCTTGCACATTATGCCATTTCTTACCAGTGAATAAGTTTGGTGTATCAATCTGAAAATATACTTTCACCTCTTTACATTGCATGTCAATCTTTTATCAGTCTTGAAATATGCCTTTTAATGAAAATAAGCACGTGAACAGGTCACTTTATACTTCCATGAATGTGGCAGGAGAAGGTAATGAAATACCTTCGGGGGAAAGTTCAGAAATAGATAATTTACAGTTTAAAGTCCTGGGCCTTATAAATAGTTCCAGTTATATTAATTACAAGTTAACAGGATATTCCTCACGGATCCAGGATGCAGGGTTGACAAACATCCTTCCTGAATACCGAGAGCAGTTCAGCTGAATATATCACTGCAGTGCTGATGAGCCACCACAAGTGAAGTCTCCTCAAAGCCTTCAGCCAGCACCCCCAGCAAGTTCCTTTGGGTTTCCCCCCTGCAGCACTTGAAGGAGGTGTGTGTTTAGTCAGTAACAGAACAGCAGTTTAGGATAGGCAACTTCATCTTGGTTCCTTCCCTAAGGCGCCTGATTTGCCAATTTGTTAATGCCCTTTGCCTGTAGCAATTTCATGCTTGGTTTGTCAAGCACATTTGTTATGTATGTTCAGGCAAAGACTGCAATAATGAAAAATACCTTATCCTGCGAGTGCTTCCATCTCTCCCATTCCAAACTTAGAGCTGAAGCTTTTGCACACCAGCAGTAATTGATATTTAGCTCTTGGTGGCTTTTTATCTAAAGTTATGGGAGACTTTCAAAGTGGAAAGGAATGTTAGTAAGGAAGGAGAAGCAAAAATATCCAAGGTTCAGTGGGACAAAAGTCACAAGAAAAGGCAGTATTAGAGACAAAAATATATAATTAGAAGTAATAAAGGCAGAGAGGAATGTGTTCACAAATTGGAATAAAGATCACAGAGGATACCAGTATCCCAATGTTAATGGGTGTTCCTATGTTAATAGAAATTGTGTATAAAAGCATATATAGATAGAGAGAGAATATATAGAAAATAAAAATATATTTAGATTGCAATTGCACTTTTTAGCTTGAGTAAAAGATCTGAATTTTGTCCATCTGTGTGCTCAAAACAAAATGAGTAAGGCAGGCTTCCAGTGGAGGAGCAGCAGGATTTTGGGGCAGAGTAATTAAGATGAATTGCGTCTAAAAACTGATTGGTTTTAATGTAATGCTATGAAGATCATAACATGAACTAAACCCTTATAGATGTCAGCGAATAGGTAGGAAAGGAAACTAAAGAGCTGTGTTTAAATAGGGGCCCTTTTCTTTTTAGCAAATGCTCATGTCCAGCAAAGGTCAGCCCAGTCCATTGGTTTGGGAAATTTAAGAAATGCATTAAAATTAGTTACTTCAGCACAGAAGAATATCTAATTCACTTAATTCTTAAGTCCAAAAGTGGTAATCCTATACTGAAGGCCACATTGTGCCACTTTATGAGATGTTACAGTGGATTGGGCTGCCCCTTGAATACTGCAGAGGGACAGCTTTTTCCTCAAAGGGAAAACAGGCCAATGCTCTTTTCCAGGAGTTTTTCCTCATAGGCTTGTTTGTTTTTCCACACAAACTTTACTTCTGGGTAAGTTGTGAGTGTACTGACCTCAAAGGAAGTGAGAGACTATTGAGATCATTTGAGAAGAAGAAGAAGATTGCTTGCATTGTGATGGAATTTTTCTACGGCAAGGATTATTCCATCTGAATTGGTTTAACACAGACCGTGGGTATTTCTGGAAGTATTTTGCAATGCATTTGGGAACTATGGATCTAGACATAAGTTAAAATGAGCCAAGTAAGGGAAAAAACGCCAAACCTGTATTTAAAAAGGAGAAATATAATTAGACTCACTACTGTAGAAATAGCTCAGGATGCAGAATAAGCCATTTCAGTTCCTCTGGCTCAGTTACTGCTATTATTTACTCCTGTCTGTTCTATAACAATCTCTTGAGATTTTCACTGGTCTATAAGGAGCTCCCACTATTCAGCATAAATGCCCATTTCCCCTCCCGAAGCTGGTTTCTGTGGGTAAAAGCAGCCTTTGAGAGCAGCTGTTGTTGCGGACTGACGTTGGTGGCTTCAGACAGTCCTGCTTTAAATGACACACTAATGGTACCTCAACTGCAGCAAAGCAGCGTTACCAGCACTTGGAGAATCAAAGAGATCCTGATACACTGTTTATTTTGTGGAGAAAAATAGCTGCTTGAAAAGCTCTTGGGTCCAATTCTCAGCTGGTCCAGCCCCATTCCATTGATCTTAATGTTTCAAAGGGAATGGAAAAGCTTTGAGACACAGGGAATACAACTCATCGTGTGCAAAGAATACTCCTGATGTAGCAAATGTATAAAATAGGTAAATGGAATATCACATACATCAATATTCTGTTTGAAAGTTCCATTTTGTCTTACACAGTCCTGTAGTTAACATGCTCTCCCTCCTTTTCTTGAATGGCCTAACATCCTATAATGAGTTATTTATGACTGCACTTTAAGGATTAAGAACAAATGCCTGGATCTGTGGCTATGGTCAAACTGCATGAAAATAAGAAAAGAAGATGAAAGTGTTGACAAGTGATTTTAATAGTTCACTTTTTGTAACTGCCATGTTACAGCTGCTTCACTGGCTGCACTGCACCAGCTTAGAACAACCTCTGAGGGAGGGGAAAGACATCTCCTGTGCTGAACTTTATTTCTTAGCACTTAATCATTAGAGGAATATTAAAGCAAGCTACAGGAGACAAATTTATAACAACCTTTTGGGGGATTTTCTTGATACCATTTCAGTAGTCAGGACATAAGGCAAAATCCTGTTCCTGACACTATCCATGAGCTGATTTTGAAAGAGCACCATTGGCTATGAAAACAAAAGAGAAGTAACTTTAAAAATCAGATCATCTGTTTTCTTACTTTACCCACTTGCATTGAGAGCCAATTCCAAACCTGCCCCCAACATAATCCAAGGCTCACAAAAGCGGTGGGAAGGTGACTGACATTTCAGCACATGTTCAAATGACACCCACTCGCAGCTGCCTGGGCACTCACTGGCCTGAGGAACTGCTGGTTTGCAATGGTATTTGGAAAGAGCAGAGTAATTCAGCATGACTGACCTTGTAAATATTGTTATCTACAAAAATTATAGGAAAGGGGTTAAAAAACTGGCAGCCAAAGTGGTGTTTTCCGATGGAATATGGTATTAGTGATATTTTAGAGTACAAAATAAATGTTGCATGGATCCATTGATTGTCCAGTCTGCAGCCTCATCATTTTTTGGTGTGATGAACTGTTTGTTTCGTGGGATAAGACCTATATCAAATGCAACTATCACTTAATCAATCTTGAGTGATATAAAATGTGTAATGGGCTACTGGATCAATTAGGAAGTTAGATCACTTCATCAATACAGTAGGACAAGATTATTTTAAAAACTGATCTCCTTTCTTTTATATAATGTGCTTTCTATGTCTGAGGCAAAACCGAGGTCAGGCCTAAATTATACCTGAAACTGTCAAAGCAGAAGTCCTAAAACTGAAATTAGGCTATTACTGAGTTATTCAAATTAAACCAAACATAGTGCCATTCTTCATTAAGTATTTGAATAAAGCATAGAAAGTTTCTAAGCAATTGCTTGGTACCCAAATTCACCTTTCCTATCTAGAGTTTCACCCTTTAATTGGAATAAATGCAGTTTATTAAAGAGTTCTTGAGCAATCTGTTTTTGTGAAAAGGAAACACAGTTGTTGGTGCATTAATTAAAAGATGATATCTACAATTGCAAAACATATTATGAAAACTTTCAAGAGAACATCATAATGCTGAGCTGGGGAAAAGATAAATTACTGCGGAAAAGGAGATATTTTAAATTAATGGGGTTCTGTGGCCTTTGAAATTGCTACAAATGTAGTCTTTGAATGGCTTCTGGAATTAATATTGGTATGATGTGGTTTTATGTGATGTCTTAACTGCAGTAATTAATCTTATTTTTTAATCTTCTGCTAATATTTATGATGGTTCTTCACTTCAAAGTAGCTGCAAAGACATGTTTTTAATTTATGAAATTTCAAAATAAATGTTTAACATATATGGCTAAACAGTTGCACAGATAAACCTACAGGAAAATGTTACAATTTTGTCACAAACTAGTAAAAGCAGTGGCAAAATATCAGTCAGGCCAGAAGAGATGTTTTCTTAACCAGTAACACTGAATGAAGTTGCCACAAAGGGGTCTTAGTACATGGACTTAATTGAAAGCCTATTTATAAGAAAATGGGGACCTTTCCATGGACTTCCCAACTCACTTTGAATAAAATCCAGTAACTTTGACATATTTGTCCTGAATCCAAGTGTTCTTAAAGTTAGCACTATTTTAAAAATAATCTAAATAGTATTCCTATCTAAATAGTATTACATCTGTAGCAGTCCTAAACAGCTTTGTGTGACACTGAAAAATGTCAGAAAACCAAAAATTAAATTAAAAAAAAATTTAAAAGAAGAAGTTTTGTGATAGGTAACCATACTGAATTATTTTCAGGTCTGCAGGAATTCTGGCATAAATGTCACATATGACTTCTGCCCTCCTTTTGCTGTTTGAATATCTGTGGGATGTAAAATGTAAAGAAATACTTGGGTTTCTGCATATCCCACAATATTATGGTTTAATTTTAGTATGTGAGGGCTATTGATAATCATATATGGAAAAATAAAGGAAAAGCTATATACATAGATTTGCTCAATTTATCTTTTTCCCCCCTTTGCATGCATATCTCTCAGTCAATATGGCAAGCAGGTGCTGGATATCAAAATCTTCTCAAAAGCAGTTCTTTTGGCTGTAATTTCATTCAGAATCTTTTGGGAGAACACTTACCTATTTTGAGCTATATGATTTGCTCCACTTTTCTAGCTTTTATTCAGCTTGGAACTTAGATTGTGATCTGATCCCCTGGAAACTGTTTCTTTTCCAAAAAGGGCTCCCATGGATGTGTTCCTATAAAGTTTCCTCTCTTAACTGTTAAGTAGTAACACAGTTGTTGAGTTCTCCATCAGGAGAGTAAAATGAGGAATTAATTTAGAGGGAATCTACAACTTTAAATATTTGGTTTTGCTTTTCTGGAATGTAGATTTTTATCCTGTGTATTGCTATAGCTTTACAAAGCTTGGGAGCTGTTCCTGGAGGGGTAAGAAAAGTTGCCCTAGTGAGTTGTGTGATAAACAATGTACATAGAAATGACTAATGTAAGAAATATATGAACAACTGGTATTTAATGAGCTTTTTGCTGTCAGGATGAACAAGACAAATAGAAAATCACTCTATGGGCAAATAGAAACTCCTAGGAAAGTGCAAAGGTCTTTAATAGTTTTGCTATTTCTTGAATGATTAGTACTGAATTGGGCAGAAGAAATTCTTTGTGTATGTACTTGTAGCATTCAGTGGTGTTTGTATACACCAGGATATATGTAAAGTGTTATAAAGAAGTAAAAATGACCAGGTGTTAGGGATAATTTGGAAGGTAACAAGTCTTCCAACTATGTTGGGTATTAGGTGGTATCAAGGAACTCCTGACTGAGGCATATTTGAAGAAAGTAGAAAAGAGCACTGTTTCAGATGGAGGTGGGAATGATAATGGGTAAAAGAACCTTGTTCAGTGTTATCCTCAAAAGCTGAACTTTGAAATGTGACAAGTGATTCTCAGATCTCTTTTAGTACTAAACCTTTCTGCCCCTGACCTGTTGTGATGGATCAGAGGAAACCAGCCAGTCTGTGTTGCTCCCAGGCTTGGATTTGGCATTGTGGTGTCCCTTCCCAACCAGCACAGGGGTGGTGGTGTCTGGGGCCATTGCAGGAAAGCTGGAGGCTGGCACTGAGCACTGGCAAAGGCTGTGGTAGGGGATGGCTGGGCAGGCAATGCCTTTTCTCAGGGAGAACAATAAGCAAAGGCGGTAACATGTTCTTTGTGTAAGAAATAAGTAGCAGAGGTGCTTTTTTGTTCCTGCCAAGCCCTGGAGCATCACAGCTCCAAGAAAATATTACTAATTCTCAACAAAGTGAACTTTAAGAGCAAACATCATCACATACATTATAAGCCAGAATTGCTGAATTATTTAGCATGTAGAACAGGTACCCTGCTACAGTGAATATGGGAGGAACTCGTGCCTATGGACTGTGTAATGCACTCAGCTTGTACATGTTTTCCATGTGTTACACAGCTGGGTAGTTTGGAAACAAAAATGGCAGGGCTGTATTGACAAAGAAAGGCAAAAGGAGTGTATGTAAATAGCAAATACTAATTTTCACATACACGCAGCATTAATTTTCAATACTGTCATGTGTCAGGGCCTTAATCTTCTTAATTTTTAATAAAAAAAGAAGATGCTTTGTCAGAGATGCCCATATGAACAGACTTTCTGTCCAAAAGCTTTGAGTTAAGATTCTGCTTTAATATTGATAAAATTCTAGAAATAGGAAGCAAGTCAGACACCTGTTTTAGTACCAAGAAAGATATTCGCGAACTCTAAAAGAGGAAATACTCAAAGGAGCTAGTGATTACTATAGCTGTCTTATCTCACCAGCACTATAACATAGTCTGCAAAATGTTTTTCCACCTTCTTAGGCATCAGTTTGTCTATATAAGATTTCAGTGGGGTCTTTAAATTGTAAACATCTCCAGCATTTAATTACATATACTACTGATTACAAACTTGATAGGGTTTCAATGCCCAGCTGCAAAACCTATTTTTTATCTTGGAGGATGACAGGCATCTCCTTCCTCATGACAGATATCCCAACACACCTGCCAACAAATAATTGGCATGAAAGGCAGGCATGGCTTTGATGCTTAAATCACGTCACCCTTTACCTCTCATGTACTAGATTAAACTCAAAGCCTCATCACAGCTGTGATCATTAGGTTCAGCCTAGCTAAAAAATTGTCACTGTGTCCTGGCTTACATCTCCCAAGGAAGCCGCTTTCTCAGGGCAGAATGAATATCTGAAAGGATGGGGTAAAGCACATCAGATGTAACAGAGTCATCCAATCATCTGTTGCACACAACCACATCACATAACTCTCAGCATAATAAAATCCATCCTAACACCAAATGTGCTTGTGTCCCCTCTGCTCCTCTAAATGACGGCTCCAGATCCTAATTCCATTCATAGTTCTTCTTAATTTCCACCATAAATTTAGTCAGGGACACTGTATACTCATTCTTTGTTATGCTGGCATTGTTCATCATCTAGAAGAGCTCTTCCAACCTCCACAGTGTTTATCCCTGAAGTTTTTATAGAAAACAGTAAGATCTTCTCTCTATCTTTGTGTTTTGGTTTGAAATACTAATTTTAAACATGAAGATACTGACCCCTTACTGCCCCTTCCTGCTCTTCTGGAAGGGGGATGAGAAAGCAAAGTCTTTTCAGTGGCTGCAGCAACCATAGGACTCTCTTCTAAAATCATTCCCTCTGGGAGCAAACTTGACTTCTCTAAGGAAAAAATGAAACCTCCATTTCCTTGCCATGTGCCCTAAGAACACAAACATGCACAAAGCCTGTACTGCAGCCCTGAAGGACCAGGCTGTTTGCTGAAGTGCCTTTGCTGCCCCAGCTTGAAAATGTCAATTATCACATTTGTGTTCTGCTATGAGCACGGCTGTGCTTTCAGAAGATATTATGCAACCACAGGGAAAGTAATTAGGATGGATATTGTCACTAGTTGTTCAGATCACTTAATCACACTTTTCTGCTCTGAGCTAGTAATTATTTATCATAATTTCCTTGACAAACTAAATGTAATACATAGTGTTTCTCATTTTAAGAAGCAAGCTTTTTCTTCCAAGTATTTATCTTTGTTTGAAATATTCCTGTTAATACTCAGTCTAAAGATGAATCAGCTTATATTGACAGAGGTAATAAATGATTCAAAAGTGAAGCTACTGTCATGTTTAATCTTTAGAGAAATATTTTATTTTGAAATACTAATACTTTCAGGATTCTACTTCTACAGCACTGTTCCAAATTAATTGTCAGGTCATATTTTCATTTCACTGCAATCTAAACAGAAAATGGCTTTGCATTTTCATAAGTGTATTTTTTTACTATTTCTGATAGTTTTAATCAGTATATATAATTAATTAAAACGTCTATTCAACTGGCTCCTTTCCACAGGTTAGAAATGACATGGATCTTTCTGAAGCATTATGTTGCTGGATAACTATTAATGCAATTCTATTAGCTGTACCCCTTTTCAAATACCTGTTCTGACTGCTTTTGAACAGGAAATCTTAACTCAGTAATATGGCACTTGAACTAAAAGTAAAGTCTGCCTTGCTTATGCAAAATAACTTGTTCCCGTATCTAATTAGACTCATGTTTCTATCAAACAGAAATCCCTTTTATGTGGTTGTACAGTTATGGTTCCTAATCTTTATGTACATAGCTACGTAGTTTCAGCATCCAAAAATCCCTTCACCTGAGACTTGGGTATTTCAGAACAAAGTAAAACTTTTCTTATATTACCACTTGTCTCATACACAGAAATCAAGAACAGATAAAACTTTAACAGGGTCTTATTTCTTGTCTTATAGGAAAAGACTCATTCTTGAGAGGTGTATAAAACACTACCTTTCTGTGTAGGAAGGGACAGCTATTGATCTGTTAGAAGAAGAGTTAAAATCAGCTCCATTCTGAATGGAGGTTTTAAGAAAATCTATAAGGCTGAAGGTAAAGGTTTTAATATGGATAGAACCATAAAGAAGATTTGTGTATCCCAAATTAAGATACTTACAGAGGACAAGTTCCAGGGTACAGGATTTTGAGCTGCACTCCTCAGGGCCTAGGTGTCCCAATAGTTTAATAGTTGGTGAGAGAAAGACAGAATAGTTATGAAATGTAAGAAAATATAGACTAAATAAACATATGGTTTTAATTTTATTTTCCATGCACCTGTCTCTAAATTTTTGGTAGCAGCATTGTCTATGTTTGGATTGTATCAGTACATTCTGTCTTCATTTTTGTCCTAGATTTCATCTTTATGTGCCAGTTTGTTGGGATAGCACTTCACTCCAAACCATGTGTTGTAATCCAGATGTTGGTCTGTTCTCATCCCTTGGATACACACACTCCTTCGTGGTACCAGTGAAGGCAGAGTGCTCTCTGGGTGCCTAAACAGTGCAGGAGTCAGGAACACAGAGAGCTGCTGTGGGAAAAGCGTCTCCTGCTAATGTTAACTAGAAATTCAGTGGAAGAAAATAAAAGGCTCTTAGTTTTTCTTACCTAGTCTCCCATATCCTTGGAGTTACTGGGTATTGGCCAAGCCATTGGAGCCCAGCTCTGCCAATCTAACATTTAAATCTCAATGCTCTTCTTGCTTGTGTGACTGAAATGTTTTTTGGGGCATCTTCACTCTTGGTGGTCACCTGACAGCAGATTGTAGCTCATCTCTTTTTCCAGCTGGAGAAAAGGAGGAAGCAGAGTGAGCACGGGAACTCACCTGTGCTTGTCAGGTTCCTGTTAGGTTTCCAGATCTCAAAACAATAGCTCCATTTCATTCTGGACTTTGCCTTATGTGTTTGGGACCCCTTAAATAGCTATTTTCACAAGAAGGCATTTTATGGATTAAAAAAATGTTGAGAGAGCTGTGTGATATTCACACAGGATTCAGTTAGAGTTAAGCCTTAACAGAACTTGAAGCATATTAAAAATCTTTGCTTGCGTTCTGGTAATGTGCATTTCATGGAAGTGTGAGTAGAAAAAGAGTAGTGCAAGATTATGTTTGAATATTAATGTTACTGAAAGTTCATATTTTTCCTTCTCGGATGGCTAAAGTTTGACATCTAATCTGCATTGAATATTAAGATAGATTTTCAAAATTAGTTTCTAATTTAGATGTCTAACAGTGAACAATCACCACACAGTTAGGACTAATCAGAACTGCAGCTTTCACCTTAAAAAACTTTTCAAGGAACTGCTCTAATTTAGAAGATAATTTGTAAATGGTGAAATACTCTATATCCATTACTTTTTTCTCTGAGGGTGATAATGTTATTTTAAGTGGAAAATTCATTTATAAAAGATGATTTTTGACAACTGATGATAATGGGGGATGCTAATGAAAATCAATTGCCCATTTTCCTATGTGTTAATTTCTGTTGCCGCTTGTGAGGATGATCAGATTGCTATTATTCATTGATCCATAGGGACAAACATTTTCGTGTCCCATGGCCTTCCCAGAGGAAACTGAGCTCATGCTTGTGCTGCTCTGAATGCACTTTAATGCATGTGGTGGGGAAGAGCTCCTTAAGGGAAGAGTCCTGCCCAACTTTCTGTTAGTATATTGTTCAGTTAATGTTAAAAAACACGTGTTTTCCCAGGGTGGCTTATTTGTTTGGCCAAATACTGGCCTGCTGTCGTTTTTATTTTGTTTTATACTGTTTGTTTCGTTTCATACAGATCTTTAACTTTGCTTGAGCATTTTGTCTCAGTATGGTCCTTGGCTTTAACTTCAAGTTTCTCAACATAAATCCTGTTTTTAACTCCCTAGTGCACTTTGAGATCTGCATAGTTAAATGGATGAGTAAATTAAATGTCAGTTCAGAGCTATATTGGCCTTTACACTTTCTTTTTTTCATTCTGAAAAACTGTTTTCATCATGTTATTCATCCCCAACACCTAGAATTGTCTGTACTTGATTATTGACTTGTTGATGTTTCTGCAATGAAATCTTCATGCTTGAAAGGCAGTGCAAAATTAATTAGTATCTGTGGAGGGAGGAAATAAAGCTATTAAGGAAATAATTTTTAAAACCCTTGGGGAATCTCTATTCTATAAGTTGGAAAGGGAAAACCTATACCAAACTGTAATTCTAAGGATTGAAATGTTGTCAAAGGTACTAAGTCAAGGTCTGTGACATCATTAGTAAGAAGTCTAGAGACAGAGCCATCTAATAGGACAAAGACTAATGGCTTTAAACTGGCAGAAGACAGGTTTAGATAAGGTATTAGGAGGAAATTCTTCCCATGAGGGGGCTGAGGCCCTGGCACAGGTTGCCCAGAGAAGCTGTGGCTGCCCCATCCCTGGCAGTGTCCATGGCCATGTTGGACAGGGCTTGGTAGCCTGGGCTGGTGGAAGGTGCCCCTGCCCATGGCGGGGGCTGGAATGAGATGACCTTTAAGGTCCCTTCCAACCCAAACCATTAATGGACACCCTCATTCTTAGTAGTTGTAGGAGGAAGAAGAAAACTGAACCACAGAACTCTTGGTCCCTTGCAATGGTGAGATTTGTTAGGGAAGTTCCAAATATGTGGAAATTTCTGTTTCCTTTTGCTCCATCTCCTTCCCCTGAGTGCCACCGATGCCACAAAATTAATTTCATTTTAATGTAAGCATTTAAAGTTAAGTTCAAATATATCCAAATACCTCATAACTATTAGAATTACTTTCCTCCTTGAAATTGTGGTCATTTTCTTTTGAGAAAGGAATGGCATAGTTGGAATTCCAGTGTGAGACTCTGAAATAATGTTGCATGGTAGATTACTCCTATATGCATTTAGCAAAGTTGTCACATATCACACATCCTGGAAAAGAGGCTATAATGGGAAGGTTGCAGATGGTAGCCTATTAAAATATATTCTTTAGCAAGCCTGGCTGGCCAATGAAACTGAGCCAAGCAATGTGCTCTTGGAGAGATTTTCTAGTTGAAGTTGTTTACCTTCAGAAACATGAAGTAATGAGAGAAAGTAGGTTATACCTGCCTCTTGAAGAGAAAGACATGTACAGGGTTTTTGTAAACTCCTACCTGCCCTGGGTGATGCAAACAGTCCCTGGGATAAGGGAAATGACAATAAATAGAACAGCACATTTCGCAGTACAGGTGCAGGTACTGCTCCATTTGCTGTTGAGGTGCCCTGTTCTGGCAGAACTCAGCCCAGAGCAGTGAGTTTACATTCTGCTGTGTAACCTGTAGGAACCTGAGGGAGAGGACCCCAATTAGGAGCCTGAGGAAGGGAGGACTCTATAAAGTAACTAGGAGAATGTATATATATATTCCACCCCCCCACCCCCCACCCCAAGTGTTTAATTAGATTTTATAATAAGGAAAATGAAGGGTGATTTGTCCACTCCTTTTTTTTTTTTTTTTTGAAATGAAACATTGAACATGTACTGCTTATTTGCTAGAAAAATATAATTAGTCTTCAATTACCATGAAATTGTCACCTATTCCATTTCAACAACTCTGGCACTTTCAGCTCCTCTAATCAATGTCGTGCTGACTAGTCTCACATTGGCAGGAGGTGAGAAAACAGCCCTTGAAATAAGAATCATTCTTCTTCAGTGAGAACCAGGGTTTGCATTGAAATGGGACTAAAGATATATGGCTAGGAGTTGTTTTTATTGGGTGAAGAAATGAATGTTATTTGATTTTAGTTCCATCCAGCCCTTTGTGCAAAGCTTAGCTGAGGGGTTTGGATCAGATAAGTAGTGGTTAAGATTGCTCAAGGTCTATCCTGAAAATGCTTTTCACTGAAACACTGAGGAAATGGCCTCAGCTTTCCAGCTGTACTTCTGTCTAACCAGGGAAGGAAAATGAAATAACGGAAATGTGATTAATTCATGATTGTATTGTTGTATCAAAGATAGGTAGTGGAGTGGTTTCCCTGATGTATTAATTAATTTGCAAATAGATCTGAGTGAATCTTTGAATGCACAAGTTTTGTGGATTTGCCAGAGCTGATGTAGCTTTTCCAAGTCTTTAAAGCTCAGATTAACTCTGGTCTTTGTGCATATAGTGACCAGGAACGGTGCAGAAACCTTCTTACTCCTCTGTAATTGTCAGCACCACAAATTTAGCAATAGTTACCCCCCTCTGCAACTTTGAGATCATGAACTGTGAGACTTTCAGTACATGTGAAGGAAAGAAAGGTCATTCCCCTGCCCTCCTTCCATATTGTTGTGCAAAGGACACTGTAGCATTGCAGAGGTTCCAGCATCCTGAAGTCACACTGTCCCAACAGGCATTGTCTGGTTTTAACTTGCTTTTCTGTGCCCCCCACCCCAGTCTGTGTTTGGGAAATAAGAACTGAGTAAACTTTCCATTGATTGAGTAGATTCACTCATATTTTCCCAGTATTTATATGTTGGTGGTCTGTATCCTCCAACAGGTTGCAAGAGTCTTCAGAGAGTTCTGGTCTGAGCAGACACAATGAAACTCTGTCCTTTCCCATGTTAATAAAATGTGGAATTATTTCACTCACATAATACTGAGTTTAGAATATCCTGTTGACTAGGCTGTTCTACCAGCCTGCTTTCAGTGTTGTATGAAGGTATGACTGTGAGGAAAGTGTCTCTCTGAGGCCCGAAATCCTGTGGTGCTTGGGACACAAAAACCCTATAATGTAATTCCCAAGAGACCATTTTCACATTAAGTGCCATGGATGCCTCTGTTGTCAAATATATTTGTTGGTAGGGAAAGGGAAGTGATTTGTGCTTGAGAGAGGGCAAACATTCCCAGCCTTTGGATATATATTACCTTGGACTTTCTAAATCTCTCAATCTTGTTTCCTCACTCAGAAATAACTCATTTTTCTTTACTTTAGGGAAAAAATGTTGGGAAGAGGCTAAGGGTAACAAAACTGTGAGGACATGTTCCTGATTGACCATCTAGAGAAACTCCATGTGGAACACAAAGCAAGACGTTTCTGTAGCCAAATAAAACTCCTGGTGGATTCGGGAATGATACACAGTGATCTAATCTGAGCTTTCTGTAGCCCCTGATGTTTCCTGAGGTGCACAGCACAGTTGGGCTGTTGGGTTTAATTAAGAATAAATTCAGCTGAGAGGGCTTTTTTATTGTTTCATTTTGGTTTTGTAACTTTTAATGTGTTTAACTAAGTCAAGTAGATGTTTGCCTGGATAAGCTTGAGATAATTTGACTTCTAGTTTTATAGCAAAACTGGGCCATGAATGAGAGTTCACTTGAAGTTTATTCCTCAGTGATTAATTCACTAGGTAAGTGTTTGATGAGAAAGCACCTGTACAAGATAAAATACCCAGGATTTTTTACCAAATTGCTCCACAATGTGATTGCCTTATCCACTTCTAAATTCCTACCATAGTGTACCTTTAGAGTGGAATCAGCTCATGGAAGAGCAGAAAATGCAGAATTTGCTTCTGCTGAACTTGAAGACATGACTTTGTGATTTATCCTCCAGATAGATTTCTAGTCTATTTTTTCACTAGTGACAAGAATGATAATATCATTCCCTAAATTGAAATTTTTAAAATTTAACAAGTAGAGATAACTTGTATTGCAGAGTTTTAAAAAGAATTATCTTGTCCACATGTCTACTTCTGAATATAGTTTGTTAAAACTCAAAAAGCATAACTGCCCAAAAGAAAGCTAGGAAAGTGCTAATATTTTAAAAGAAGATCACTTAGGCATATGTAAATGTGTATCAACACAGGTGAATAAGGGAAAAACTTAACTGCTTTAATGAATATTTCCTTTCAAATTTCCCAAATCACCCCTGATAAGCTATAAACAAGATTCACCACGACTCGCTTGGCACATCTTTACAGATGTCTTATTTTAGTTTCATGTGAGTTACTTTTTGGAAGTATATTTTCTGCATGATTATAGACACTTACAGAGAAGTTAAGCAATATGAGGTGCTTTATCTGGTAGAAAGAAATTTAAAACATCAGGCCAGTACAATGAACTTCTAAACTCGGGTTTGATTTTGCTGCTGAAGAGGGTGAAAGTCCTTGTTATAGAGGTATCCAACAGAGTATCTAAATGGCAGTACACAAATTTAAATAAGTAAATATTTGTTAGCTATTGGATGCCAAGAAGCTCTGTGTGGATGGCAAACCCCCTAAGCCATCCCTTCGGAAAGCTTAGAAAATATCACCATTCCTCTGCTCCTGTGCTTGCTGCTGAGCACTGCTGGAGACTGGGGAGCACAGCAGGCAGAGCTTTAGCCCTGCCTGTTCCTACAGAGATCACTTTGTGAGCTGTGAGACCTTCCAGCCCACCTGTTGTGTGCTGAGTCCAGAGCGCTTGGAGTTCCTGACCAAAAGCTGCTTCTTTAGCTTAAGAGGAGCTCTTGGAGTGTCGAGTTCTGCATCGTTACTTTGTATTGTCTCATGACGTTCAAAAATTGCTTTGAAAAATTGGTTTCTGGATGGTTAAGTTTTCTTATGAGCCCATTCTGACTTCTCACCTTCAGATAAACAGTGTTGGGAGAAGGAGGGTTTGCCCACTCAGAGCTGACTGTGTAAATCAGGTATATATTCACTAAGATTAAAATGAAGCAATAGTACTTTTTGTGCAGACTTTCTGATGAAAAGCTGAACATTTTGAGGGGTACAATTGCCAGAAAATACAATGTCATTTCTGCTTAGAGTTTTTTCTGAGGGGAAAAAAAGGTAATTCTAGAGAAGTCACAGATGTGCCTAAACGGGTTTGGGAATGCAGGCTTGGAGGCTTTTTTAAAAAAAAGAAAGAAACCTTTTCCCCTTCAGCTTATGAGTCTTGTGAGATATTCTTACTGCATGTGAGTTAAAGTAGAATTAATGACTTGATCTTAGATTTACTATTATTTATTTCCTGCCATGAGCTGCTAAAAGCAAGCAATGCAACAATCTCATAGTGACTAACACATTTATAAATGCAAGGGCACGTCAAGGAGATTTTTACTTGCAGACCAAAATCCCAGAATTTATAGAGTCTGTCTTAGTTACTATTGTGAAGAAGGGGGAAAAAACCCCAGTGAACTCTATTAAAAAGATTGATGTGTGGCTGCAAGAGCTCTCGACAATTGAGATTTCTCTCTGAAGTGTTGTTTAACATATGTATGGAAAAAGAAATGCAAAGGAAGAAAGCAAATTTTATTATGAATTTTTGAAGTACTTTGAATCTAGAAAATGATTGAAACACAAATTCCATGCAGCTGGGAAAGCAAAACATTGCCATTTTACAAAGCAAGAATTGGTGCTGGAAAACAAAAGCAAAATGATTTTGCAGGTATTTGAGCTACAGGTGGGCTGTATGGTCATGGTAGTGGGGTCTGGTTACTCTACTCTGGTCTCTCGTTGAGTCACTGATAGGACAAGACTTTGTGTTTTGAGCTTTCAGTTTGGCAGATTACCTTCCTGTGGTGTGCATGTTCCAGTAACTGTCCTTTTAAAGATGAAGTTCTCCTTCTCTTCCTTCAACTGAAGTGTTCCTTACTGTATGAGAGTTGTCATCCTTGTCCTGTGGACTCTCTCAGTTTTGCCCCTTAAAAAAATTTTTGATATGTAGCATATTCACTGTTGATTTAAATTTTGTGTAACACCAACTGCTTAGGTCAAAGCAGTAATTTCTGAACACTGTTGTGACATGATACTATCTGCTAAGTTATTCCTCTTGGATATTTACACCTGCCAGGCAGAGTGTGAGCTTATTCTTGCTTTGCTCTCACTTAGATGGATGTTGGGTACTTTGTTCTCTTACATACACTAACATTCCTGGGAAAGTTAGTGAAAGCTTCAGGTCCCAGTAGCACAACAGACAAGTTAATGTTTAATTTTTCAGTGTAAATGAATCCCTTCTGATCTCCAGTAGTTTCATTTGTCTTTCACTGTATACAGTTTACCATTAAATTTCAGGTAAAGAGCCTTAATTTTTTTTCCAGTTACATATCATTTCTGATTCTGTTTTCTGTGGCAGGACCAAGTAGCCAAAATCTTTACATGGACATGTGTTTCACCCATTTTTTAAATTTTTATTTGCCAGTATCTCATCTGTCTTTTCATATATATATACACACACACAAAAGAGCGAGTGTTCTGCTTACATTTTCACACTCTGTAATATCCAGATGGTTTTAACTTAAGAAGCATTTGAGGTACTAAAATTTGTGGGCTTGCATTTATACAAAAAGAGACTTTGTTCAAACCATTGTGTTAATTATTTTAATTATTGTTCTCTCTTCCAATTGTGATTGCAGAACCTCCTAGTTTTTAGAATACATTTCTCAGTAGCACTAGGTCATAATTTTACAGTCTAAAGCTGAACAGTTTTAACAGGCTGTGTTTACAATTGTTTATGTATTTATTGTTCTACTTTATTTTCTTAAAATAATGCCTGGAGTTGTGTGCCTCAGAACTTCAGTTCCTCTATCAAGTCACTTTTACACACAGTACAGAGGTGCAATGTGGGTCTCTTCACATTCTGAACACCAGCTGTGTTAGAAAACATTGGGAATATTTTCAGTCAGCATTGTCAAAACATTTAGACTCCCAGAAACCACGACCTCTTCTTGTGTATGAATAGTGTCTTACTTGGGAACCAAAGTTCTGCAATGATCTTGGAAGTGGTTTGGAAGATCCACAGACTCTTGAATAATATTGGTATTAATTACTACCTGATGGGTTGTGGAGCAAGTAGATAGTAAGTCATTGTCATAACTTGGCTTAGTCCACCAGTCTCTGGGGTTTGCTGTGCAGGGTGGGTCAGTTGGTTGCTTTATGTCAATACCCATTAGCCTCTCCATCTCTGACCCACATCCAACCTGCCAGTTAATTTATCATCTATCCAGGGCGTCAAAGATGTCACCAACCATCTCTCTGTATGTTAGTCTGATTTTGGTCTTGATTTCATCACCTAAAAAAGAGAGTAGCCACCAACTCAGAATATTTTCTTTCAAATTGTCATTATTTGCTTCAGCCCAACTGTTTGCTTGGCTTTGGAGAGTTGGTTTGACAGCCACCTTTATTCTGTAATGTTTTGCTCAGCAGGGTTGGTTACAGATATTCCAAGAGACAAATGGTGATGAAATGAAATGATGGCTCATCTAATATTCAATTACATATATGTCTTTCATTTGTTCACCTTGGCCACCTGCCCAGCACAAATAGATGCTTATTGTTCCCTAAATAAATTATGCTGGTTCTAAACTGCTCTGCAATTTGATTCAGGAGTTCTGTGTTTATGTGTTGGCACAGGCTGCTCTGAAGATATTCAACCTTCTGTGGTTTGGCTTCTGTTAGACTCATTACCTTGAAAAGTAATTATGCAAATATCACATTGCATTAAATACATTCAGGTTTTTACTTATTTATAAACATCTCAAAATTTCAATTTTGGGGCATGCAGCTGAAAAATGTCTGCACGGAGTGAGAGATAGTGCTGCCTCCCTGCCCATTGCTGAAAGTGAGCAGCAAGCAGTAGATAAGCAAAATTGTTCCATTCTTTGCCTTGCCTGCTTATTGAAAGGAGGAGTGCAGTAAATTGGGCTGTAGACATCCAGTCACCATGGGATTCACTCTGCTCACAGTTCAGTGCCTGCCTATTGCATGTAAAGAACTTCACACATTTTTTTTCCTCTCCCATGAAAATAAAGAGGCAACCCTGGAGAAAAAAATCAAAGAGAGCTGAGATAGAGATGTTTGAAACGTAATTTGTTTGAAATGAAACGTAGGCTTCCAGCAGCCCCACAGTGATTAATAAAAACCTTAAAGCTTGTGAGTTTGGACTGATTCTGATCTCTTAGTGGTATTGATAAAATGTTGCCCCATTCAAATGGTCTGAGTCTCTGTTTACCTGAAATAGGAATTGCGAGCTTTGCTGGGCTGTTACACAGAACTGTGCACTGCAAATGGCATCTCCTAAGAACTGCTGGGCACAGAAGGCTGCAATCACCATGGGTAGCCAAGGGGTGCACAGGGATTTTATGCAGTTGATCCAAACTGCAGTCTTATCCATGTACAGAGAAATATACTGCAAGGAATACCAGATGGGTGAGTATCTGGGGAACTACAGGCCATCAGCAAAAGCTCACACATCCTTGAAAAATTTATATAACGTTGCTGTCTGGGGAGGAGGTTTCAAAAGCCATGAGTATTAAAGGAATAATTGGGCTTTACTATCTGGAGAGCTGACATTTAGATTTCTGCAAAAATCTGGCAAAAGTTTTAGAACGCAGGTGCTTTTCAGGTGTGATGATCAGGCTCCTTTTAAATGTTACAAAATAAGCTTCTCAAAGTCAGATAATGCTGTAATTGCTTGAAAGGTTTGAAAAGGCAAACTTCTTTTAATAGCCTTTACTCCTACCTAGAGACTTTGTTGAAAGAAAAGCATGCTGTCAAGGAACGACTGCACAGAGATCTTGGCAAGAGCGTACATATTAACTGAAGCAGCACTAATAACTCACTGGTTAGCACAAGACAGCACGAGGTGCTCCCAGTGATCAGATTTTATCTTTGTTGCCTTTTTTTTTGATTGCTCTTTTACCATTTTAGCCATCCATACAGTGAGTAGAATACTCACTGTAAAATTACTACCTTGCAGCAACAATGCAAAGCTAAAGCAGAGCTTCAGAACTGACAAGTGCAATGGGAAAATGATATATTATTAATAATTAGAGCCAAGTTTTATTGTTTCCCTTAAGAAAAGTAGTAGGAGGTCCAAGATTTCATGGGCAGTGTAACATGGCTTTCCATAAATAAATTTGTTCTGTGCTGAAGGTAAGACACAGACATACAAGTGCTAAGCAGTTTAGTAGAGGTAGTAGTGGCCCTGATCCCATTTCCATTCCCATGTAAATACCCGACTTGGTAGGACCAGGACAAAGGAAAGAAAGGAAATCTACTCTCTGCAACTGAAATCTGAACCAGCTTATCTCTTACCTGAAACCTCAAAGGACAAGCAATACTTATGTGGTACATATTCAAGAATACTGACTTTTAATTCTAGTCTCTGTACTGTAACTACATTTTTCCAAAATTTAGCAGTTTAACTTGGGTTGGTGGATTAATGCATTCTTGGCAGTTACTCAGACAGGTCGTGGCATAGTTTATTGTAACAGCTCCTTTGAGCCTCTCTGCTCAAAGTCTGTTCTTGCAGAGAATTTTGAATTCAGCGATGCAGAGCCCTGCAGCCAGAATGCCTGTGTCGTTATGTGGAACCATTTACATGATGGGCCATAACAGGTCTCTGGAATGGTTATAACCTATTGTGTCGATTAGGTTTTCATGCATAAGTACTAAATTTGTGTGTTGAATCTCTTTCCATAGCATAACCTGAACCTTTAACGGGTGTTATTTATTCCCCTTGTCTTTCCAGTTTAATCGATCATAATGCTTTTTTACTGTGCATATTTAATTTGGGGATGTGGAAAGGCTTTTGAATTTGACTGGTAGAAATAATCTATCTTGTGCTGCTTGTCTGCTATTCTTTTGCAAAACATTCATGAATACATGAGGAGTTTTTTGAGGGAGGAAAAGTAGGAGAGCGAGAAAAAAAAAGTATATTTTGTGTGCCACATGCTGATACCTGGACAATCTTTTCCATTTTGGAGTAATAGCAACTTGTGTATATACCATCCTCAGTAACATAGTTCTTTTTCTGGGATTCTGTGTGGATTGTGTTTTTCTATCAGTCTTGGACAACTTTGTCTTCTGCCTCATATGGTTCCCATGACTTAGAAAGTAGCAGGATTTACAGAATTCATTTTTTCTTATTTTCATGAGCTTTGTTGTTGCTCTTTCATTCAACTCTTTGCCTGCAGTGAAATGGCTGCCCTTGACTTATGTTTCAAGAAGCAGAGATATTTTGATAGCTTCTATTGAAAAAAAGGCAGAGCTGATATACAAATCTCCACAATTACTTTCCACCTCTCCTGAGCAAGAATTTTGCCAGCTAGGGAGGCACACTTGGGGCAGCAGCCAGACCAGAGCTGGAGTGATGCTTTGCTGTCAGGATTAACATCTAGTAAGCAAAAGAGCAACAAACACATGGTAGACTTAAGGCTTGTTTGTTGCTCTAAAGCTGTATAAGAAGTATGTCACACTGAGCTCCCTAAGCCTTTATCCAGAGATAAAGAAATGGAGGATAAATGATAATAAAGTTTCCTCTACCACTTTTCACTTGTAGATAGGAGGAGTATAATCTGATTTGTTTACATGCTCACTCCATTGATCACGTCATACGGCTGTACATTTTATGGTCATTCTGACTCTCCGACTCCAGAAGTATTTCTAAATACTAAACACTACAGAAATTACAACTGCTAAGATTGAATGGGATGAGAAATATTATATTTGGAGAGTACATTATTGGAGACACAGGGAAAACTAAGTGCAGATAATGCAAAGGAAAGGACCCTAATATCATTTTGTTTATTTCTTCATTAAAAAATTTAATTGAGATCACACAGTAGCGCAATTAGCACCAGAAATATATAGGTAAAATATATAGGTAAGAGCTGCCTAGAATAAAAGAGAGAAAAAGAGGAAAAAAAAGAAAAAAAAAAAAGAAAAAAGGGAATGTTGTATCACTTAAAAAGACCTAATATTTTCAAAGTATCAGGGCCTAATAAAATTTACCCAAGGAATACAGACAAATATCTGAAATATTCACAGTGAGTTTAGGAGTTCCTTTTTGAGAAAGCATGAAAAAAGCTGGAAAAGGCACTGGACCAGATGAAATTTAAGATTGCATAATTTAGAAGAGAATCTAAAGAAAATCTCTTTTTGGTTGAGACACATTTCCCAAAGAAAAAGGGCTTTCTAGCGCTTGCTAGAGAAATCACAGCATTTCATGCCCCTTTGCACAAATCTCAAAAGTATTAAGTGAATCACTACAAGATGCTTTAGAGGGTCTATTTGTCATAGATATTAAGGACCTACAGCAGTACCCTGTCACTGTGGTCTGCATGCATGATCTTTTATGACCCATTTCTTATTCCTGCTGTATGAAGCCTTGTTGTCTCAGGTGTTACTGTCACAATATGAGTCCTGTCATTCTTTGGAACCAATAAAAGTTTGGGCATTTTACAGAATGACTGGAAAGAGCAGCTATGGATTATCTGTCAGCGACTCCCCCCAGCCCCCTGTGCTTTGTCCTCATCCTGGTGGCCGCACTCATTTCCTCTGCTGATGTGTTGGCTCCCTCTGGGTTCTCCTGGCACTCCCTGTCAGGTGCTTTTTCCTTGGGCTCTGACTTTTTCAACTTGATTATTCCCAGAGTAAGGCTCTTCATCTCCTTAATGGGAGGCGTGTCTGTGCTGCTATTGAGTCCACAGAGAATAAACTCGAATGTTTTAGTTTGAGCAGTTTGGCTAAAGCAGTGTTAGTGAGAACAAATGCAGCAGCTGCGAGCCAATACATTTAAAATTTAGGGCCATGCTGCATTAAAAGGTGCTGTACTGCATGTTAAACTGCTATCTGTGGTTACAAACCAGCCCCATTTCTTCGAGTTTGTTTTTTAAAAAAAATCTTTCTACAATAAAACTGTACATGAGTAGAACTGTGCTTGTTAATGCCAAATCTTTGCCCATGTCTGCAGTGACTATTGGGTTGGTGATTAGGCACTTGCCCACCTTCAGACTGCTCTGCTGATGTATCTCCTTTCCTGACCACAGACTTGAGCTTCGGCCTCACTTTTTAGTCTTTTTGTCATTTTTTGTGTCAGTTCTCCACTGGACATCCTGACTCCTCTCCTGATTAGCCTGGCTCTAAGCAGTAACTAGCTTATTAGGAGGTCCAGCTGAGCAGTGAAATATGTGTTAATAACTTGGCTCTGCTTAAAAGAAAAAAAAAAAAGGAAAAATTCTCAATCTATCACACTGCCTAGGGGAAGAGGGGAAAATACAGATGAAGTGGTGGAGGAGAGTAAAGGCTTTATGGAATAAGCAGTGGTAAACACAGGGAATTAAAGCTGTGGTAAGCAGAAACTCCCTGCCATCAGTTTCTCCTTCACCCCAGAAGTTCCTCCTTCTCACCAGGTGAGAAGGTTTATAATACATATAAAAGAAAAATAAAACAAGTGATTTTTAGAAGAACTTGTGAAGAGGAGAAAAGAGGGCTCCCAGCAAAGAAAACAACAAGTGTAAACACTTCATCTGTAATTGAAATCTGAAGACAATGTGTGCTGCAGGGGGGACATGCTGCCTACATGCACTGCAGAGGTGGAAAAGCTGCTTGAGCAAAGTTGCTTGCTGTGTGTCTAAGCTTGCACTTGAACTAGAGCTGGAACTATTGTATCACAGACTGTTAAGTTTCAGTCTTGCAGCTCTGTTTTTTTTGTTCTGTGTGCCCCTGTGCTGGTTATATGCTTACCTTTTGTGGTGGGCTCACCCTGACTGGGCAACAGGTACCCTCCCAAGCCACCTCAGGTGAACAGAGGGAGAGAAAAAGTAAGACTAGGAGGTTTTTTCCCTCTCCTCCTTCTTAAATATATTATCCCAGAGGCTCCAGCACCATCACCTGGCCTTGGACAGCAGCAGGTCCCTCTTGGGGCTGGCTGGCATTGCCTCCGTTGGGCATGGGGAAACTTCTAGCAGTTTCTCATGAAAGCCACCTGTATCTCCCCCCACTGCCTTGCCACACAAACCCAATACACCTCTTGTATAAGAATGTTAGAGAGATAATTGGGTGAGGCTCATCTCTACTAGTTTTCTCATCAGTAGTAAGGTAAAGGATGCACAAGTCTGATGAGTAGTATTTCTCACTGAAAATTCCACCTTTGACACCATAGCAGACTGTCCCTTAGGCTGTTTCTTCCATTCTCAATTTAAGTTTTGGATATTTCTGCCTGGTGTTTTGGAAATGCATAGAGCTCTCTTAAATGCCCTCTGTCCTACTTTACATAACACAACAGGAGTCAACAAAGTTTTCCATTGTCGACAGTTTTTCATTCAATTTTCATTCAATTTTCATTCAATTACTTACCAGGGATTTAGAGAGTGAATGCTTCTGCCTAAAGGCTTACGTTGCTATACCAACTATTTAAATTTTTTTTCTCCCAAAGTATTTTCATTACTGTATTACAGCAGGAAACCCAAATATATCAGTGCTTTTGCAAATGAAAAATAATACAGTCATTAAGCTTAAAGTTAGAGATGATGATAATGGTGATTATAATTAACTTAATTTACTGTTCATAGTTGACTGCAGAAAATCCTGTGTCATTCTTGACTAGTGTGCTCCATGTCTGCCTCAACACCTGATCTACAGACATGGTGCACCTTACTAATGTACCCACATTACGTGGTGCAAATAGCTCTAGTACACTTTCCAGTTAAGAAACTTTACAGAATGAATCCTGGTTTATTCAAATTAATTAATATGAGCTTGCCAAAAGGCTTGTATTGCAAACTTCAGTATGCACTGTATCTACAAGCAGTTAATTTGCAGCAGGCACTACTTGCTGGGAGAACATAATGAGTCACTTAAGTCACAGCTTTTTCCCCCTTCACTTCTCTATCTGAATGATAAAAATTTCCAAGTAGGAAAATGAATTTGCAAATTTTTAATTAAAATGAAAGAGATTGGTAGTTTCCAGCCTGGCTTCCACAGGGGGCTGTTCTGATGCAGAAGGAGGTGTTTCTAGAACAGCAGGGAACTCACAAACACTGTACGGAGCGATAATATCAATATGTAGAAGAAAGTTGCTAAAAGATATGGCTTCTTAAATGTATTGCCTTATTAAGCTTACAACAATGGGATGAGTTTGGGTTTCATTTGACCCCAGTACAATGATTTTACTATGAGAACAGTCTGCTCCAGAGCATGATTATGACACTGAGATTGAAGAACTGACAGAGGAAAGCATGTGACAAGATGAAATGTTTTTTTTAGGTTAAAAATAAATGTATCAAACAGTGAGCGAGATTATGCTGTTAAAAAGCTTTGTGAGTGGAAATAACAGTGTAGAGCTGAGGTATGGAAAGCAAACTTACTGTAATAATAGCTGGATTATAAATGAACAAAATGTTAAACAATGGTCAATAAATCCTCTATCCTCTTATGGCTGCTGAGCAATGGTAAAACAAACTGCAGTTTGATCTACAGACCTCAGAAAGTAACTCAGTCTTGCTGTGCTACAGATTTACTGCATAACAGGTCTTAATTTTTAATACTTTAACCTCTTCAATATTCCTACACCGATGAAAGCTATATATATGTGTGTATATATATATATGTAAAGGGATATTTTAGTCATTAAGCCTTATGTTCCATTTAATTAAGATGTTAGGCACTGATGTCACCTCCTGAGCTGCACTTGCTGTTTTCCTGGGGATCCCCACAGGAGGCAGCAGCACTTTCGAGGGCACTGAAAGCACCTGCAACAGAACTCTGACAGCGCAATGTGGGATGCTCTGCTTGAAGCAGCACACTGAAACTTTGGCATGTCACAGATCTAGGCTTTTCAATATTGACTGTGTGTATATTGGATATCGCTTAGGTAGCTGGATGTTTTCCTTTTTCTAATTAGCTGCATCTGATTATTTTGTTCTTAAGAATGGAAATATGGCTCAATATGAAATTGTAGTGTTTCAAATACTTTATTCTCTTGAAATGTCGTACAAATTATGTGACTTCTCAATTTTTTCCTCTGTAATCTTTAAATTTTTTTGCATAAACCCATTATTAAATAAGGAAAAATAACACATAAGCCAAACTTATGTGAGTTAAGGAGTGAATTTTCATGTATGATGGATCTCGGTTCCTTTCCATAACCAGTATCTGATACTTTCTTTCCAGCAATGGTGATTCTTCCTTTCTTTTTCACTCATCTTTGTTCAGTTGGAGTGTCTTCCAACCAATTTTTATCTTGTCATACAATTCTAATAACAAAGATGACTGAAATCCCACAGAAGAAAGGTGTGAAGGTGGTATAAATAATTTTGTTTCAAATAAGAAAAAAAATGGCTTGTTCTGATACTGCTTCTCTGTTCTTACACAAAATCTGGTGCTCAATTTTTCACATTCACTGGCTGATCTGAAGAATTTCATCAACCAATAGTGAATGAGTGGGGTTCAAGCAGAGGGGGCTTAACAGCACAAAGTTTCTGTATGCTGCAGTTTCTGTATTTCTGTTGGAGGGCAGAAGGGTTCTGTGGAGGGATCTGGACAGGGTGGATTGATGGCACAAGGCCAACTGTATGAGGTTCAACAAGGTAAAGTGCCACGTCTTGCCAAGAAGGCCAATGGAATCCTGGCCTGTATCATCAGTAGTGTGGCCAGAAGGACCAGGGCAGTGATCACTACTCTGTGCTGGGCACTGGTGAGGTCACCCCAAATCCCATGGCCAGTTCTGGGCCCCTCACTACAAGAAAGACATTGAGGGGCTGAAGTGATTCCAGAAAGCAGCAAAGGATCTGGGGAAGGGTCTGGAGCACAGTTCTGATGAGGAGAAGTGAGGGAGCTGGGGGTGTTTAGCCTGGAGACAAGGAGGCTTGGGGGGACCTTATCACTCTCTACAACCACAATGAAGGGGGTCTGTGGCCAGGTGGGGGTTGGTCTCTTTTTCCGAGTGACAAATGAGAGGATAAGAGGAAAGAGCCTCAGGTTGTGCCAGGGGAGGTTTAGATTGAATATTAGGGAAAAAATGTCACCAAAGGGGTTGTGAAGCATTGGAACAGGCTGCCTAAGGAAGTGGTGGAGCCACCAACCCTGGAGCTTTTTAAAAGATGTGTGGGTGTGGTGTTTAGGGCCATGGGTTAGTTAGTGATGGACTTGGCAGTGCTGGGTTAATGGCTGGACTCCATGATCTTCAAGATCTTTTCCAACCTAAACCATTCAATTACTTGAAGAATTCAAACACTTTATGTGCAGACCTGATATAAAACTGGATAGTCAAATCTCTGAGTGAGGATAAAAACAGCGAGACATGTTTTGATAGTTTTGTCTCCAGCACAGGTAGTCCTACTAAGTAGAAGATACTTTTCCTTGTGTATTTTCAGTTGGAGTCTTTCCTTCCTGGTCTGTGAACACTGTAGCACTGTACACTGGAGAGATTTACCACACAAAATTTACTCAGGTTTATTGCAGCCAGTTCTATTTTATTGAAATCCTCCCGATCTTTCCTTGTATAACTTTACTTTTATTAGGTACCATGCTTTTGCTTTGGGGTGGGATAAAATTTGTTGTACCTGGTGGAAATAAACGCCTTAGTTGGTACAAATGAATTCCAGCCAACTCCTCAGAGAGTGAAAGGAACACCAAGGATATTTTTAGTGTTCAGTGGGATAAGAATAGTTTTGTCATTAAACCTGGTATGTTTGTGAGGCCTTTTTGTGCAGAGTGAAAGGCTGGATACTGTCAAGAAGAAATTTCTTTCTGTGTTAAGGGAGTGCTTGGTTTGCTATTCACAAGTGATAGTGAGAAAATGTGGTGTTCAACAAGGAAGTTACTGCCCCAGAGTTGCAATTTGTGTGGTACTAGAGCTTGACTAATTAGCAGATGTCAGATCAGGGTTTTGTCTTAATTCTTGTTTATTACTGTGTATTTATCCCTAGAAAGGAATTAACATAATTCCTCCTTTGTCCTAACCAGACCTTTTTTATAAAGTATGTTGAGCTCTGTGAAGAAAAATGTTGCCTTTCCACATAAAATTGTGAATACTCTCAGTCCTCCTTACAAAGAGGAACAGAAGGTTGGAGTATTCCTTCATCTAAATAGCAGCAGATGAAAAATCAGACCAATGTCAATCACATGAACCGATCCTCATTTCTTTATCATTAGTTTTTTCTTGTGCTTCCATTTTCTTCTGTGGTTTCTCTTGACAATTGGAAAGCAAAGTTTTCCTTACCACACTCAGGAAATCAATCAGGTCCACCTAAAGAAATAACTCGGACACAGTTAATGTTTACCATCATCTTTTTTCCCTTGAGAAAACTGTTGGAGACTTCAGACTATGATTATAAGCAGTCAGAAACAGGGCTTTTAAATATGACAATTATATAGGCAATTATATACTGTTTTTCTCACTGTGTATTTTCACTTGAAAAGAAAAAGACCAGAAAAAACCAAACCCAAAGCCAAGCTCATACAACAGTGTTTAAATTCTTAAAACAAAATTCTTTCACATTTTGAGACTAGAAAGTGCAGCATTGAATAACATAAGTCAAAAAAACATCAACATACATGGCCAGTCACTGGTAAATTCAATTTCTATTGTATTGGTGCAGTGTGAGCAATATGAAATGATCCCAGTGCTATTTCATTTTCTTAAACAGAGAGAGTAGCCAGAGATTTAACTGCAAATCTTTTCCAAAAATGTAAATATTACTCAGGAAAGACAGACTTTTTTTTTTCTTAGTACAGTACACAGATGTGCTGCTGATTCCTGTGCATTAGAATTTAAGGTATAGGCTCATTTTATGTTCTACCTCAGAAATATGTATCTGCCACCAATCTATGTCAAGCCTTTGATAAAGTCTAACCTTTACTTTTCAACTTCCTGAGACAGAAGAAGAAAAAAAAAAGAAGTGAAATTAGGGGGAAAGCTCACCTACTACTTGCAAAAAAGTTAATATTTTATTAATTGAAAGAAATCTTTTTCTAGGCTGTCTAAAAAGTAGTTGCCCTTGAGCTATTGGTAAATCAGCATTTAAAATATCCCCAAGATGTGTTTCTTTCACTTGATCTCTGTTCAAGCTTGCATAAAAAAAAAAGCGAAATTCATTTTTTGAGCCTGAAGTATCTTTATGGAAACCCATGTGATGGAATAAAGGAAAATTCATTAATTCGTTTAGAACTGTAATGTTTTTATTAATAAAGCTCTTTAGTCTTAAAATGGGTTTTACTTTTGACCCATTTTTGCAAAGAGATTTCAACACATTCTGCTCATTAAGAGTATTTTGTCACTAGAATGCACGATCATATGGCAGGGAGAGCTGAAGGTGAATCAAAACATATGGTTTCCTTTCCCTTTTGCATGAGAATCCTGGTGTGCATAAAAGCTGTGTGCCAGAAACATCAGTGAATTGTGATTTGATGAAAGCCAATCTGTTTGACAGGACCTAATTTGCACAAAAAAATATTCTCATGAAGTTTCTCTGATCAAGCCTCAAGTCAGAATAAAAATATGATCTTTATGGGTCTTCGTATTTCAAATTTTTTCAGAACATGTGCTTTAGCAGTTGACACTGTTGATGAGACAGTTAAATCTGTTTGCTGTAAAAGTAACCAAAGGAACTGGGCTTGTCTTAGTAGTGTTTTGATTATTTAGTCATTGTATTTATCCCTGTAGTTATTTCACCTTCGGACTGGGATAGCAGTGGTTTGCTATTTTGCTGCTGACATAACTATTGCCATATGCAAAGAGAAACTTACAGTGTTTTCCCCACCATTCTCAATGTGTTCATCAGTATTTTAATCTTTCATGACTACAGCAGAGAATAATAAGTAAAATGTTGCATTACAGTCCAGTCTTGTCAGCACCTAAAGCACAAATGTAAATGCATGTTGTCTGATTTAGCAACCCAATTTAAAAATTACGTAAGGATTCCACTCGGTTTGGCACAGTGGACTGTTCAGTTTGGAGCGTGTGTTTGGACCACTGACTGGAAGTGGATTTGACTTGATAACAAACTAGAAAAACCAAAGCAGAAAGTAAAATGGATGGGAGTGCACTTCAACACGTCTGCTGTCATATTTTGTATTTACTCTTCATGAATCACTGCAACCTGTTTTCATTCTCAAATTATGCTGAATTTCTGAAATTCAGGGGTCGATTACATGATGGATAAATATCTGCTGGTGTAAAACCAAAAACAACATCCCCTCAAAATGCTATCCACATGCTTCTAATATTACCACTTAAGAAAATGAGATTAGAAAGAAAGTTTGCTTTGTTTTCAAGAATATTTCCACTTCTTATTTTGGCTTATTTCTCAATTCTTCTTAGGAAGATGCAGAGAAATTTATTGTGAAGGCTTAACTGTCTCTTTACATGAGTCTAGGCTGGACCAATTTTGCCAGTTTTGCTTCTAAGAGGAAGGTAGTAATTTTTTTCAAAGAAGTTATGACAGAATAAACACTGCAGGTGGTAGGCAAAAGCACTAGACCTTGAAAAAGCTATTTCTTTCCTTCAGTGATGAAACAACTTCATATTTTTGACACTTCTGATTCCTTGGCTCCTAAATGTGATATAGAGAGATATGTGAACTACAATTCATAATGGTTTATAAAATGCAAGTGTAGACCCACATTCCATGATGTATAAACTGGGTTCTTCATCTTGACTGCATTGAGGCAGTCATTAGACAATGAGTTCTCTATACAGACTGAAACCTGTTCTAGAAAGTTTAGGGAAAGAGTGAGGCCTAAATATCTGGGAATAGCCGTGTCAATGTGTGGCAAACTGGAAAAAAAAAAGGTTTTAAATGTAATGATAGGCACTGAATCTTGGAGTACATACTAATTTAAGGTTGTTTAACTCCTTTTCTTGTGTACTGGCTGTGGCTATATTTGTCCAATAAATTGTGGGGAACTGTACCTTGGAATGCATACCAGGGGTGGTGGGGGAACAAGGGATGGTGGTTTGGGTGCTGCTGCATTATCCAAAATCTAGCTTGAAATCGTTTGCAAGGAAACAACTACATAAGTAAAGTTCTCACATTGAGGCTTAAGGTCTACACAGTGACTGCAGTCCCTCTGCCATGAACAGGGATTTAACTGCCCTGCTGACAGTGACAGTGCCAGGTCTGATTGTGACTACAGGATTAGCTTTATCCAAACCTTTCCTTGAAAAGTTCCTCCTTTGTGAATATGCTTTCTTATATTGAATTCTCAATTTCTGTGCATGTTTCATCTGTCTTTATTCTCAAGAACATCAATAATCATACACTGAACTTGGCACTTCCAGGCTTGAACAGCTGGCTTGAACAGCAGAGGGTAGAGCTGCCGCTTACTGGCCCAGGTCATGCACCAGCACTGTCCTCATCCCTCTTTTATACTGTTTCAAAACACTTTTAGCACTGAACAGTGAGTCTGGGCTAGATCATCCTACTGGTGTACCAACATGACATTGGTCAGTAAAGAAAACAACGGATCCTCCTGTTGGCAGGCACCTTCTGAAATAGCAAGTTACACACATCCCTCTAGTTCTGGCTGCAAAACTGATCATTTCCAGATTTACTCTTTTGTTATCCTTAATATCTGACTGACAGATCATAGTGTTGTTTGTAGGCAATACACAGTCTATATACCCACAATGAATGCCAGCCATCAGACTATAGCTAAATCAGAACAGCTCTGCTCAGAAATAGGAACCTGCCCATGAAATGTCTCAAAAGACTTGAAGGAAGAAACTGCACACCAACCTCTTGCTCCCTCATTCAAATGACCAAAGAATCACTTGCAAGACTCTTAGTAAACTACAGTCAAAAAGAGTGTATCATGTTTCTTTTCACTGCAGCTAGCAAGGTAGCAAGGTTGTACATTTATTTTTTTAAGAAAAAAACCCAAACCACTTATACCTTGAAATTAAGTATTTAGGTGTGTATGCAGACATATACCTACAAACATAAATATATGTTTAATTGAAATATATTTTTAAAAGTCTAATTTGTTTCAAACTTTTACAGTTAGATCATGGGGTGATAGAGAAGAAAAAGAAGACATGGACAGAAAATTCTAGTCTTCAAAATTGTTAGTGTGACAAACTTCATAAAGACTATGTATCAGAAATACATAACAAAACTTATAAAGTATTTGTGGAATTCAGTGACTGTGAAAATTGTAGCTGCTGGTATTTAGGGTAGTAAAAGAGTTGTAACTTTTTACAGAAGATGACATTTTTATTGCAAGTGCTGTCTGTAACCATTGTTTAGTACACAAAAGAAAAGCATGTCTGTAAGAAAAGTAAAAGGCTTTAATAGCATCTTGAATGGAGAGGATGTGAGATATTGGTTTTTCTCTTACATACTCTACATGTCAGTAAGTCATGAACTAAAGATTATTTTTGATTTTAAACCCAAAGTATGAAATGTTCACATAATCCTGTCTTTGTCCATAACCCATGACATACATCTGGGCCCATTAGAACTCATAATGCAGAGTTAGAGCAGACTGCAAACATTTCCTTCTCTGGGTTGTTGCTTATCTCTATAACTGCAAAGTTAATACATCACAAAGTGCATGAAGAAATGATGCCACTATGTCAGTTAGAGAGGTTAGAGCATAACATTAATTTGTAAAGCTTTTCACATTTGTTTCCTTCCGTGCCATTGTTGTAACAAGCAGATTTTCTGTGAATCCTGTTCCATCCATGGGGTGTTGTAGACCAGAATTCAGAGAGACCGCACACACCAATGTGGTGTATCAGGCAAATCTCACTTTATTCAAATTAACCAACATATATAAACTAAAGTTAACTCCGCCCCAAGCACAACACCTCTGACTCCATAGGTTAAGGCTGCGGACATGGACATATAAGGTAAAATCTGAAGTCTTTCCCAGGGTGCAGTTCTGGCTTGTTGTTGTTTTCCCTCTAAGTTTGATGTCACATGGTCCTCTGGACCCACTCGAGTTGGTGGGCAGCAGCAATGGGGGGAAAGTTTCAGGAGTCAGGATCCAACTACCCTTTCCATAGCTCATGTGAGGATGGTTACGTTCAGTTTGTCAGAGTGGGGCTGCTGAATGTGGAATAAGCCAAATGGCCTAATTTGAAGAATGTATTTTGTTTTGAAGAAGTAATTGCTGAGATAAGTGCAAAGTGCTGAGTTTCTCAGCAAAGTGCCTTATCCTAATACCTAGATAATCATCATCCCCTCTAGGGGTATGGATAAGGAACAGAAAAAACTGGAGAAGGATTTGTTTTCTAATTTCTAAGATAGCAAAGTTGCAAATATAGTCAAAAGCATTGGTGATCCAGTTTCAATATTCCATAGTAGACCCCTGAACCTTTCCCAAGACATTCTCTCTTTTCCCTCCCTTCTCAGCTCATCCTGTCTCCTTGCTTTGTAAGGTTTCCAGTCTCGTCATTAATTCTGTTTTTGCACAATGCCTGATACAATAAATCCCTCCCCTGGCTGAGATCACAGTGTACCACTTAATTTTAGTTTGGCACAGAGTAAATACTGCTTTTATGCTGAACAATGCCAGCATGTGCCAAATGAGTGGAAGTAGAGGTTGGGAAGACATGCTCCATTAAAACCAATGGACTTGCCAAGTGCTGTTTTTCAGGCTTAACAAGAACACTCAAGTCCTCTTCTGTAATTAAAAAACTACCACAGACACCAAGGGGGCTGGTAAAGGCAGAGATGTAGAGGCAGGAGAGAGTAAAGTCAAATAGATTATCTGGAGCTGTGTGTGTGGCCTGAGATATTACTTGAAGACTCTGTAGACTTCATAGTTAAACAAAATATTTAGTGTTTGGTTGGGGAAATAAATCTTTTCTTTTTCTATGAAGAGTAGCAAGAATAAGACAGAAAAGTGGAAATATTGACTCTTCTGGATATCTGTTGTACAGAGGCTGTGGCTGCCCACAGCTTTCTTCTCTCAGCAGCAAATTCCCCACAATATTTGTATTAGCACAGTAATGAGAAGTGCTTGAGTTTGGGGGGTTTTCCCCTTTACCTTAGAACTAATAAATACTAACAAAAATTTCTAACCACAAAATTGATGAAAATAGTTGTTGACATTTTTCAACCCTCTGTAATCTATTTCTGACTGCAGCCAAAACTTGAGCTGAAAGCTGGGTTCTCTGCTCCCTAACCCAGACTTTGTCCCAGTTGTTTTAGAAAATATTTCTGCTGTTTTAAGTTGCCTTTGGTAGCCAATCTTTCAGGGGGAGACCTGTAGGAAGAAGGAAGCATAACATCGACCTACCTGGGGCCTATTCACAAGGAAAAGAAAGCACAGAGGGCAGCCCTGTGGTGACAGCAGGAGGGACTGAGGGCACACAGAGATGCACCTTTTATTCTCTGAGAAAATTGGGTCCCTTTATCTCTTGCCATGTGTTTCTAACCTTTCTGCTCCTCTCTGCTGCCTTGTTCCCCTACTCATTTCCTATAGTGGCAGCACAACAATAAGGATTTTATTAACAATAATGAACATCTACAAAGTTTTGTGAATTGAAGATCTAGTAATCTGTTTTCTTTCCTTGCAAAGTGAAAGGCTACAAGATTAAAATATAAGTTTTGCAGAAGAAACACAAACTAGAGGTGACATAAAACACAAGGCACTGAAAAATACACTCAGATACAACCAAGTACACTAGAACAGCAAATGCAAAATGTTTGGAATTCAGACTAACATCATAGTATCCTTGATGTAGGATGCCTTAAGTTCTGTAATTTCTTGGGAGGGGGGAAGAGTATGTAGAGCAAAATGCAAAGAAATAAATCAGAATGATTTCTAATGTGCTCTTTGATGACTAGTTTGAGCTAAGATGCACAAACATGCACCTTGGTGATGTACTTTTGAAAAAATCAATCATATCCATTGATAAATTCTGCAAGACTTTCACTGTAATTTGATTTATAACAATGTAGCACAACTTGAATTCTTGCCTGTGTTAAAAAAAAAGATCAATATAAAGTCACTATTACAAAGATTTATTCATGGGTACACAATAGTTTCTGTCTGCCTAATTAAATCTATTGTATCAAAACCAATTCAATTGGGTTAAAGTTTGTGCACAGACTTGCTGGCAAGTGCTGCATCTGCAGTACCATTTAGTAACGCCAATTTGTCAGTGGCAATCCTAATAGATGAAATGTTCAAAACATAGACATTTCCTTAACATTGACAATGTCATTTTAGATGTCCTTAATGACATTATAATCTTTTATTGTTGTTGTTTGCTATTTCCTTCCTTCCCAGAAATGCCTCTGAGGCTTTTCAAAATAATACAAAACTCAGAAAGTAAAAGTCACACATAGTTCTTTGCCTGCTTCCCCACAGCTTTGTTGTCTATAGAAAAAGCTTTGCAAAGGAGCAGGGTTTGCCTAAAGAAAATTAGAAAGTATGTGAAGTTGCTTATCTAAACTCCTAGTTCAATGAAACAAAGATGAAAGCTCTCCAGTTCAAGGACATTATTCAGTTCATGAAGATAATTACTGTGATTACATGTGTGTGTCTACATAGTGAAGATGGATTAGAAACTGTCACTGTCAAAGCTCACTAGGAAAAAAAAAAAGAAAGAAAGCAGTGTGCAAAACTTTTATTCTCTCTGTATTCCTATGGTGTCCATGTTCAGCTGAGATGAAAGAACCTTGCAGCTTTGTGTCCAGTCCATCATTTTTGGGAAGGGAAGGAAATGTAGCTGGCAGCTGTTTAAGCAGAGTATCTGTCAAGTCACTTTGTAGCACTGAGGTGCTGCAGATGACCCAGTTAAGATACTATGTAGCTTCTTGGGTTGCTTCTGGGTATTTTTCTCTCTTTGTTTTGTATTTTATTATTTTTTTAACTGTCTTTTACTTTCCTTGTGTCTAGCATAGAGTGTGAATTCATGCTGGCTGGAGACCAGCATGTGATCTCCTAACAGGGAAACAGTGAAGTTCTTGGTAGCTCCCAATTTAGACCTGAAGTAATTTCATTTCTGAAGATTGTTTTATCTTGCTGCTCCATTAACATGTTGTTGCACTTCTATCTCAAAACTGACTATTTTTCAGTCTAAAATTTCTCACAGTACTGAATTTGATGGGTTTTTTTCTGGCACACTGTCCCAAAGGAATGAAATATTTCCCTCATAGGTCCTGTATTGCAGCTGAAGAACAGCTCCCAAGCATTTGAGTCGGGAGGGGCATTGAGGCCTCATGGTTTAGATGCCCAGATATCTTGGAACTTTGGATGGTAGAGACCTATAGGCATTTAGAAGCATGAAGAGGACAAGACAAAAAGAATTCTTAGAGAACGCAGAGGAGAACTTAGACAAAAATAGATAGGACTGATAGTTTGCCTTTTAAATCCATAAAAATACAACAGGAGAAAGAGAAAATGAAACTCAGTTGGAAAACAGGGTCTTTGGGTGAAGTGGTGTAGGATACATCAAGAGGAAAATGCCATTCAATTGTGGTTTTTTACTGTTGTAGTAAAAAATAGGAACTAAAAGAGGAAAAAAAAATAGTAGTGGATGAGACTTGGAAGTCAATTGCAAGAACTGCCTTTCCAGAAAAAGCTACTTTTTCATATATTTGATTTGTTTGTGAATACTAAGTCATGCATTTAAAAAAGTGTGTGTATCAGCCTTCACAGCAATTGGGGTGGAGGCTCACTAGGTGAAGGGGTTTCAAAGCCCTCTATCTGTCCACTTTTGCCCAAAGCTTCTGGAAATACTACTGGGTACTATTCTTCAAAAGAATCAATGACCATCATCATCTATTTGATCAATGGTGTAGAAGTGAAAGCACAACTGGGTTTCATTTTTAGCAAAATAACAGTGCTGCTGCAGCTGAAGCAAAGAGAAGTATCCTGTATGGCATATGCAGCAGGCATCATTATCTTTGCCAAGATCTTAATATCCTACATGCCTGTGCTTTATACATAGTTCCCAGGGGGTTGTAAATCCATTTCCATTTCTTACTCTGTTGGAAAACAGAACAGTAATACAAAAGTAACGTATTTTGAGTTGTTTATCTTTGTCTGTGTGGCTTTTTTTTCTGTCTGAAACAACAAATTAGTAATTGTTTTGTCCAATACACATTTTGGTATTCAGTTATCCTCCCTGCTCATTAGAAGTTGGAAGATCCCTGTAGTTAGACCCCAACTATATTTTATTCCATTCTCTTCTTCCAGTAGATGGACTAGAGCAGTTCAATTTCTCAACTATTGTGCTCAAAAGGAGCCACAAGAAATGTTTTTTAAAAATTCAGTTTAGTGGAAGGCAGATGCATGACTGTTTAGACTCTTTAGAATTGTCCTGCTGTATGTGGTTGCTGCTCCCAAAGTTATGAGAGGAAAATTCCACACAGACTGAGCACTGTACGAATGTGCAGCCTGAGCCAGCTCTGAGGAGTTTGTAATCTAACCAAGAAGCAAAGGGGAGATATGGTTATTAATCAATTAAAATAAGGGGGAAAGCAATATTTAAGAGCTGTCCTAACTTCAAGGACTATTTTGTAGATGCAATACAAGGTTTAACCAGACTGTTGAAAGACAACAGCTGTAGTGTTTTATTCTTATGTCAGTGGCTTCTGGATCTGTTTTTATCTATGTAACAAATCTCTCTCAGAATGGTAGTATTGACTAAAACAGAGATTACTTATTATTTGAGTTTTCATCCTCTAAAAATGAAAATAAAACCTCTAATTGATTTCCCGCACAGAGTGCAGAAAATCAAAGCCCTGCCAAAATAATCTCTTGTTAGGCATCAGCTCCAATTGCAACTATTAGGATGGAACCTTTGAGATGAGACACTTGCAGGACTTTGTTGTTGTTTTGGTAAGCTCTAGATTGTTTTAGTTAGAAACAAGTCCCAGTTACGGTGTTTTATAAACCAGACACCTTCCTATGTCAAGGATGCTTTGGTGTAATTGCAGTGAACACTGGGTTACAATTTCCCTCTTACAGCAGGCATTTGGCAGATAAAGAAATGCTGGTTACAGGTGAGAGCAGCACAGTACAGAGGAAAATCTTGTGTTTTACTCCTTACTTTTTCCAGCTAAGCTAAGTTGCACCTCGAGCTCAGCTGCTGCTCAGCCTCCCCGTGTGCTCCCTGCTCCTGGCTCACCCCCCACTGTCCTTCCCTTTGGGTGGGCAGCAGGGATGTATCTGCAGTGCTGGCTGAAGCAGTTCTGTGCAGGAGTGAAGCTGCTGCTGTGGTGATGTGCAGGGAGTGGTTGTGGAGAGCAGGATCCAGGGCAGGGGTTTGTGTCCTGCTGGGAGCAGGAGCTGCAGTGTTGCTGCACAGGACCCAGCGGGCCCACCCGTGTGATGCTCCACAGACACAGGGGGTTGCTGCCGCACAGTGAGCTCAGGCTGGGCTCCCTGGCGTGTGCATCCCTCTGCTCCAACAGCTCCAGTGGTTCAGTTAAGAGGCACACAGCTCCATTTTAAAATCATCTGGTACAACCGGAGCTTCTTAACATGAAAAGAATTATTAAAGCTTGGTAAATGTGTGACTTTTCTGGGCAGGTTGAGGGCAGGAGGTGTTTTTCTTTCTTTTTTTGTTGTTGTTTTTTTTTTTTTTTGAGAAGAAATTGGCAGTAGGATTTAAATGAATTTTTTATTTGTGTGAAGCCTTATTTGTGAGTGCTCCTTTCTTACCTATATGGCTCGGGAGCGAGGGACCTGCCACAGCACATCAGGGCAGTCATTTGTCAGCAGCAGCACAGCCCTGTCAGCAGTGCCCCATGGCAAATCCTTCAGAAGAAGGACAGGGAAACCTGCTAGGACGACACAGGGGGAAACACTGATCATGAGGAAAGTGGGGTTTTTCTCCCTCTTGCTTTTGTTTTGGTTTTACCTGGATGAAGTGAATTGAAATAAAGCTCCAAAGCTCCATCTGTTTGTGATTTTTGGCATTTTAAGTTTTCCCCTTTAAAAAGGCATCAAAAACTAAAAAAAAAAATCACTTAAATAAGAAGGCAAGACAAAAGGTGTGTCCAGCTACATTAAAATGTGCATCTAATGCAGTGTAGGAAAAAAATATTTTTCTTGTTTACCACAATAAGAAAACTATTATAAGAAAAGCATTACATATGCTGCATCTCCCTCTTGCTTTCCAGACTTCACCCTCTGCCTACTGACTTTCTCCACAGCGGGTAAATGTGTGTCTGTGTTTCAGTGCTCTTTGAAGATAGACTTAGATTCTGCTTCCCCAACAATTCCAAAGGGAGATATCTCCAGGAGTGCTTGATAGTCTGCCCAAATCCAGGGCAAATTTAGGGGCTGTATGTGGCCATAAATACTAAACACATCTTGTGACGCAGAGCCAGCAGAGTAATTCAGAAGTTTTCCTCCAATAGTGCTGTACTATATATTGGAAGTTGATCATGACAAAACACTTAGAGTTGCAGAAAAACATATTTCTCTGAGAGATTTTTTCTTCCCTCCACTCTGAGCCTCTATTATCACATTGACAAGAATTTTTATAATACCAAACAAATTATTGATCGAAAGTAATTAAGATGTCTGCATTGAGCCTAAATGATAAAACAGATAGAAATAATTTATTTTTTAGAAATAATTTATTTTTCAAGGAAAAAATCTCAAATCTCTTAAGTCTGATTTGTGGATTTGGAAGATTGTAAAAAATAGTGTTTAATAAATCCCTCTGCAAGGGAATATTGTCTTTGTGGGTTTGGTGACTACCATGGATACTTTTTCAAACTGAAGATTAGTAGTAGCTAATAATTGGTTCTGGTTGGATTAAGATACAGAAATAGTTCCAATCATTATGGTGAGGACTAAACAAGTCTCCTTCTTTTCAAATGAGCATCCTTAGAAATTGGGTTGTGTACTACATCAACTCTGTATCTTGTCCATTATGTCTTGAGCAAGCTTTTTGTATTAGGCACTGAAATGGAGCTATAATCTTTGGTCAGCTGGAAAATTTTAGATAAAAGACCATTATTTAAGGTGACACCACTCCCTGGATGGAGACTCTGGTAGTAGGTGGAATCCTCTTTGCATACGTATTATGCTGACATGTTTTACTCTTCTTTGCAGTAATCAATCTGTGTTTTTCATGTGTTGGTGAACACCAAAGAGTTTTCTTTTGTAGACCATGGCCAGTTGCCCTTGGCACTGTCAGGCTAAATGACCATGAAACACAGTGGATTTTTTCAGTAGGTAATGAGTAGTGAAGAGATTGATTGATTGATTGGTTGATTGATTGATTGATTGATAGATAAGTTTGCAGGGTAAACAAGCAGAGAATAAGGACATGACTGAAAGAAGAGATCACAAGTGCAAAATAGCTGGCAAAGAAAAAAGCAGAGAATATAATAGGGCTAAACCACCATAATACAGAGAAAATCAGTTCTGGTAATGACTTGCATTCCTGCAACATCTTTCATCCTGAATCGTCTTCAGACACCACAGAGATCTCATCATTCATCCCTCCAAAGCAGTCACCTTTCAGGTGAAGGTGAGAAAAACAGGTTAGAAATATATGGACAAGAAAGATTGCTAAAATCTAGGGAAGGAGAGGCAGAATAGGTAAACCTATTTTTCAAGAATATTTTGCAAGGCATCCTACTCATAAACAAGTCATGGTCCTGCACTGGAGGCATGTATATTACATAATAATTTGTCTTGTGTCTGGGACCTCATCTAGGGAAAAACAGTTGGTTGTCTCACCTGCAATGAAAACTGAAGACATAAACCCCTCTGTGCTATTTTTGGGGCTGGTCTTACCTCCTGCAGGCATCACCTCCTGAGCATATCCTAGTTTCCCCAGGGAATGGCTGTGAGGCAGCTGTGATCTTCACCCAGTCTCTGATTTGGACTGGAGATATAATACATTACAGAGGAAACCCACAAGTCACTTCAGACAAAAATATCATTGCAGTTGTAGCTGAAAATTTGAAAAACTGCGTTTATTTGAGAACAGAAAAAATATTAAGGCAAGACCAATTTCTGCCTATTGTTTCCAAGAAATATGACAGATTTTTGAGTTGGAAGAATCAGAGTTATTTCTTCACATTGCAGGTTCAATGTCTTTCTTCTCCACCACAGCCACAGGCTGAAATAATTTCACATGTCCTGGGATACTCCGTGGCAGAGCTGCAGATACTGGCAGTCTTGTTTGGAAATAGAGGTGTTCCATATGATTGTACATTCATTTATCAGGTGGTCCCATGGCATAAAGGAGAGCACTCTGGACTCTGAATCCCAAGGACCTGAGTTCGAGTCTCAGTGGGGACCGTCCCCCGGCAGTTCAATCCCTCCCTGCCATCCCATCCTGTCACATCTCGGATGCTCAGCAGGGTCAGCCCCAGTTAGTACTGGGTGCTGTGACAGTCCCGAGGACTTCCCTGTCACTGTCCAGGCTCGCTCGGCCATGGCAGATGGACCTTAGGACTTAAACATTAGTGCGGCCAGTTCTGAGCACGCTGTGCCTCACCTAAAAAATCCACTGCACAGGCTGGAAGGGCACAGCCACGTGGGGAGAGCCCTGCCCAAATCTTTGTTCGCCAAGTCTGGCCATACACATATACATCCATTTATGCCCGCAATTCCCAAACACAGGCAGCAGAACTCTTTTGTCCCCTCCTCGGTACATATTTCCCATTCCTAAAGGACAGACTTTCCTTTTGCCATGCAGGCAAAGCCACCTCAGGCTGTAACAAAGAGAGCCTGTTGCACTTCAGGCACCAGCACTTGAGAGAGACACAGAAGGCAGCAATTCCTGAAGAGCTCTGGCACTCAGTACGCACTCAGCCATGGAGCGTTGCACAGAGCTGTGCTCTGCCACGCGGTGGCACAAGAAGGGCCAACAACATGTGCTCTGCAGCTCTGCTGGTTTCTGTGTTCACCCTGTGCGGGTGCTGGGTGTGTATGGGCAGCTGCAGAGAATCCTCTCCGAGTTGCTGCGTCGCCGTGTCTGGACACTGACGGATTACACCTGACACAGTTCATTCTCACACAGGTTCCTACTAACCTTCCTTGCCAGAAAGTGGAGTCTCTTTCCTGATGCCTCAGCCTGAATTTCTGAGAAGGCACCTTATGTTTCCCTTTCAAAAAGAGGCAGAAGGATGTATGCTGCCTAACAAAGTGATGCCAGAGGACTTGAATCTTCTCCATGTCTCCTTGCCCTGTGGCTGTTTTTCCAACACCAATTTATTCTGTTGTGTCATTCAATTTTAAGTGGCAGAAGCTGTGTAGTTATTATATATCCCGGTCAGCTGGTGCACAAAATAAAGATACATGCACAGTCCAGGTGATAGGTGCACATCCTTTGCACTTGAGAAAAGCAAATAGCTGTTTACCTATGGAATTATTTAAAAATCCCCACTTTGTCTTCCAAATCTCATTCCACTCAGTTAATTCAGATTCAAATGTTCCCTTCTAGTGGCTTCTGTTTGTGTAATTTCATACTTGACTTCACAGTAGGTCTGCTGCAATATTCTTGGTTGAGGAGCAAGGAAACACTTTCTGTTTTCCCTTTGTCTTCTGGTTCTGAGATTTATTTCCATTCTCTCTGTATTTTTATTTTGATAATTGATACTTTACCTCATCTGAGATGGCATTCTCTCCATTTACTTTGTATCCACTTTACTGATATTACTTTGTCACCTACACGTTTCAGTGCTTAACTAATAATTTCTGTGATAAATTAAGCTATTAGAAAAAATTATTTTTATTGTAACTCAAAATGTATAATCCAAAATTGTAGGTTTAAGGCATTTGTTACACAATGTTGTTGTTATCTGGTGAAGAATTAGCTCCAGAGTTCAGTTTTAAAATTTTTATCTCTTGAAAATGTCTGTACAATGTGATAGTGCACCGCTGGCAAGGGTTCAAGGATTACTAAGAGCAATTCTGTTTAAATCTTTACAGCCTGTGTGTGTGCTAGAATGCCCTTTCTGTGTTCTGGAGGGAGTCTCCAGTGGATACTATTCAGCAACACCCACAAAAATGAGCATGGCTTCACATTATATTTGGGCAAAAGCAACACCTCTGAGGTGTCTGCTGAAGGGAGCAGGTCCCTCGATGGCAGTTGCAGTAAAGGAAATCTGTAAGACCAAACTGAAACAGTGACTTCTTGCTTGGACTGGTCTCCTGATGCTTCTGTAAAATAGCACAATTCACATTTTTTTCTGTGACTTGCACCAGATGTGTCACTCAGTGACTTAGACTTTGTCTCAGTGAGGTCACACTGACAAATTACTGCCATTTAACTTTTACCCAAAGGTGTTTTCTGTACCACACAGTTATTAAACGCAGCTGTTCCTTAAAATGTAAACTCACTCTATGATGCAGCAGAGATAAGTTTTCGGACTTTATTCAGCAATTTTGCATGGGGTACTGATGATTTTTCATTCATCTAGCAGAGCAATTTGTTTTCAACATTGATTAGTTTTTCAATCATTATAGTTTTAATGGTTCTTCAATACCATAGCTCTTTCTCTCCACCACAGTTACATCTTTGCCTGTGAATTTGCTCCCCAGGTGCTGTCAGAGGAGGTGACACCAGCCCTAGGATCAGATTGAGTTCTGGTTCTAGGATAGAAAAGGTACCTTGAGCAGAGCTAAACAACCAGGCTGGAGCTGGTATTATTTTTATTTAGCTCTTTGTTTATCGGGAGCCTTTTTTTCTCCCTAACCACATTTTTACTGCCTTGTCTTTAATTTATTCTATGTCAGAGCCTAAGTACTAGATATTTTTTCCCTTTGTGATGTGAGCCTTAAAAATTATAGATGATTCTATTTCCTGGATAGATGTTATTGGAGAGTAACCAAGCTCAAACTCATCACTAGTCTGTAAATGTTCTTGGGGATATGGATGGGAATGATTACTCTTTGCTGATGACCAATAAAATTCCTCAAAACTTGGAAGAGGAGATTTATATGCTTATATTCTCTAATTTAGCTTTGCCAGTAATACTCTATTTTTGGACATATGGTCAAACAGCAACACATCTAAAAGCTTTTACTTCTAAAGAAGGCTTTTAACTCTTTCCTTGTTTACAAAAGCAATTTAATTTAACCAGGTTTCCGGTGTTATCAAATTATTAAAATTTCTACAAATACCTGCATTGCTTATTATGTAGAAAAGAAATAGTCTTGTTTGTGATCTATTTAATTATTAATTGGTGTTGCAATATTTATCCATGTCATATCCATCACCTCTCTGAAGTTTCCTGTGCCTGTAATAAGGTCTGGTCTATTATTGTATTGTCTATTTTATAACACATTCTTTTCCCCTCTACTTCATGCATTTCCTCTTGAGAAATTAGGAAATCAACACTGGAGGAATTTTTTTTAGTCTTTTTCACACTTTTTTCTTTTTTCTTTATTTCCTTTTTATTTACTTATCTGTTCGGCAAAATTAAATACTGTCCATATTCAATTTTTAAATTTGGAAATTAAAATCAAATGAAAAACAAAAATCAAACAAAAATCAAACAGAATTCTCTCTGAAGTGAGATGTCATTATTTATTCTTATATTTGTTTTTGCTCTCTGAGGTGCAACTCTGTGTTCTCAAACATTAACAAGGTAAAGGCAAATCCTCTTTCCATTACTCCATTTATGCATCCAGATTTTCAATATTGTGTACAAGCAATTAGAAATGCAAATATGCCTGTGCAGTTGGTAATTTATAGGTGCAGTATTGGATAAAATACAAATGATGCTGCCCTCACCACCTGTACCCAAAAATACCCCAAATCTGTGCAGCACTTTTTTTTTTTTTTTAAATTGGGCAAATACAAGTTTTTTCTCATGTTCCATGTTGCACACAGACACGTCCTATCTCAGTGTCCTCTGCTGTCTCTCTCTTCATTAGCTGGACTCCAGATTTAAGGAAACTTTTACAGAAGAATGTATTTGCAATCCTGCTCCAATTATTCTAAGTGCACCATCATGTTTGCGGTAAAGTTTCCAACAATAACAACTCTTCAACATAAAAATCAGATAAGCTTTTCATAACTGTATTTACATGTAGGGCTTTTTACTCCTTTGGTAGTCAGAGGGCCGTGTAAAAAATCTCCTGGGCAGCAAATTCAGAGGAGGTGAGACATAAAAAGACATAAAACCCGCTACAGTTTTAGCTTCAAGAATTGTTGTCACCTTTTGTTGGCCAGGACAGACTAGAGAGCAAGGTGAAAAACTTTGTGTGCTGTGTGGTGACAGTGAGATGCAGAAAATAAAAAGCCATTTTCTGTCCTCCCTTAGTAGCTGCTCAGGGCTGGAAGCACCTGGAATCTGGAGATAGTTCTCCTCCTGCACTGCATGTTTCGAGATAAAGCAGAGTGTGACAACCCATAAAACTCCAATTACTGTTTTGAATCAAAGTGTGTTGTAGGAGCTACATAAAGAACAGGAAGATTAAAAACATAAACATAAAGAAAAGCCAGTATGTACGTTTCAGGATGAATTAGGTTTGTGAGACAGTGTAGGGAAGTGCCTGTAGAACACAATCAGAGTGACATCACTGCAGAGAGGGGGAGCAGGACCGTGGGCACGGGGCTGGCAGGGGGAATATTCTCATTGCTACCAATCAGTCACTGCTGGCTGGGGAAGGCAAACACCTCCTTGGTGAGGTACTGCTGAACTGACTGACCCTGAAACACAGGACAGCTGGGGAAACACTGCCCTGCCAGGACTCTGTGTGTTGTCAGGCCCTTATGAGTGATGCTGCAAAGGGGCTGGGTCATGACCTGGTCCTGAAGAATGTCATCAGAACTGAGGAAAGCTCTAAAGGCAATAGAGCTGCTACTTGATCCAAACTGAGAATTTGAAAAATACAGGACTGACACTTGGTCTCATTTCTATTTGTGTAAAGTTCTCCAGTGATGTAAGACACAGTTATTATAAAAGGAAATGCTTTTTCCAAATCACAAAAGCTGTGTCTGACTTTTTGTCCTGGCACAGTGGTGCACATGGAAGAAGTCACTGTCTGTTACCTCTGGAATTAAAAATGCAGGCAGAAGTACAGGCCCTAAACACACCAATTATTAAAGTAAAACCTTAAAAGGAAAGAATAAAAGCTATTGATGGTGCCTTTTCCTGAATATAAAAGACTTTCTGTAAAGTGCCTGATTTCACCTTTCATTTCAGTGGCTGTTTATCAGCGTGTGACAGCACCATTTCCATTATCAAATTCCAGCAGACGGTGGCATTGGCTCATCACTATGTCTCTTGGGTATTTCTTGGCCATGTGATCAAACAAGGCATATTTCCCAACTTAGCTCCTTTAATAGCACATAAAGTATCATTCTTTGGAGTCATATTCCAGGTTGCAAGTTGATTAGAAAAAGGATTCAGCAGATGCAAAGCAGCACAGGTGTCCTGGCTTTGGCTTCGAGGATAAGATATTGCCTTGGAACCAGTAAAAAATTAGGCAGTGCTATCCCTGTGGCTGTCACTCTTCTGTGTGCAGTTTCCAAACAGAATATCTCTTAGCTGAGGGGAAATTCTTTACAGGAAAGTTTAGAAAAATATCTGAGACTTAGTAGATACACAGATCCTAATGAAAACCTACCTCAAGGCAATTTTCCTCATCACAAATTCTCTTCCCATTACATTTGCTTTCCAAGGCTTTATGCAGACTTAGTTGTCCTGGTTCAGTAAAGTACATACACATCCAAAGCACTAGAGTAGCTCCATGTAGGAAAAAATTGTTATGAAGATGTTGAGCTATTTTAGCTTTGTATCCTCATGCACTCCAATTTAAAACCCAAATGGGATCAGGAAGTGCAAATGAAAGAAAAAAACTTGACTGACAAATTAAATGTTACAACAGTTTTCAGTCCTTCAATCTAAGTTGTTGAAAGTGTTCCACATCTCATTTTGGCAAAGTTTGTTTGCTGCTGTGATTCTGGTGTCTTCTTATCCCTGCTGAAAACATTTATAGTCCAAGCCATCCTAGAGGTTGCAGAAACGTGAGTTAAAGTAGTTTGCTCTTTTATAGTGACTTCTTCTAATTAACCCAAACAGAGTTGCTTGTTCTTTCCATAAAAAAAAGAAATCTCAAAAGAGTAATTTTACAATGATAAACCTTCTCACAGAGGTTTCATTCTGTGCATAGTACGCATAGTGCAGGAACCCTAAGTAATTGCCTCACATGGTAGACTTTCAACAGTG